>CATNUY010000209.1:0-322500 GCA_951217065.1 Baccha elongata
TGCTTTTAGTTTAGAGAAAACGAAATTAATAAAGTAAATGACAATATTGATTCGTATATTTAAAACATAAGTTTGGCTTTATTTTATATTTAATAAATTAGGTTTAGCTAAAACAAAACAGAATATGGAATCAGTTAAAGACTTGAAATATCAACTGGTATCGCGAGCTTTTAATTTAGCTAAAACGAAATTGAATTGAAAAGGGCTTGTAGTTTAGATAAAACAAAATTAGATTAAGTTTTATCCTCAAAAATCAGGCTTTTAGTTTAACTAAAACAAAATTAAATCAGATTTTATCTTCATAGGTATGTACCTAAAATAGAATCACGTATGTATTTTTATACTCAACCGAATGTGAGATAAACCGAATATGCAGCTTCCAACCACTCTCTCCGTTCAGAACACTTAAACATTCCTCTAGCGATAGATAACTCTTGTTGAAGTATAGTCGCCGAATTTCTTGTAAGATGGGACAAATTGCCAAAAGATAGATAGATATAGATAGATAGATATATTTTATTGTTTTCATTTTAAATTAATTAACAATGAGTTAAATAAATTTTTTTTTTAAGACATGACTTAAAGCCGTCTGCCCGAGTTTGACGAAGTTAACAGAGGTATTTAAAAAGATTCTTTAACTATTGCTCTTCTATATTTTGACGCGTTTTGACAGTAGTTATACAGATTAGTCCAGTCATTTCCATTCAAAATTATTGTCATCTCTATTTCATCCAAGACTTGTTTTCCGAACCAGTGAAGTCTAAATTCCCTTAGTACAGGACACCTTCCCAAGAAATGAAAAATGTTTTCCCTTTCCTTTAGATTGCACAGAGAGCAAAAGATTGGTAAATCGTCCCTATGTGGGATAAAGTTTAAGTCCATAATTTCACCTCTAGCTTTAAAGACTGTAGAAATCATATCGTTTGAGTATTTCTCGTTAAAATAGTTTTTTTCACATAGATCGTGATCAAGACTTGCATATATTTCTCTGTGTACTGAGCTTTTTACATGCTGAATACTATCGGCATGCATTCTTTCATCGACCGCCATGAGTAAGTTACCAAACTCATCTTTCCATTGACTGATGTTTCCTGTGCTTATTGTCAAATTGTATCCAGAGAACTCTGCTAATGAACTCCATTCCTCGTAGAACAATATTTTTTCTCTATAACGTGGTTTACTACACGATTAATCAATCTCCCATCATCCAAAGAAATGCATCTCAGAATATAATTAAAGTGCAATTTTAAGGTTTCTACAAATAATGGCGGGAGCCCTGTTTCAACCAATAGCATGTTGTTTGGTGTGCACTGCGGTAACTTGAAAATTCTCTTTAGAAAAAAACGAAGTAGTTTTTCTACCGTATCGTAGCTCTTTTAGCCCCACACTTGGGCACCATACAACATAATTGATCTTGACACTGCCTGGAACATTTGAAATTTGATTTTCATGGATATGTTTTTATCGTCCAAACAATTTTTCCAAGCTAAACTTATGGCTGATTTCGATGACGCAAGCTTCTCCTTGAAATGTAATTCCATATTCAGATTACTACAGATTATTATACCCAGATATTTATACGACTTAACCGCCTCTAATTCTTGTCCATCCAAAAACCATCTCTCGTTTCTTGCATATCTTCCTTCTCCATTTCTGAAGACCATAGTTTTGGATTTCGATATGTTGACCCTAAGCCTCCACTCTTCGCAGTATCTTTGAAGCTGATTTATCATTCTTTGTAATCTCTCCGGTGAGTCTGCAAGTAACACCAAATCATCTGCATACATCAAAACTTTAATGAGGTTTCCGCCGATCCTAACGCCAACACTTAAGTAGTTTGATTTGTCGTCGATAAACATCAAAAATGCCTGAGGGCTGAAGTTGCATCCTTGTTTCACACCTGTTAAAGTTTCAAAAAAGTTTGATAATTGTTTTCCGTCCCAAACTGCTGACGAAGTTTTTTCGTATATATTTTCAATAAGCCTTCCAAATTTCCTTGATACTCCAATATTGTATAATTTATAGAATAGGACACTTCTTTCCACTGCATCGAAGGCTGCTTTAAGGTCAACAAAGAACGCATACAGTTTTTTCTTAGCTCTGATGAAACTCTGTGCTACAGTGGTAAGAATAAAAATTTGATCTACTGTAGAATAATTCTCACGAAACCCTGCTTGGAATTCACTAAGTAAATTATTTTGAGCGACCCAATCTTGAAAACGCCTTGACAGAACTCCCATTAGAATTTTTAAATTGGAATTTAAAAACGATATTCCTCTATAGTTTTCTGCAAGGTTGGGATCGCCCTTTTTAAAAATTGGAAATATGACACTCTGCTGAAAGCTGTTTGGGATGTCTCCAGTTTCAAAAATTCTATTAAATTCTTTCGTTAGGATTCCTAATAAGGAATGATTTGCATATTTGAAAAACTCCACTGGTATCTCGTCTGTTCCCGGAGCTTTGCTGTCCTTGCTTTTATCTAACCAAAGTCTTACTTCTTCTTGTGAAAATGGTATGTCCAAGAGATCGCACTTCGTATCCGGAACCGCATATTGAAAATTGAGCTGGGGTAAGGAGTTGGGTGGATTCAGCATAAGTCGAAAGTGTTGTTCCAATTGAGTAGCGCTTATGCTAAGTCCAATTTTAAACTTTTTCCCATTTTTCTTCTTCAGTAGTTTCCACAGAGTTTCTGGGTACTTACATAGGGATATTTCAACAGCCAAGGAATTTTGAAATTCAATTTTCTTTTGTAAGCATGTATTTTTGTATTCTCTTTTCGCGTGCAGATACATTTGCTTATAGTTTGGTTCATCGTATTTCCGGTATAGATCAAGCAGGCAAAAAGATTTTTTTCTTTGCTTTCCACAGTCTAAGTCAAACCATGGCTGTTTATAATCTGCTTTTATTTGTTTTTGTGGTACAAGGTCTATAGCACTTTTAACAGTTTGAGTTATGTCGTCCATATTTCCAACCGATGTTACTGCTTCAATCTGTCTACTCAGGATAAGTCGATATTTTTCTGCTTGTTTCTGTTTCTATTTAAATCTGGGTAGTAGATTTAAAGTAGAATCGTCATTTCTCATTTGATGCGTTGTGAATTCAAATGTTCTTACAATGGGCAAATGATCTGAGAAATATTGCGATTCTACCTCGAAATTTGTGATAGCTTGGTTCCATTCACCACCACTAAGACTTAAGTCGATAACTGAGCTTCCCTGCGCACCCAGAAATGTATATTCGCCGTGTAAATCTCCATTTGAATATCCGTTTTGAATTGTCAATCCATATTCACTAGAGAAGTCTATTAATTGACAACCTTTTCTATCCAATACCAGATCCTTAGAGTTTCGCCGTCGTGGTCTATCATCCTCAGTAAGCGGCTCGAACAGTTGCTCAGATCCAGCCCTTGCATTAAAATCACCAGTGAGTAGGATATTGGATTGGTGTTTTAGGTTGTTTATAACATCTCTTAGATTTTGCAGATCAGTGTCCCATTGTGGTCCTCGCGATCCGTTTAAATAAACAGGAATAATTTGATACTTAGAACTTGAAGCGAATGGAAATTTAATATTAAACATGTCACACCCCATCGACTCCTGGAACTCTACACTAATATCGGTTAAGTTTTTTTTTTTAATCCATAAAGACATCCTCCGCTTGCACGACCTCTGACATTTCTGACACCGGGTGTCCAACATAATACATAATTTTCAAAATACTTCACACAAAATTTCTCTTTATCTTCTAGTAGATGTGCTTCAAACAAACAGAACATTTTAAATTCATTTACATATTTAAAGAAATCCGAAAACAAAACTTAATTATTTAAGCCACATATATTGTAGCTTAATATTCTGGCTTTAACAGTTTTTACAAAATTCTTTTTTTTTCAAAATTCTTACTTAAAACTAAATTTGGACAGACGGAAATATCCTACAATTGATATGCATGAGTTTTCACTGTTTTGCAAATGGTTGTTGTATTTGCTAGACGAAGTTGCCATATTTTCACCACTAGATGACTCCGGTGAATCATTGTAGATTTTTTGTTGGCCAGCTGTTCCACTGACAGAAGGATGATTTATATTATTTACATTTTTTATATTCTCTAGAATTTGCTCCAACATTGAATTTCCATCATTTTTGCCGCATTTTAATCCAGAACTAAAGCTCCACGTGAAAGTTTTGTCTTGCACCAGAAGTCGATCATCCCTAAGATAAACCTCAATGTCCGGATTCCTCGTCTTAATAGTGCTTCTGACTTCCAATAGTTTTGCTCTTTTTTGTCGAATTGATAAGGGATAGTCTCGATTCACGGCTACACCAGCTACTCTTAGGGATTTTGATGCTCGTAGAATGTTTATTGCAGGTGTTTTATCCTTTAATTTAACCAAAAAAATGCTGCAACTCGAGGCGTTTGATCGCATGGATATAATATTGTTTTCGCACAATGCCGATGTTATTTTACCATGAGTGCGACAAATAGTTTGTATATGTGCTCTTGAATCTACAGCGCTATCATTTTTAATGTGGAATATAAGATTCCCTTCTGTATTCCGCATTTGGTTGGCATCCATTCTTTCCTCCAACAACTCATACCTATCTTCTAATGCTACAATTTTTTCCGAAAGATTTTGATTGGTATTTTTCAGCTGCTTTATCTCGTCGTATAATTTTTCCAAGTCAGCGATTCTTACTACTTCTTTCAGAGATAATCGAATATCTTTCAGATTCACTTCAAAAGCTTCCTGCATGATAGTGCGAATCATATCACTGTTCATTTCGTTAGTCACACTTTTAATCTTACTTGGGTTCGATTTAACAGGAGATATATATTTTGACTTTCTTTTATTTTCACTCATCAGAAGGAAGATTGCCAAAAAGTGGAAGATGTTTTCAACTTGATTCAGATTACACAATGCGCAGTGGGGACTAATATCATTTCTGTGAGGCCTATAATTGAGCTCTAGCAATTCTGTGAGAGCTTTAAAAATCAAACTCATCTCCCAAACAGTAAATTCATCTCTAAAGTAATTGGCTTCCCCCAAACAGAAATAAAGTTTGCTATATATTGTTCTCGACACAGACTCCCTTGCCCTATTGTTAAAAGCCAGAAATATTTGCTCATCTAGAGTAGAAATGCAATCATAGAATGCAGTTCTCCACGAATCTAGAGCTTCCACACAGAAAGTCAGAGGATAGTTTTGTGTCGAGGACAATTCATACCAATCTTTAAAAGGAGTATATCGACATCTTAATGACACTAAAAGAATTCTTTTCTGCAGATTGGTGTTCGGCCTTTGCATGACTTTGATGATATAGTCTGCGTTGGCTTTAAGGTTCCTTATATACATTGAAGGCAATCCTGATTCGACGTGTATCGCATAATTTGGTGTGTTATATGGGAGCCTAAAGATCCGTTCGAAAAAAAATCAATCTTTGGATAGATTCAATTTCTTCCAGTTGCTTGTACCCATAAACTTCATTACCATAGCAAAAGCAGCTTCTAACGGTTGCATCAAACACCCTGAATTTTGAAGCCGGGTCTATACTTTTGTTGTTGAAGAAATTTTAACACATACAATTAATTGCTGCCTTTGATACAGCTAGTTTATCTTTTATGTGCGCTCGCTGATTTAAATTGTGTGTTATTAGATATCTTAAGTATTTGTAATCAGTAACAACTTCTAAATTGGAGCCACTGAGGTCCACGTACGGTCATTTTGAGCACTACGGTTCTGAGATCTAACAACCATTATTTTAGACTTAGATGTATTTATTTTGAGGTCCCAGATATCACAGTACTGTTTAAGCTTGTTTATTTGGAGCTGAAGTGTTACCGCGTTATCAGTTTAAACAACAAGGTCATCCGCATAAAGCAAAACTTTGATTTGTATGATCTTCAATATCATTTATAAAAAGCGAAAATATAAGAGGACTTAAAATGCAGCCCTATGGGATACCGGCATCAGATCTAAACTGTTTCAACTGGTAACTACCGTTAGATATACAAGCAGTCGTATTTGTAAGAAGCTGGTCATTTCATCATCATCAAGTCCTGTAACCCCGCTCTTGGCATAGAGCGCCAACAAAACGTCTCCATCCTTCACGGTCTGCAGCTAGATATCTTAACTGTGGCCACGTCTTTCTCTGAGAATTAGCTTCTGCTACAACTGTTGACATCCATGTTATTCTTGGTCTTCCAACCCAACGTGAACCCTGAGGATTACATTCAAAAGACTGCTTTGCAATACCATTGTTTGGTTTCCTAAGTGTGTGACCAATCCATTGCCATTTACGCTTTCTTATGTCGACGTCCAACCGCTCCTGACTTGTCCTCCGCCACAATTCCTGGTTTGAAATAGTTTGAGGCCAGCGAATCTTTAGAATGTGACGTAGACAGCGATTCACAAAAGCCTGCGATTTTCTCGAGATGGTGGCCGAGACTTTCCAGGTTTCACAAGCATATAATAGCACGGATTTAACGTTGGATTCAAAGAATCTCAACTTAGTGCTTAAGGATATTTGACTGGATCTCCAAACTTGAGACAGAGAACCAAAGGCAACGCGAGCTTTATTTATTCTGCTTTTTACGTATAGATCCGTACCACCATTTGCTGATACAGTACTTCCAAGGTAATTAAACTGTTCGACCTCTTTAACAGGCGTGTCATGCAGAATAATACGTTGTTGTTGTTGTTGTGAGGGGGGTCCTGTTAGCATTATTTTTGTCTTTTTGCCATTTATTCTAAGACCGCACGATTCTCCTTTCAATAGCAGATATTGAGACATCACGTTCAGCCCAGTGATGTTATTTGCCATGAGACATATATCGTCGGCATAGTCTAAATGGCTAAGCCTTTCAAAGGGTCTCCATTGAATGCCCTGCCTCTCCGTTGTACCAACGCTTGCCGTCAAAACATAATCTATCGCCAGCAGAAAAAGAATTGGCGATAGGACATCCCCTTGTCTCACACTCTGACGCACTTCAAAAGAGTCGGATAGCTGCCCATTATGCAACACAAAACACCTCGCATTGTTTTAAGACTCCCTTATAATGGCGACAATTTTTGGGGGAATTCCTCTAATAAGAAGTGATCTAAATATACATTCGCGGTTAACTCGGTCAAAGGCCTTCTCAAAATCTACGAACATGAGGTAAAGCGGTGTTTGAAATTCCGCAGACTGCTGAAGGACGATGCGCAGAGTGTTGATATGGTCGACGCACGAATGACCGCTGTGGAAGCCAGCTTGATGCCTCTTGAGTGTAGACTCTATTCTAGCCTTTATCCGTTCGAGGATTAAAGTTGCCATTAACTTTGGAAAAACGGACAAACCGGTAATACCACGCCAATTGTTGCAGTTCTTAAGATCACCTTTCTTTGGCAACTTAACAATCACTCCATCCTTCCACTCCCTGGGATAGGTTTCGTTTTCTCAAACAGTTTGTATCAGCGGATGCAGAATACTTGCTGCTATGACGGGATCAGCTTTCAGGAATTCAGCTGGTACACCATCAAGTCTTGCTGCTTTCTTGTTTTTGAGGAGATTTATCGACGATTGGATTTCCGCAACTGAAGGAGGTTCGATGTCAATACCCCTACAGGATCTACGCATCTTGTTTAGTTGGGGCACTTCAGCACTCTGTTAAATGGAATCTTCATTTAGCAGGACACAAAAATGATCCTTCTACCTGCGTAGCTGGTCTTCAATTGATACCAAACGTGTCCCATCCACATCCATTACAGGATGATTAGTGTTGCTTTTTTTCCCGACAACTTCTTTGGATATTTGGTACAATTCTAGGATATCTCCTCTTCTTGCACCGTTTTCAGCGAGCCCGTGTATCCTCACCCTCCTGTCACGTCTCACACAACGATAGACCAACTTCTGTGCTATCTGATATACGCTTCGCAATTCAGCCTTTCGTTGAGAGTCTGTCTCGGCGTTTAATTGCACCTTCAACGATTAACGAAGCTCGATTATGTCTCAGGTGTCTTGTTATATCCAAGAGTCTCTAAATCTCGAAAGCCTAGGCACAGTCTCTGATCCAGTCTCCATAAAAACACTCTTTATTTCACCCCACATCTCGTCAATTTCTGAATGTTGTAATCCATTAAATGACGAAGCTCTGTCGTAAAGGTTGTTGATATAGTTACGACATATGTTGGGATCACTTAGAGCATTCGTGTTAAATTTTGGGCTCCTTGCTGCATCCCGCGGTTGTCGTAGTATGGCCGCGGTTCGTAGTTTGAGACTCATGACAACCAAGTGGTGGTCGCCTCCCACATCGGCATTTCTTAAATTACGGACATCACACATTGACTTCCTCCATCGCTGCTGAATCATGATATGATCAATTTGATTTTGGGTTTGACCATCTGGGTGCACCCAGGTGTCTTTGTTGCACGTCTTATGTTTAAACACAGTCCCACCCAGTACAAGACGATTTGCGTTGCAAAAGTCGACAAGCATGTCGCCATTTTCATTTCGTGACCCCAAGCCATTTTTTCCCATCGCTCGTTCTAGACCGTAATTGTCTGCTCCGACTTGTGCGTTGAGGTCTCCCATGATTATTTTAATATCGGCTGTCGGAACACTACTGTAGACCGAGTTAAGATGAGTGTAGAACGCGGTTTTGTCCTCCTCGGTCGCTTCATTTGTGGGGGAGTAGCAATGAATAATTTTGACGTTGCGAATTTTCGAGCGGAACCTTGCAGTCATTATACTTTCAGATATGGGCGTCCAAGAAATAAGACTGCGCCTAGCTACTTCGTTCAACATAATTCCAACACCATGCAGCTTTTGGCCACCCTCTCTTTCATCTTCCCCGGAATACAGCATTCTCGTTTGTCCAGTGTCAGATCTGTATTCAGCTCTTCCTCTTCACTTAGTTTCATTTATGCCCAGGATACTGATCTTAAAGCGAAGCATTTCGCGCTCTAACTGCTCGTACCTTCCTTCGCCATACAAAGATCGAACGTTCCAAGCTCCAATTTTCGTACGTATGTCATAGCCAAAAGTATCCATTGCATTTCTTGGAAGACTTCCACAATTTGTTGACGATTCATTTATTATTATGGCGTCTTGATTGACGCTGTTGCATGAAAGATGCCGCACCCAAAATCCGATGTGCGGTTTACTGCAGCCGAAGCTGTAGAAGGATTCTCCATAAAATGGTTACATCTTGAGGAATCAATTCCATTTGTTGTCATTTTTCATGTAATAGCATATACCTTTCCACCATGGTGTTTTCCGAGATATGATTAATAACATACATAAGCTCAGATTCGACAGGCGCACCCGCCCTTTGTATGGTCGAACACATAATCGATTGAGGCTGCCCACTATGGGAAAAAAAAGCCTTTTGTAGCCGCCCACTTTGGGTTACAGTCGCTACTTGCTGCTACCGTTGGCCTTTTTAAATAGGCTCATTCGCCAACAGACTTCCATGCCGTTGACTACAATCTGCAGTTCATCCGCCTTTAGGGAGATTTTCTTCAACCCTAGGACAAATCCGTGCCCTGACCAGCAATGCTTGTTTGTTTGCTTATAACGGCAGCCTTTTGAACCCCTTGTGCGTTAGCGTTACCCGCTCTCTACCTCGAGGAGGTGCACATAGGGATTTTCCTTTCATTGAGCCAAGGACCACCGAGGTGGCGTTACCTTGAACTCTCCAGTACTTTTAGAGAGCAAAGTACTAAAGCTGGTCATAAGTTCTTATGAATTTAGTCAATACCCCTATAACTGCGAGCTTAAATAATAACGATCTCCTATTAACGGTATCAAAAGCTGCCTTAAAATCTACAAAAAATGCATACAGATTCGATTTTTTTACTATAAAACGTCTAGCTACACTAGTAAGAGTAAAGATCCGGTCGATTGTAGAGAGATTAGCTCGGAATCCAGCCTGAAAGCAGATTATTTTGTTATTTCGTTCAACCCAGTTAACAAGCCTGAAGAAAAGAATTTGGGTAAATAGTTTTCGAAAAGAACTGAGAACAGAAATTCCTCTATAATTTTCGGGAAGATTATGGTCACCCTTTTTAAGAATCGCAGATATCATTGAAGACCTAAAAATATCTGGATAACTTTCCTCATCGAACATTTTATTGAACAGAATCAAAATGTGTTCCAAAAACTGGAAGTCGCATTCTTATAGAACTCGGATGGAATGCCATCTGTCCCGGAAGCTTTATTGTTTTTAAATTTTTTGAGCGCAGCAAGAAGTTCTAATATTGAGAAAGGAGCATCCAATTCCTCAATATATATCAATGGAAGAGCAAAGCTTATAGACGTCTGGAAAGGATCTTGTAACAAAAGTTTTTCAAAGTGCGATGCTAGGATATCAACACTTATATATTATGTTACTGTCGACTTATTACGATCTCCTAAGATTCGAACATTTTGCCAAAAAACTTTTGAATATCTGCATTCAAGAAGATTCAATGCAGATTTTCTTAGAAAAAGTTCCTTTTTTTTTCTTGCATAGTTCTTTGAAAGCATTATTTTCTTGCAGATACAGTGATTTAAAAGCTTCATTATTTGTATTTCTGAAAAGTTTGAGCAACCGAAAAGATCTTTCTCTACTTTTTTTACATTGCTTATCATACCAACTACATTTAAATGTATAACGATCATTGTTTGAGCGGGTGACTGCAGATTGTCTTATAGTTTGTAGAACTAAATTTGTTGCTTCGTTTACTGTACTTATAGCTTGATTTGAGAAGTTCACTGCATGCTCATTTAGATTTCTTCTATAAATATCTGATTTTCGTTCAACCCATCGAATCCTGTTGTTGACATTTTCAGTTTGAGGTCGGATATCACTTTCATGAGTTTCAAAAACACATGACAAAAAAATGGGTAGGTGCGTTGAATAATAAGCCGGAAGTACTTCAAAATTATTGACAACTTGAAGCCACTCCCCCTTTGCAAGACAAAAGTCAATAACAGAACATCCCTGAGCCGATATAAATTTAAATGTATTTTTATGTTTATTTTTTAAAATAAAAACGATTGTATTTTTATTTTTTAAAAATTAACAATTTATTTTAACTTTATGTTGCAAACAATTTTTTTTTTTTTTATAAATATAAATAACTAGCGACGCGTTTCAGAACTCATGTTCTATCTTCGGGCTACTGTTTACTAAACTTGTTCTATCTTCGGGCTACTGTTTACTAAACTTGTTTAGTAAACAGTAGCCCGAAGATAGAACATGAGTTCTGAAACGCGTCGCTAGTTATTTATATTTATAAAAAAAAAAATTTGTTTGCAACATAAAGTTAAAATAAATTGTTAATTTTTAAAAAATAAAAATACAATCGTTTTTATTTTAAAAAATAAACATAAAAATACATAACAAAGCAAACATGGAGACAAGCAACACATCATCTATATAAATTTAAAATTACCGATACTATCACTCCTTGAACAACCATTTAAAATGAAAAACCCAAAGTCCACTATCAATTCTATCAAACCTTTTCCGTTTCCATTAATGCACTCATCTAAAGAGCTTCTCTTGACTAAAAAATGTTCACAACTTATAAAAGGTGAGTTCTGGAAGTCACATTTTCGATTGTTTAAGTCCCCAATTATTAAAATATTTTCATTATTTTGACTTAAGAGAAAATTTTGAAGTTCCTCAAAATCAGAACTCCATCCACTAAAATTAAGTTAAATAGGTACTATAATAAAATGTTTCGCGTTTATGATAAAATCTAATACAATTTTGCTTCCTTTAGTTTTAAAAGTTAGATTTTTGGAAATGTTGTTTTTTATCCCACACAGGATGCCACCGCTGGCGCTGGCTCTATTATATTGTTATTATTATTATATATTATTTCTAATAGCCTATCCATTTCAAATTAAAACCTTCAAAGTATTTTAAATATTGTAACTCTTTACCTTCTTCCACAAACGTCTCTAATAATATAAAAACATCATAACTTAAAACTAATTTAAAAAATTCCGGCATAAGCAACTTATTTTTTAGACCTGTAATAAAGGGTTATCCAATAAGAGGTGTTATTTTGAATAGCCCGCTATATCGGTAGCTGTCACTTTTGAAGCTAACATTTTTTGTTATTTGACAAGTAGAAATTACGCCGTTTATAAAAATGGAACGATACACGCTCCAACAACGCACTGAAATTATTAAAATTCACTGGTAAAAATTTGGCAGAGATGGTTCGTAAAACTAAAACATTTTCGGGTCGTCGTGAAGCACCTTGTCGGACCGCAATACAGAAATTGGTGGACAAATTCGAGCTGTTGGGACAAGTTAGTGATGTGAAGAATAAAACCCGTGCACGTAGCTCAAGAACAACTGAGAATATTGCTGTTGTAGCCCAAAGTGTTGAAGAAAACCCAGGTTTGTCCATTCCTCGTCGTTCTTTGGAATTAAGCATTCCACAAACGTCATTACACCGTATTTTGCATAAAGACTTGGGTCTTAAGGCTTATAAAGTTCAGTTAACACAAGAACTCAAGCCGGCTGATCATCAACAACGTCGTGTCTTTGCTGATTGGGTCCTTGAATATCAAAATAACCAAAATAACACCTCTTATTGAAAAACCCTTTATTATAACAGAAAATGTTTAAATTGAAATTAAATTTATGGCAGACGGCAACTCTTTCCTATGTTGAAAGATGATTCTGGTTATAGTTGGGACCCGAACCAGGTTGTTTGTTTACATAGTGACTCACTTGGGGCATGAGAGATGTTGTTGTTCCCTCTGACGTTTATGTCAAAAAAGCACATTGCATCCTCACCAAAAGTAGTTTTGACAAATGATAACTCATCACTTTTTGTTAGTGTCAATCCTTGTAGTGAATGATGTGAAAATGAGAAGTCGGATATTTAAAGTTTAGATGCTCTGATCATGATTTTCATATTCGGGTTGATTTCCAAAAGTTTGTTTTTAATTTCGAAAAGAGTTCTTCTTTTTTTCCGAAAAAGAAAGGATTGATGTACCACAATCCCGGTGTCCTTAAGTTTCGGTGCGGCTTCTATTATTTTTTGTGCTGTGTGTTTGTTATTGAAATTTAGTACCATAGTAGTTTTGTTATTGTGACGATTAACAAATTCTTGTGCTTTATCAAAAGATAGATCTGCATTTTCATTCAGATTGAGAAGTTTAAGACAAGTTTGTTTTGCTAGACTATTCATGTCTGCTTTCTCATCTGGAGGTAGATGTAATACAACCATATTTTCATTTGATTTTTGGTGTAAAATTTCCTATTGTCTTTCAAGTGCTTCGCAATAGTCCTCAATGACAGCTAAACGTTGCGTTAGGTGCCCATTTTGGGACCGTAAGAGCTGTATTTCAGCAGAGACAGCTAAGACGTCATCCTTTGTCGCTATGTTTTTTAAATGTTCAAACAGGCAACTATCGACAATTGATTTTAATTCATTTACTGAGGAAAATGTTGATGCCATTGCGATATTCTTCTTGGGTAGTAAACAAACTTTGGATGTTGAATTTTTTTGCAGCTTGGTGATTGATTTGGAGATATTTCCCCCGATTTTCTCTTTGGGTTCATATGCAAGGTGATTGGTTTAAGGTGCACCAAAAAGCTTGAGCGTGTAGGTGGGGTTAAGACAAGAAATATATCGTATGGGTGGGGGGTCTATTTTCCCCTGTTTAGGCGGGAGGGGCAATTTTCTAAAAAAATTACTTAAATCAGAAAACAAATATTTAAAAACAACGGTGAATGATACAAAGCCTTGTTATATCTTTTTGGAAAGCCAGAAAACTTCTCTTTTATTTTATTTTTAAATGAAGTTGTTTAAGTGAATAGTTTTAAAAAAATTTGTTTTGAAACTCAAAATTTTGAAGAAAAAAAAAAAACTAATTTTTTTCTTAATTTTATGTAATTAACTATTATTTTTATTTTCAAAATTCAATGCTCTTATTAATTTTTAGTCAAAAACAGAAAACCGTATGCCAAAATGTATCTTAGTTTTTGAGAAATTAAGAAAATACTAAAAGCACTTTTCTAAAAAAGGTGAAATCTGATTTCTCAAAAAATAAGATCCATTTTGGCATACGGTTTTCTGTTTTTGACTAAAAATTAATAAGAGCACTGAATTTTGAAAATAAAAATAATAGTTAATTACATAAAATTTTTAAGAAAATTAGTTTAAAAATTTTTTTTTAATTTTTTTTTTCAAAATTTTGAGTTTGAAAACTATTTTTTTTTTAAACTGTTCACTTAAACAACTTCATTAAAAAATAAAATAAAGGAGTAATTTTCTGGCTTTCCAAAAAGATATAACAAGGCTTGGTATCATTCACCGTTGTTTTTTTAATTTTTTTTTCTGATTTAAGTCAATTTTTAGAAAATTGCCCCTCCTGCCTAAACGGTGGAAATAAGCCCCCCCTCCCATACGATTTTTTTCTTGTCTTAACCCCACCTACACGCTCAAGCTCTTTGGTGCACCTTAAGCCAATCACCCTGTATATATATTTCTTATACACAGGAAAATGGCCAACCTCTGCGATATATTTTAGTGACTTAAATTACCTTTTAAAATGTTTTGTTTTTATGAGAAAGTGCACTATTCTTATAAAGTTAATTTTTAAAAATGATTTTATGTTTAATTTTGTTTTTTTAACTAAGATTTTTTAAATAAAGCGAAAAAAACTAGAGCACTCTAAAATATCGACTTTCACTTGTTTTCTCTCTCTCCAGTTGTATAATTTACACATATGAATATGATACAAAAAATAACATAAAAAAATTACAAAAACAAGGAAAAATTAGGTAGGTATTTATGTATGTACTTTCAAATAGGTTTTTTTTTTAAGTAAAACACCTTTAAAAACGAGGTTTTTCGATTTGATTAAAAATTATTAAAAATTTTGTTGTTTTGTTTTGACTTTGAGATTTTGTTTCTGTAAAACCATTTACTTAAACAACTTGGGTCAGACATAGAATGATACCTATTTCCAGACAAGACGAAAAATTCCTCTATTGCATTTTCTTTTTCCGGGTGAAAATCAATTATCATTACAGCTAAATTGTTCATCTATTTTCTTGCGGCGAACAAGTTTTTTTTTTTTTTTTTTTCTTTCGGTAGGTGGAAATCTTCAAAAGACACTTGATAATATTCGGTATCAAGTAGTGTGGGACTTCTACCGCACTAAAACCACCTAGAATCATGACCAATCTATAAAAGATCGACAAATGAACAACTTGACGGCGAACAAGTGAAAAGGTTTTGGAAAGTAATATATTTCTTAATTTTTCGTCAAAAGAATTAAAAAAAAATTATTTTTTGCACCACTTGGTTGTAGTGTGTAAATCTGTAAAATATAAATCTATCGCTATATATACAACAACAAAGGATCAAAATCATCTGTCGAATATTTTCCGAATTGCTACATTTTTAATCTCTTTATATTTTTTTAGCAAAATATATTTTGCTACACAAAAGGTGATGTGAAATAGCACCAAACGAAATAAGATCCAATTTCAATTTGGTCTTATATCGTCTTCAAAAACGAAGAGTTAAATGGGTGTTAGACTTTATATCGTTGTGGTAAATGAAAAATTGCCAAAAATGTTTTGTTTAATTTTAGAAATGGAGAAGGGGAGGGGTCCATATCCACCCCTTTTAGGCGAAAGGTGCAATTCTCTGAAACAAATTAAAAATTATTTTAATAAAGGTTAACTTTCAACGCCATGCTATACGTTTCTGAAAAGCCAGAAATGTATTGAAAAATTAATTTCCAAACTCAAAACTAAAAAAAAACAAATAAAAATGTATTTCAAATTAAATTTTTCACAATTTTTTTTTGTATTTAAGTATATTATTTTTTTAATGTCCCGTATTCAATATTCATGTGGGATCACACTGTGAGATCTTATTGATGAACTCATTACACTCGTCAAATGTGTCAAACACAATGCACCAGATTGTGACATGAGCACTCTCATTCAAGACGTCAAAGAGATCAGACTTTCCACGAGTTATTTGTATACCTACCTAAGATTATTTTGAAGCTCAATTAAATTATCGTTTTTTCAATTCTTATCTAAGTCCTATTTCTATTTGCCACTCAATAAGACTTAAGTACTAATTGTAACTTAATTATTATTAAATAAAAAACATTGAATTAAATCCTATAAATTATGGGGGCTCAACCGGGATTTGTGAGTTCAAGTGCGCAAAAAGAAAACTTACTTTGAAAAAAACATCGGTACGAAAAAATTAAAAATTATTGTGATTTTGATATCGGAAAAAACAAATAAATTATTGCTGTTGTTTTCACTGCTGAAAAGTTGCTGTTGTTGGTTGGTGATACTGTTGCTCGTGAGGAAAAAATATAGAAGTATATGCATTTCGATGCACCGTAAGTTCAACACACGAGGTAAATGATAAGCTGTACACACTAACTGTATTCATGTAAACATATTTTTTGATTAAATCTGTTTAATAAAAATAATTTTTGTTGAGATTATTAATCTGCGATGGGAAGAAAAAATAAGAATAGTACTTCGATAGCTGCAGGCGCGCGTGATTTTTCTGAGATGTTCCATGATTTAAACAGAAAGCAAGAAGAAGTTGAATTACGGGAAAAAGTTTTTAAAGACAAAGAAAAAGATCTAGAGTTGAGTCTGAGGGAGGGTCTGATTAGAGAAAAAAAGAATGAGCTGGCAATGCGTTTGGAAATGTCTGTTCTTAAAACAAGTTTGGAAGAAGAAATGCTGAAGATGAGGGGGCGCTCAAATATAACTTTTGATGATGTTGCAACTGTGATACCTGAATTCAGTGGCAATGACGATTATGATGTGGGATGTTGGGTACAAGATGTAGAAAACGCGTCAGTGAGCATGAAGTGGTCTGATATCGAGATGGTTTTGTTCAGTGTAATGTATTTGTCAAAGCTAGGCTTAACCAAAGAAAGTAAAACACGTGTGGTTTCAATAAGTGATTACAAAAGAATGCTTTATTTCATTTTATACAAGTTGGATAAAGAAGAGGAAGTAAAATAGAAAGAAGAAGAAGAACGTTTTAGTTATGCCAGATATTCATTATTTTGGCAGTACCCAACACGCCCCCTCTCAAAAAGATTTACAATAATGTGAAATTCAAGTTTTATATATACATAGATACATTTCTTTTAAATTATAAAAATAAAGCTACATTATATCAAAAATTCAAGTTTATACAATATTCTAACATAATTATTCAGAATAATTTATTTTAGTAAGACGTGGCCTCAACCTTCTGTCAGTGCCACTTTGAAGTGCCTGATCGGACAAAACAGAGACATCTCCGGAACTGCCTTCGGCACTAGTTACAATATCAGATTGAACATCTGATGACCTCGCTTGCAAATTGATTTCAGTTTGTTGATCTTGATTATTGTTTTGACTGACGTTTTGATTTCTAATTTGATCTAAGTGCCGCTTAATCTCTCTGTTATTATGAGTAATGATGCACGAATATGTCCGAGGTCCAAGTTGTTTTCTTACTGTTGCTTGAGTCCAACTTGGTTTATTGATGTTTCTGTAGTCTCTAATCATAACTTTTTGTCCTTTGGAAAATTCAGCATTGCGATTACCTTTATAATCCGCAACACTTTTATGTTGACTATCTAATATCCTTTCTTTTGTGATTGGAGGTTTTAAAGAACTAAAACGTGTTTTCAGAACGCGCCCAAAGAAAAACTTGGCTGGTGATTCACCAGTCGAACAATGTTTAGTATTGCGATAATCAACCATAAATCTATTTAAAATTGTGTCCATACAGACGTTTTTATGATCCTTCAGATTTGCAAGGATAGATTTTTTTAAAATTTTAACACAATTTTCAGCTTGGCCATTTGTTGCCGGATGTCCAGGTGCCGTAAAAATGTGTTTAACACCATTATTTTTTGTAAATGTAGAAAATTCATTTGACGTAAATTGTCGACCGTTGTCTGTTACGAGAACGTCAACTAGTCCGTAACGACAAAATAATTCCCTGAGTTTACTAATAGTAAATGAAGAAGTAATCTCCTTCGTCTTGAATACTTCAACCCATTTTGAAAATGAGTCAATGACAATAAAAAAATAAAAGTTCCCAATAAGACCTGCAAAATCTGCATGAACTCGACTCCATACCGAGTAAGAAGGGTTCCATGGGATTAACGAACTTTTTTTTGGACTAGGTTGTAATTCTTGACAAGGAATACAATTTTGAATTAAATTTTCAATATCTGCATCCATTCCTGGCCACCAAACGTAAGAACGAGCCAGCATTTTGGTCTTAACAATACCCATATGTGAGGCATGTAGTTCAGAAAGTATGTGTGTTCGCAGCTTTGTAGGTACATTGGTGCGATAACCCCATAACACACAATCGTATTCTACCGAAAACTCATCTGATTTATTTCGATACGGAGTAAATTCGTTACCTTTCAAGTTACGCACTGAACCATTTTGAATGGCTTCACTGAGCTTTGACAACACTGGGTCACGTCTTGTTTCCCGAGCTATGTCCTTGAAACTCAAATTTAAATAATTTTCTGATTCAATATAGTTCACGTAGTTAATCTCATCATAATCATTCACGGAAAAGATTTGTGGCATTCGTGAAAGGCCATCGGCATCATTTAATGTACCTTTTATATACTCAACAGTATACTCAAAACCTGAAAGTATGAGAGCCCATCTCTGCATGCGCGCAGAGGCCATGAGAGGCAAACCCTTATGCTCCCCAAATATACTTAAAAGCGGTTTATGGTCGGTTCGCAAAACGAACTTATTTCCCAACAGGTATTGTTTCAGTTTTGAAACACAAAAAATAATAGCGAGGGCTTCTTTCTCGAGAGTACTATAGTTCATCATCATCATCATCATCGGCTCGACAACCGGGGTCCGGTCCTGGCCTCCTTCAACAAGTCTCTCCACCTATCCCGGTCTCGAGCCGACGCCATCCAGTTGCGCACCCCAAGGCTCCGGGCGTCCTGGTCTACGCCATCTCTCCAGCGCAAGCATGGTCTACCACGCTGTCGTCTGCCATAGAATGTACCACAAAGAACTTTCCGAGCAGGTTCCTCTTCGCTCATGCGAGCTAGGTGCCCTGCCCACCGAAGTCTACCGATCCTAATTTTTGTCACTATATCTGCTTCAAGGTAGATTGCGTACAATTCATGATTGTACCGTCTCCGGAATCGTCCTTCCTCACATATGGGGCCAACAATTCTCCTTAAGACTTTTCTCTCGAACGCGGCTAAGAGGTCAGAGTGCCTTTTGCTAAGCACCCAAGTCTCGGATCCATATGTGAGTACTGGCAGAACCATGGTCCTGTACAGCAGTAGTTTTGAAGTTATGGTGAGATTTCTGGATTTGAAGAGCTTTGACAGACTGTAGTAGGCTCTGTTGGATTTGAGAAGCCGCCCGCGTATTTCTTCTTCTATATTGTTATCGGCTGCTACTATTGACCCAAGGTATTTAAAGGATTGCACCACTTCAAATTCGTGCTCCGCTACCTTGATTGTTTGACCAACTGTTCCTCTCGCATTCGACGCCACCATGTACTTTGTTTTACCTTCACTAATGTGCAGCCCCAGATTTTGTGCCGCCTGCTCGATCTGGATGAAGGAATCGTGTACAGCTTGCTCGGTTCTTCCGATGATGTCGATGTCGTCTGCGTAAGCCAGTATCTGGCTGGACCTGTTGACGATGGTCCCTCTTGTTGCCGTGCCAGAGTCACGGATTGCTTTCTCCAACGCCAGGTTGAAGAGGAGGCAGGCCAAACCATCCCCTTGTCGGAGTCCATTAAAGATGTTGATTGGTCTGGATAACAATCCGTCTATTTTTACTTGGCTTGTTACGTTGGTCATGGTCAACCTACATAGTCGTGTCAATTTATTTGGGATGCCGAATTCTCTCATGGCTTTGTAAAGTTCTACCCTGGCTATGCTATCATAGGCGGCCTTAAAGTCTATAAACAGGTGGTATGTTGGGATGTTAAATTCTAGACATTTTTCCATCGCCTGCCTAAGGGTAAAGATCTGATCAGTTGTTGATTTGCCTGGAATGAAACCACACTGATATTGTCCGATGATGGTTTTAGCGTATGGGGTTATCCGGTCTTGTAGGATAGAGGAGAGTATCTTATAGGCGGTACTCAACAACGTGATACCTCTATAGTTGCTGCACGTTGTGACATCTCCTTTCTTATGTATGGGGAATATTATACCTTTTCGCCAGTCTTCTGGCATTTCTTCACGCTCCCACACGTGCACTATAATATCATGAATTGCCTGACGTAGAGCTGGCCCACCGTGTTGAAATAATTCGGCTGGTATACCATCAGCTCCCGGGGCTTTGTTTTTCTTTAGCCGGTCTATAGCCTTCTCAACCTCTTCTATGCTTGGTGACGGCAACATAGGGTATTCGTCTTGAAGCAGTGGAGCCTCCACTTCTGCAGTGAGTTGACCATTTAGCAATTCATTAAAGTACACTTCCCATCGCTCCAGTATGCTTTGTGGATCGGTGATCAGATTTCCCTCTCCGTCCTTGCAGTATGTGCAGCGTGGTGTGTACTGCGTCATGTTTCGAATGGATTGGTAGAACTTCCGCGCCTGGTGCTGACCTCGCTCTCGGCTTTTTTCTATTTCACAGATTAAGTTCTTCTCCCAGGCTGATTTTTTCTGTCTGTGAAGCCGTTTTTCTATTCTTCTGAGCTCTTTATATTCTTCTTCGCGTGCCCGCGTTCTATGAGATTGCTGCATTGCTCGGTACGCAACATTCTTACGTTCAGTCGCTAGCTTGCATTCATCATCAAACCAGTCGTTCCGATTTCTACGACTGCTGCCTAAGATGGAGTTGGCAGTACTAATGACAGTATTCTTAAGGCGTGTCCACTTCTCATCTACGCCCAGCATACTGGCCCCAGGACTTACTCTCCCTAAATCAAGCGATTCTAGGGCGAGTCCTAACGCATTACCAAAGGTGTTACTGGCATTTTCATTGCGCAGGGCAGCCGTGTTGATTCGAACTTGATCGGCGGATGCAATACGTCTTCGCAAGGCAATCCGCCCTCGGAAGACCATACCAACAAGATAGTGATCCGAGTCGATATTGGCGCCTCGGTACGTTCGTACCGTCATCAAGTTCGAGTAGTGGCGACGGTCTATCAACACGTGGTCTATTTGGTTACGAGTGACTCCATCAGGTGATACCCAGGTGGCTTTGTAGATATCTTTTCGCGGGAACCTGGTACTCGCAACGACCATGTTTTTCGATGCTGCCAATTCTAAGACTCGAAGTCCATTGTCATTAGTGTTCTCATGCAAACTATGGGTGCCTGCGTAATGCCTGAATACCGGCTCCCGACCTATTTTTGCGTTCAAATCCCCAAGGATGATTTTTACGTCATACCTTGGACAGGCATTGAGGGTCCTCTCGACTTGTTCGTAGTAAGTCTCTTTTTCTTCGTCTGAGGACTCCTCCGTAGGTCCGTGAACGTTAATGAGGCTAATGTTCGTAAATTTGCCTCGCACGCGAAGGGTGCATAGCCTTTCGCTTATAGCGTTAAAGCCGATGATGGTAGACTTCATTTTTTCGCTGACTAGGAAGCCTACCCCGAGCACATGGTGTTTTGTATGACAGCTGTAGTATACGTCATATTCTTTCTTCTGTAAAACACCATTCCCTGTCCATCTGATTTCTTGTAGTGCTGTTATGTCAGCTCTATATTTTGACAGGGCATCGGCTAGCTGCTGAGCAGCTCGAGCTCTATAGAGCGATCGTACGTTCCATAAGAAAATTCGTAAACCGTTTTGCCGTTTTCGTTGCGTTGGTTGTCGTCGTGAGATCAGTCCGTTTCCGAGGCTTGTTGTCGGGTTCGTAATTCTAAAATTTTACGGAACAGGGAATTAACCTGTTGCCAACCTGAGGAACTAGCCTGATCATATTAGCCAAACCTTTTTTAAAAGGCTTGTTACTAGCGAGTAACATAGTGAAAAAGTGAGAGTACTATAGTTACTCTCACTTTTTGTCAATGCCGTTGATACAAAGGCAATTGGCCTCGAACCTTCGTTCAATTTGTGAGAAAGAACCCCAGCTACAGCATTGCTGCTGGCATCTGTGGTTAGAATAATAGGCATATCAGGGTTGAAATGCACTAAGACCTGATCTGACGTAATTTCCGATTTTATCAATTCATATGATTTTTGGCATTCTTCTGACCAGATAAATTTAATGTTTTTGCGTAAAAGCTCATACAAAGGAAACATTTTACTAGAGAAGTTGTTAATGAACTTTTAATAGTAGTTCACCATACCAATAAAAGCCCTGAGCTCAGAAACATCTTTCGGGATAGGTGCTAATGAGACACTTGAAATCCGATCGTTGTTTTTACTCAACCCATGCTTATCGATAGTAAATCCTAAGTAGCAAATTTTAGATTTGAAAAATTCACATTTCCCAACATTTAACCTAAGTCCAGCTGATTTAAGTTTTGTTAAAACCGACTTCAATGTTGTAATGTGCTGTCCAATATTTGGACCCGTGATTGTAATATCATCTTGATATACCACAACAAATGGAATTTCTCGTAATAACGTTTCCATTGACTTTTGAAAAATTGCGGCTGCGGTTTTAACACCAAACGGTAATCGCTTAACTTTTAATAAACCGATATGTGTACTCCAGGTACAAAGAAGCTGCGATTTTTCATCTAATAAAAGTTGGTTGTAAGCATTCGACAAATCAAGTTTTGTGAATAATTCACCGCCGTTGAATGACGCAAAGATTTCCTCAATACGAGGCAAAGGGTATTTAAAGTCTACCAACCATTTGTTAATAGTGACTTTATAGTCAGCACAAATTCGAAGATCGCCATTTGGTTTCAAAATTGGAACCAAAGGAGTTGCCCATTCAGAGTTGTTGATGTGCTCAAGCACACCACTCTGGACTAAACCTCGCAATTGCTTTTCAACTCCATCTTTCCATGCTAGTGGCAAAGGCCGGGGTTTGAAAAAAACAGGCTTTGAATTATCGCATAAATCTAATGATATTTTACTAATGTTAAAAATGCCTAGCTCTTCTTTGAAAACTTCCGAAAACTCGTTTTTTATCTGCTCAACAACAATTGAGTATTTATCATTAGTTTCTACCGAGTTAACTTGCATCAATTCAAAATTAAATGCTCTCAAAAATGTACGACCAAGCAAAGGAGGACTGTTATTTTTAGAGACCACAACAACAATATTCTTCTTGATACCTTTATACGATATGCATGCATCGTACTCACCTAAGATTAAAATTCTTTCCCCGCTGTAATCAACATATGGGACGTGGCACGGCCTTAGCTGCATTTTACTATCGATCTGTTCATAAAACGAAACTGGAACCAACGTGCAAGAAGCACCGGTATCACAAGCGACCTCCATGCTTACACCATCAATAACCACTGACAGAGAGTAGAGGCCACAATTTGAATTTGGAGATATACTAAAAATAGAAGAATTAAATAAATCATTGAATTCGCAAGTTGAATTATTATCTGAATTTGATACGTAATTTACTGTTTTATTTTTCTTATCACTACAAACTGATGCTAGATGCCCAATCTTTTCACAACTGTGACACTTGCTCTTTTAAATTTACAGTACTGAGAACTGTGGTTACGCCAACCACAATGAGAGCAAACTTTCTGCTGCTTGTTGTGTTTGTTTCTAGAGTTACTGCTACCGCCGCCGCCGCCTGCACTGCCACTGCTACCCTCGCCACCGAAACTACCGCCTTTACCCGCTGCTGCTGCTTTACCATTGATCTTTTTAGATTTAAGATTTTTTATGTAATTGACTGCTTCTTCGTTGACGACTTTTTCGCAGATTTTTGTTTCCATAATCATTGCTTTTTTTAATGCGTCTGGAAGAGTTAACTTTTCATCTTCTTCACATAACCTCTCGAAGATTTTACTTGGCAAGCTCATGATAAATTGGTTCAAAACGAAGGAATCTAGATCTGTACCAAATTTGCAATTTAATGCCAGTTGTTTTACTCGAGCATACCAATCTGCAACTGTTTCTCCATCGGTTTTGGCAGAAGAATGAAACTTTTTTCGTTCTCGGAATACGATCGTAGGTGGAGTATAATGAGATGTAAGGGTTTCACACAAATGTTTATACGTTTTTGTGACAGGTGCTTCTGGACTGCATAGACTGTGTAAAACACTGTACGGGACTGCGCCTATCGATTTCAATAAGACTGCCTTTCTTTGATTGTCCTCAGTGCAGTTTATTTCGCAAAAATGAATGTCCAATTTTTCTTTCCATATTGAAAAACTTTCATTACTGGGTGAAAATTCTGGAACTGCTGTAGTTTGGAATACAGTGACTGGTACTGGTGGCGTCATTGTTCAATGAAGTTATATTTTTTTTTTGTGCGTAAACGAAATTCGTTTGTACTTTTCTTTTTTTTTCGTTAAAAAAAATATTTAACCGAACTTCTTGTTTTGTAATACGAAATAAAGATTATTTTAAACAAAATAATTTTTAATAAAGACCACTCGTCGCCAATTATTTGTAATGTATTTGTCAAAGCTAGGCTTAACCAAAGAAAGTAAAACACGTGTGGTTTCAATAAGTGATTACAAAAGAATGCTTTATTTCATTTTATACAAGTTGGATAAAGAAGAGGAAGTAAAATAGAAAGAAGAAGAAGAACGTTTTAGTTATGCCAGATATTCATTATTTTGGCAGTACCCAACATTCAGCAAACGGTTGTTCCCGCTAAATTAGCAATATGATCAGAACCTGGTATTTTTTAAATGGAAAGAACTGAAAGAATTCCTTGTTCTCCCCAAAAGTCTGCACTGCAGATATTCATAAAAAGCTGGCACAGCGAGTGCAAAGACGGGATGAAACGGTTCATGAATATTTGATGTCTATGAGGGAAATTCGAAAGGAAGAGTAGATGATGCTTCAGTTATAGAATATGTTATTGATGGTATATTGGATTCTCCGCAAAATAAGATGATTTTATATGGTGCCGCTAGCATAAAAGAATTTAAGGAAAAGTTGTCGATGTATTCCAAGTTTAAAGTAAGTTTGATTTCAAGTCGCATTGTTAGAGATTCAAAGCCGTCGATGGAAGGTAGCAAAAATGTTGTTCGTAAACCAATCCGTTGCTTTGATTGCGGGCAGATGGGACACCAGAGTAGACAGTGTAGAGCCAATAGGCCGAAGTGTTTCTCATGTAATGAATTTGGGCATAAATCACCCGATTGTCCTAAGAAGCAACAACAAGAAAAAAGAAGCTATGTAGTTGAATTTTCTGAAATTAACACAATGAACTAATATCTGTAAATGGTTATGAAGTACAGGGCCTTATAGATACCGGTAGCGACATAACACTAGTTAGAAGCGATGTATACGTCAAAATGGGTGCACCAACTATTGTACAAAGGTCGTTTACAGTTCGTGGTCTTTCCGCTAATTCTGTAGAAACTCTTGGTTATTTTGAAGCTGTTGTTAAAATTGATGATTTCATTTGTAATGGGTCTGTTTATGTTATGTCTGATGCAGTAATGCAGGCTCAGTTCATAGATGGAAAAGATGTTTTGCTGGGGAAAAATATAAAGCTCGCGCCTGAAGGCATTCTTGTAACAGAGATTGAAGAATATCTTTGCCAAATTGCTGAAGTATGTACAGTAGCTGAAGGTTCTTACAGAATAGGAAACCGAAAGTACAAATACGAAATCGAAAACCTAGTTTCAAACTACAATCCTTGGCCACGAAAACTGTCACCAGTCAAAATGACTTTGGTTTAGAAATCAGATGTTCCAATTTCGCAGCATCCTAGAAGATTATCACAATTAGAAAAGAGAATAGTGGACGATCAAGTAACCACCTGGTTAAATGATGGTATAATCAGACCAAGTTCTTCAGAGTATGCCAGCCCAGTTGTTTTAGTTAGTAAGAAAGATGGTTCAAAGAGGCTTTGCATAGATTTTAGACGGCTTGATAAAGAAATTGTTAAGGACCACTCTCCTCTTCCTTTAGTTGAAGACCAAATAGATTCGTTGAGTGAAGCTGAAGTATTTTGCACTTGCACTTTAGACTTGGAAAACGGATTTTTTCATGTGCAAGTATCTGAAGAAAGCTGTAAATATTTGTCATTTGTAACGCCATCCGGACAATGGGAGTTCCTGCGTGCTCCATTTGGTCTTTCCACTTCTCCAACTGTTTTTATGAAGTTTATCTATCAAATCTTCCTACCACTAATTAGAAAAGGATACATACATGTTTTTGTAGATGATATAGTTGTGAAAGCAAAAAATTGCGAAGAGTATCTACATAGATTAAAGGAGGTTCTTGAGCTAGCGGAGAGTTATGGTTTGAAGATCAAGTGGCAAAAATGTCAATTCTTATGCCACACCATAGAATATCTAGGTTTTTTTGCTTCCAAAGGAACAGTTAAGCCATCTGAACATAAAACTTTAGCAATAAAGAAATTTCCAGAACCTACATCTATTACAAAAGTGCAGAGTTTCTTGGGTCTTACAGGCTATTTTCGAAAATTTATAGAGGATTACTCTATACTTGCTAGACCATTAACTTAATTATTAAGGAAAGATCAACCATTTCAGTTTGGATCGTCTCAGAAAATGGCATTTGAGGAACTCAAGAAGTGTATCACAACAGAACCTGTTCTCAGAATCTATAACCAAGAAGCAGAAACACAATTACAAACTGATTCATCAAAGTGGGGCTACGGGCTACTGCAAAAATCAGATGACGTTTTATTTCACCCAGTTTATTATTTCAGCAAAAAAACGAGCCAAGAAAGATACTCTAGCTATGAAAATAAACAGCTGTGCATCCCGAATAATATGACAAACGAAATTATAAAGACAGTACACGACGAGGGCCATTTCGCAACGAAAAAGATAGAAGATATTTTATCAAAAGATTATAACATTCCCAAAATAAAAATAAGATTGAGATAGTTAGAATTGTGTAAAATGTATTCTGGTCTGGGAGATAAAAAGACCGGCAAGCAAGAAGGATTTTTACATCCAATACCAAAGAACGAATTTCCTCTCGATACTTATCACATCGATCACCTCGGACCCCTCTCACCAACTCAAAAGCAATACAGTTATATTTTTTGTGTCATCGATGCTTTCTCTAAGTTTGTGTGGATATATCCTTGCCGATCAACGACCACATTTGAAGTTATCAGCAAATTAGAGCAACAAAAAGCGATATTTGGAAACCCTGTCAGAATTGTCTCAGATCGCGGAATAGCATTTACCTCAACCGTATTTAAAGAATATTGCCAAGACGAAGGAATACAGCATTTACTCATAACAACCGGGGTTCCACGTGCCAACGGTCATATAGAACGAATAAACCGGATCATTATTTCAGTGCTCACAAAACTTTCTATGGAAGATCCTACAAAATGGTTTCGTTACACTGCTATGCTTCAAATGTTACTCAACTCAACGTTTCAACGTAGTATTAAAAGAAGCCCATTTGAGATTTTAACTGGAGTAAAAATGAAGTTGAAAAATGTCAAAGTTTTAGCCGAAGCAATTAATGAAGAGTTAAGGCAGGTTTTTGAAAGCGAACGAGAGCAGCTTAGGGTAGAAGCTCGTCAAAACATAGAGCTTATACAAAAAGAAAACTCTATTAGTTTCAATAAAAAGCGTAAAGTAGCCCAATTATATTCAATCGATGATCTCGTTGCTATTAAACGTACACAATTTGGTCCTAATCTGAAGCTTTTTCGAAAATTTTTAGGTCCATATAGAGTCACGAAAGTATGCCCTAACGAGAGGTACGAAGTTCGGAAAGTTGGCAGTCAAGCAGGCCCACGAAAGACTACAACAAGTGCAGATTACATGAAACCATGGAAGACAAAAGAAGACTCCTGCTCTGACAGTGAAGATGAATTCGAATTGATGACTCAACGTTACGCTACAAACAGCAATTCCCCATCAGATGATCAATCAATCTGCCCAGAAGAATAACAATCCAGCTATGAAAAGAAAACCAACCTGCTATGACGACTAATACACCTGCTATGAGAAAATAATTACCTGCAAAGACGATTCACTATTCCATTAAGACTATCATCAACCGCCAACTGAGAAAATTATTTACACAAAATTTTAAAGATAAAATGTTTCCCTAAGAAGTTTCCAAAAGATGATTCCAAAATATGATTCCAAAGAAATGTTCCCATAAGACGTTTTCAAAAGATGTGACCAGAAGGTAAGACGTTTCCAAAGATGTTTTCAAAAGATGTTTCCATAATATGTTTCCAAAAGATGTTACCACAAGATGTTCTACTCATATGCTCTCACGACGAAAAACGTTTCCTAGAAGCTCAGAACGTATACTCTAAGACGATGACATTAAATTCTCGAGGCCGAGGATTTTCCAGGATGGCCGATTGTGGGATCACCCTGTAAGATCTTATTGATGAACTCATTACACTCGTCAAACGTGTCAAACACAATGCACCAGATTGTGACATGAGCACTCTCATTCAAGACGTCAAAGAGATCAGACTTTCCACGAGTTATTTGTATACCTACCTAAGATTATTTTGAAGCTCAATTAAATTATCGTTTTTTCAATTCTTATCTAAGTCCTATTTCTATTTGCCACTCAATAAAACTTAAGTACTAATTGTAACTAAATTATTATTAAATAAAAAACATTGAATTTAATTATATATTCATTTTAAATATTATTTATATTATTCAAATGTTGTATTATTTTGCAGAGCTCAAAGTTTTGTGTCAATAAAAAAGTATAAAGTGAAAGAAAAATAGCTGTGTTTTTAAATAAATGTACCTAAACGTACATAAATTGGTAGTAAATTTGTATGTGTAGTTGTTAAAGTTTTATGTTTTTATGAGGACTGATTTAAGTTTAGTTGTTCAGTAAATAAAGAGCACGACTAGGTGGCACAAACTTAAAAAGAAACTGAAATCCAGTGCAAATATATAACCTTAATTATAAAATTATCAAAATTGTCTGAGCCATTTTCGAAAAAATATGGAAAAACTAATACTGTTTAATGGGAGATACGCGGTATCTAGGTAAAACAAAAAAAGGCACATGAAGTACTTCACGTTTGAAAAAAAATCACTCTAAGCATTTTGGTTGATGCGTTGGTGTTCATACGCTCCACGTGACCCAGCCATCTGAACCGCTGTATTTTCAGTTTCTTGACCAGGTCAATATCGCTGTATAGCCCGTATAGCCCGTCATTGAATCTTCTTCTCCATACTCCTTCAATACACACAGGACCAACATTCTTTCGAAGTATCTTTCTCTCAAAGCACCCAAGTAAATTCTCGTCCGAGTCCTTAAATGAACATGCTTCCGCCCCATTTTGCGTTGTTATAGTGGATCCCAGGTAGACAAAGTCTTTGACTACTTCGAAATTATATCTATTCATCGTAATGTTTTGCCCAAGTCGACGATGTTGAGATTCCTTTCTCGTTGATAGCATATGCAGGATGATTGGTTTAAGGTGCACCAAAAAGCTTGAGCGTGTAGATGGGGTTAAGACAAGAAAAAAATCGTATGGGAGGGGGGGGTCTATTTCCCTCCGTTTAGGCGGGAGTGGAATTTTTTTTTAAAATTGACTTAAACAGAAAAATATTTATTGAAAAACAACGGTGAATGATACAAAGCCTTGTTATATCTTTTTGGAAAGCCAGAAACAGTTTTAAAAAAAATAATTTTCAAACTCAAAATTTTGAAAAAAAAATTAAAAAAAAAAAAAATTTTAATCTAATTTTTTTCAAAATTTTATGTAATTAACTATTATTTTATTTGCAAAATTCAATGCTGTTTTTAATTTTTAGTCAAAAACAGAAAACCGGATGCCAAAATGTATCTTAGTTTTTGAGAAATTAAGAAAATACTAAAAGCACTTTTTCAAAAATAGGTGAAATGTGGTTAAAAACAATTAGCTGTATTCATTTACTATCTCTATTTCATGGCTAGCAAATTTCCATTTTTCTTTATGGCAGTTTCTACCTCTTGCATTACGAAAAATCATTATTTTTTATTTTTCAAGGATAACTTGGAGTCTCTATTCATCGCAGTAATCATATAGCCTGTTTATCATTAATTGTAGACCGTGTGGTGTGTCAGAGAGTGCAACAATATCATCGGCAGATATTAAATGGCTTATTTCCAATGCATCTGTCAGTTTTACTCCCGCTGTCAGGACCTCACTTATGTCATCTATGAAAAGGGCAAATAGTAGAGGGCTTAAATTGCATCCTTGCCTAAGACCGATTTCCACTTCAAATTCTTTTACCGTTGATTATAGTTGACGTTGTATAAGCATATAGACTTTCGATGATCTTGCCAAACTTCAAAGACATTTCTTTGTTATACAGCATTAACATGAGCGCTTTCCTCTCAATTGTGTCGAAGGTCGCTTTGAAATTTATTAAAAAAAAACATACAGTTTCTTTTTCTTATTAATACATATATCTGCAATATTGGTAAAAGTATAAATTTGGTCTATAGTGGAGTAGTCACTCCGAAAGCCTGCCTGGTTTTCGCTTAAAAGATTGTTGTTTTAAACCCAAGAATATAATCTTCTGCTTAAGATCTTAGTCAGTATCTTCTTTGATGCATTTACTACTGAGATGCCTCTGTAGTTTTCTAGTCTAGTACAATCACTTCTTTTCAAAATTGGTTTTTTACGTGCGTCGAACAACTCTCTATGAAACCATTTTTCTCTTAAGACGTTTCCTCTTAGTTTTTTGTTACAAATACATTCACTGCGAATCAAAGACTATTTGATTCAGTTCTTCCACTTGTAGAATATCGTTTCTTATAATTGCTTGTCTAGAGAGATTTTCAGATAGAGAAGACTTATATCTATTCTCAAAAGCCGCATTCCATTTTCATTTAGTTTCAATAGTTATAGGAACTTCGTTTTGTGATTGTAAGCTTAGAGTACCAATTGTAATTTCGATTAGAAGATGGTCTGAAAAGGTCTGTGTTACTATTAAAAAATCTCTATTAAGTTTACACCAGTCACCACCTCCTCGTCCATAATCTGTGACTGAGCTTCCCTAGTGGCCAACTAACGTAAATTCTCCTTCATTGTAACTATCAGAACAACCATTATATGTTCCAAGTCCAAAAGAGTTAGATAGATCAATAAGTTTTCTCCCCTCTTGGTTGATAACAGCATCTCTTGATTGTATTGGTTATCCCAATGATTACAGTTGATATAGGCTGAAATTAAAATCAACTTTTGGAGTCTTTCTTTGATCTCCAGATAATCTAAGTCGTAGTTGTTTTTTATATGGCATTCAACATTTTCAAGATCAAGTATGTCACCAGTCAGTATATCACCGCTCGCTCGTCCCTTTGAAAAGAGCATTTTAGTATAAATTTATTGAAATACAGTCGAGAATTGTTTATAAATATGTTATTCAGTAATATGCGTTTCTACAAATACAAAAATATCATATTTACTAACAAAATTTATAAAATCTGATACATTAATCTTATTTTTTAATCCAGCAATATTATAACTAAGAATTTTTATGATTTTAATATTAAATAACTGACGGACGGATATTTCCTTATTATGTTCTACATTTGAAATCACCCTGTTAAGAGCATTTCCAGCACTCACTCTACCAACACTCACGCAACCTATGGACTGATAGCTGCAACTCTACCCATTAACATCTGACCAAGATATACAGAATAGAAAGGTAATATATTCCCGCACATTGTTTTGTGTATGTTCTGCGCATGTACGTCATCTGAATTATTGTCGTTTGACAGCTGCGCTTCCTTTCTTTCATTTCGCTTATGAATAATATCGCGTGTGTTGTGTTTTGAAAAAGAAAAAAATTGTGAAATAAAAACTATGGCGGTTTGTTAAGTTTTCGGTTGTGATACCAATAATAATAAAAAAAGTAAACAATATAAAAATAAAGTAAATAATGTGCCTGTGAAACTATTTCGTTTTCCGAAAGATTTGGAATTGGCAAAAGTTTGGCAGAATAAATGTGGCAGAAAAGATAAAATTAATGTGCAAACTGCCTACATTTGCTCAAAGCATTTCACGATGCCTTGGAGTACCTTGCTGGCTACCTTTTAAAGCGTTTTAAATCGAAAATACCAAACATAGAGATTCTTGCTGATAAGGAAGATACCACAGGATTAACATGGACAAATGTCATCAATGAAGGGGGTCTTCAGAAGCCAAATGAATTATTCATCATGGAATTGAAGAAGTTAGATTTAATTTTCAACAAATTTAACAATATCCAGGAAGAAAAATACGCTCTCGAACCATCTGAAGGCTACATACAAAATTTGTTTTCTTTGGCAGCCGACTGCTCTTTGGATCCTGAAATGATAAGAACTTTCTTTAGGTATAAAATGTATTTTAGAATCAGAATTCAAAATCAAAACACAATAAACAATGTTTGGAAGAAAAAAGATCAACTTAAAAGAAAATTAAATAAAATCTGTTCTTAAAGTTATACCTAACGTGTTATACTTTTTTTTATTAAATATGATAATTTACGCAGAAATACATAAATGGGTAGGGGAGAGTACGATAACTTTGGCGCCAAGAATTGATAACGGTTTTTTGTAGAACAGTTTAATACAAGCATTTTTTACTATGGCTGGGGGGGTCTATCTCCCTCCGTTTGGGCGGGAGGGGCAATTTTATAAAAACAGTGCTAAAAATTTAAAACAAATATTAAAAAATAACGGTAATACTTACAACTAAGTTTTATATCTTTTTTTAAAGCCAATACTTTTTTCTATTAGATGTTTTTTAAATCAAGTGAAACCTATGCATAGTCTTTGAAAAAAACGGACTTTAAACTCAAAAATTGCGAAAAAAAAGGTAAAAAAAAAACTTTGAAGTGTGATTTTTCAAAACTGTAAAATAAAATACTCCTTTTTTTTATAAAATTCGTTGCTCATATTAATTTTAAATCATAAACTGAAAACAAAGTGATTTTATAATTTCTGGTTTTTGAGAAAATGGAAAATTACTAAAACTACTTTCTTATAACAGTTTTCTTTTTTTTTTTGGTATACGGTGAATGTTGTACGTAGGTTCGTTTTTGTAATGATGCTTGGGCATCTTTAAATGCAACAGAAACTTTGCATACACCCAACCTCGCACCCACCCCAAATCCTATAGTGTGTCCAAGCAGGGGGGTTGCAGGGGGGCAGCATGCCCCCCCTTACATACCTCACTGTTTATACGCTTTAGTAATTTTCCATTTTCTCAAAAACCAGAACACATAAAATCATTTTGTTTTCAGTTTATGATTTAAAATTAATATGAGCAACGAATTTTATAAAAAAAAGGAGTATTTTATTTTACAGTTTTGAAAAATCACACTTCAAAGTTTTTTTTTACCTTTTTTTTCGCAATTTTTGAGTTTAAAGTCCGTTTTTTCAAAGACTATGCATAGGTTTCACTTGATTTAAAAAAACATCTAATAGAAAAAAGTATTGGATTTAAAAAAAGGTATATAACTTAGTTGTAAGTATTACCGTTATTTTTTAATATTTGTTTTAAATTTTTAGCACTGTTTTTATAAAATTGCCCCTCCCGCCCAAACGGAGGGAGATAGACCCCCCCTACCGTAGTAAAAAATGCTTGTATTGAACTGTTCTACAAAAAACAGTTATCAATTCTTGGCGCCAAAGTTATCGTACTCGTGCCGAAAACTCTTATAAAAAAGTAGTTTTAGTAATTTTCCATTTTCTCAAAAACCAGAAAACATAAAATCATTTTGTTTTCAGTTTATGATTTAAAATTAATATGAGCAACGAATTTTATAAAAAAAAGTAGTATTTTGTTTTACAGTTTTGAAAAATCACACTTAAAAGTTTTATTTTACATTTTTTTTCGCAATTTTTGAGTTTAAAGTCCGTTTTTCAAAGACTATGCATAGGTTTCACTTGATTTAAGAAACATCTAATAGAAAAAAGTATTGGCTTTAAAAAAAGATATAAAACTTAGTAGTAAGTATTACCGTTATTTTTTAATATTTGTTTTAAATTTTTAGCACTGTTTTTATAAAATTGCCCCTCCCGCCCAAACGGAGGGAGATAGACCCCCCCCACCCATAGTAAAAAATGCTTGTATTAAACTGTTCTACAAAAAACCGTTATCAGTTCTTGGCGCCAAAGTTATCGTACTCGTGCCAATGGGTAAGTTAAAGGTGTCGCAGTTATTCGTTGAGAGATGAAAACTTATTGCAATCTGCATCTTTTGTCACAAACATTTATTTACTTTTATATTAAAGTCTACACTCACTTCAAGAAATAGAATTCGAGTGACGTCACACAAAAGAGGGAGATAGGATAACGACATGCGCAATATACTACCTTGTTTTCTGTATATCTTGACATCTGACCCATTTGACATTTCGCCATTTGACGTTGGTATTTGTTTGGATTTCTCTGTGTTGTATTTTTCTTTTCTTATTTCTATTTCAGTATTTTTCGCCCAAAGATGTTTCCTGAGCTGCAAGCGCCTGCCGCGCCTATGCCTTATAGATAGAGGATAATCCCGGTTTATTGATATTCCCGTACCTTTCAGATTCTTGGCTTGTTTGAGTACTTGTAGTGCATAACTTTTTGTGTTGAATTTAGCTATCAGTGACGCAGTTTTAGTGTTGTTGCTTATTAGTTGAATTTGCTGTGATGTTATCTATTATTTTTGATGATTTTTATTTTGAAAATATTTTCTACCTCGATTGTTGAAACGGGATCCGGAAAACTGTTTTTTCCTTTAAAGACGGAAAATACAAATGTTACCAACATTTAAACCGTTTCCGATCATATTTATTTTTTGTTTTTTTTTTTTTAATAAGAAAGTATTTTACACAATTTTTTTTATTTAATATGTATTTAAGTATGTATTTCATTCATTAAACTAAATCAAATGCTCAAATTGTTTGCCCTCGGCACGGATACAGGTTCTGCATCGCCGCAAAAAAGATCTGTTCACCAGATGTCCAATTCTGCCTGCATTTATTTCTTCACCTGCTGCAATAATTTTTTGGCGTAGTTCATCTCTATTTTCAATTGGTTTAAAATAAACTTTTTCTTTTATGCAACCCCAGTAAAAGAAATCGAGTGGGTTTAGATCCGGAGAACGAGGAGGCCACAAAATTGATCGAAGGCGCCCAATCCACCTTTCGGAATACTCAGCCATCTTGTTGAAACCACATGTCTCGATAGATGTTGAGTGATACAACTTCTAACAAATTCGGCAAATCATTTTGTAAGAAATGCAGGTAGTTGTCGCCATTTAAATTTTCTGGTAGCTCGAATTGTCCAATTATTTGTCCATTTAAAATTCCGGTCCACATGTTTATCTTAAATTGGTATTGAGAGCGGTCTTCGCGCATTAAATGCGGATTTTCTCTTTGCCACTCATGGGAATTACGTAAATTCTGTTCTTTTCTATTTCAAATAAAAAAGTAATCTTTTTTTTAAGAAATAACAAGTAGCAAGTGTTGCATCATTTCGATATCAATAGTGTAAAATACTTTCTTATTAAAAAAAAAAACAAAAAAAAATATGCTCGAAAACGGTTTAAATGTTGGTAACATGTTAATGACAGTATGAAGTAGCAAGTGTTGCACCATTTTGAAATTTTAAATAAACGCGCCAATTTTTAAAATAACTTGCCGTGGGTAGTATAGTGCATTTTTTTCAAAATATGAACTGTTAAAGTTAGCTTACAAAATTAGTTTGAACAATGACTCAGTCTAACATTATTTTTCTTACGCAACTAACAATATTTATTTTCAAATTTGTGATTGGGATCAATAGCATGGTTATTAAGGATTACGTAAAAAAAAACGGCAAAATTTGAAAATTTGTGACCACAATAAATAAAAATGTGGTCTAGGGTATCGATTTTCACTATTTTTCTCAAAATTGCAATTATTACGTAACCAAGCGAGATGGATTTTTTTTTCTTTCTTTTTCCAATACAGGTATAACCTACCCTATCAACCAGTGCCCGCTTGACGTTGAGTAGCGGGACACCCTGTATAAAGATAACTATTGTCGACTCTTATCTGCCTTTATTTTCGACTGTGTTGTTGAAGTTTGTTTCCCTCAAAAGCAAATGTCAAGACTTTGAAGCGTACATAACTGTATTTTGTCCTTCATAAGTTACTGCTCTTATAGCCGAGGAAAATACGGCCCATGGCAAATTGGAGCCAATTTATAATCAGGCTTCTTTGATTAATTCAAAATACATTTCGTACAAGAACTCAGTTCCAAGCTTTGTGCAATGTCTTGAGATACTTCCGGAAAAGTTTGAACTGTTTTGTTACGTATTCCACAAATTGAGGCTTTGGTTCTTTGACGAAGAAAAGGAAGATGTAGAAATAAGAATAAGAATCTATGATTTTTGTAAAGAACTTACTTTAGATTGAAACGACTTTGTCGACGAACTGCTGCATATCAATCAAATTCACATTAAATGGACTTCCTTGTGGTACATGTAAATGTATTTCATACATCTCAATTGAAATATGAGCTGCAAACTATAAAATTAGGATTGTAAAACAGTGAAGATTTCTTTACTTTTTTATAATTACTTACGTAAAAATATCAATGTTGCATCGCAACATGGTTTCAACGGTTAAAATTTAAACCTAACTTAAAGATAATTAGCCATCAGGAATTTCTCTTGCCAAAAAATGCAAAACACCGACGGCACTACAAATTAACATCATTTATCATGGCATAATAAGTCTCCAATTATCATCGCATACCCAAAATTGCAGCAAAGGTAACCACACCTTGTAGGAGTCAACACAGCAAGTCTCCAAAATTAAAGAGAAACTTTGGGAATGTAGCTCCTCCCCAATGCGATGTTTTCAAATCTATGATCGATCAGCTGTGGAGGATCTGCAAGATGATGTGCAGCGAGAAACTTAGAAGAAGAACATCTATGAGGTCAATGATCTGTAACCGAATCAACTGTAACAAAATCATGCGATAAGAGGTTTCTTGAAATAAAATTGGAAAGCTGTTAATCAGTTCGATCTACGGTTCTATCAACACAAGTCCATACTTCTGTTCGTCTCTCAAATACAGAAATAAAAAACGATTTTATTTAGATTCAAAAAATAACGACTTCAATTTGTTTTATTTTAGTAATTTACTTTGGCAAAGACTAATTGTTTTCTGGTTTTTTTTACGTTCGATCGGCGCCTATTCCACTTCTTTTATTTTTTGAGTGCCCATTTTGCACTGTCATTTTGAGGGTTCCGACGGCAATCTACGAATTTGAAATCCGCGACAGTTGTTCGACTGCGGTAGAGAAAAGTGATTTTCTTTTTATTTTGCGAGTGTCCTTGCAATACATTGTGGTCCTTCGAGCCGGATTTAAAGGATCTTAAAAAGGATCAGTGCTAAATACTTTAAAAACTAAAAAAATTACATTAATTTGACTGTGTATTTAAAAGATCCACGTGGAGTGCGTAGATGGTTTAAAATAAAACCTATAGACAATCGCTTATGAAGTGCGTCGTGTAAAGGATATTTTTTATCGACTATCTACGGTTGGTTTTATCTTGGAGAAATCTGGATTTGAAGAATCTACAACGAGGGAGCAACGCATAACTGTACAGGTGTGTGGCATTTTTATTATAATAATTATTCTTAATAAATTAAATCATTGATCCTCCTTGATCTAATTATACTTAAACCTTAATAAAAATATTTTAATTTGTTGTGTGTTCTTCGGGGTTTTTATTTTTTTTGTTGCTTTCAAAAATGAGTAAACCAAAGGTTCCAAATTTAATCGATGCGATTCAAACTATTGCTCAAGATATCGATGCTGATTATAACGCATATAGTAATTTAACAACAACAAAAAAGTCAGTTTATATGATTGAGGCGCGTTTGGCAAGTTTGCAAGGAGCCTTTGATGAAGCTAACATTATTCATCAGAAAATCGTTGAAGCCCCAACTGAGGAAGCAAAAGTAACCTACATGAAGGATCTTATTTTTCATAAATTAAAAGAAACTTTCTTTGCCTACTCAAGTGACCTTAAAGAACATTTAGCTAGCAGTGAGAGTCAAAGTCTTCTCAACAAATCTCTAGTTAGCACACACACCCCGTCGGTAGAATTAAAACTTCCTCTTATGAAAATTCCCACGTTTGATGGTTCGTTAAAAATGTGGCCTGAATTCAAAGGATTGTTTGAAGGTATGATAAATAAAAATTCGTCTATATCTGATGCACATAAACTGCAATATTTAAAGGGAAATTTAACTGGTGAAGCGGCGCGTATTCTTCGAAACACAGATACGAATTTTGAAGCTGCATGGGCGTTGCTAGTTAAACGTTTTCAAAATATTCGTTTACTGAAAGACAATCAGTTTAAATTACTTTTTGAACAACATCATCTTACTGTAGAATCGTCAGATGATCTTAAATTATTGTTAGACACGACAAACGAAGCACGACAATCGCTCAAAAATATGGGAGTACCTATTTATTCATGGGAAGATGTTCTTATTTTCCATACGGTACAAAAACTTCCATGTACAACTCGTGTGCTTTGGGAATCTCATATTTCCACTCATGTAGACTACCCAAAGTACAGCGTTTTAGAAGATTTCATCCTTATGAGATCGCGAACCTTGGATGTTATTGGGGAATCCTCATCAGGTTTAAATCAACATAAAGCTAAAAAACCAGGCACAGTGCGAGTTCATAACTCTACAATTAACACAAAGTGTTCGCTGTGTCACGGTCAACATTCAATTCGTTATTGCTTCAAATTTAAAGCGTTTAACGTATCAAAAAGACAGGAATTTGTAAAGAAAAACAAATTATGTTTCAATTGCTTGTCAAGTGCGCATATTATTCAAAACTGCACAAGCACTTTCACGTGTGCTACGTGTCATCAAAGCATCATTCTTTACTGCATTATACCGAACCAGCTAAAGCAATGCATGCTAGTGAATACGCTCCAATAGGAGCTGTTCAAAACTCAAATAAACCAGCATCTTCTTCTGCTAATATAATTCAATCAAGGTCATCAGAGAACCCTGTATCCCCCGTCGGAATGGCTTCATCATACAACGCGTCTTTAGCCGAAAACATTCGAGTACCTGTTCTTCTGGCTACGGCCCTCATCCAGGTGTTGACACCTGCTGGCCAACCGTTGCTGTTGCGAGCTTTATTAGATCCTGGATCAGAGGCGTCCTTTATAACTGAATCGGCCACTCAACTTTTAAAATTAAAAAAGGAAAAGAGCTGCGTTAACATTCATGGTGTAGGTGAAACCAACACAAGCACCACAAAATACAAAACCACGTTCACTATTGTATCTAACGTGAACAAACATTTTAGCTTACAACTTAGTGCTTTGATCTTACCTAAGCTAACAGCTGTGCTTCCAACGCACCATATTCCTTGTGCTAACTGGAGTCATCTTCAAAATATTGAACTTGCTGATCCAAGGTTCTTCAAACCAAGTAAAATCGATATTTTACTGGGCAGTGATGTTTATCCTTCTATTATCCTTGAAGGTATTATAAAAGGAGAGCCTGGTACTCCTATGGCTTAAAAGACGGAATTAGGATGGGTGCTTTCTGGAGGCATTTCATCCATAAACCAACCAAATATAACATCTTTGCATATAACAACTGAACCTCAAAACTTGGACAGTTTGCTTCTTAGATTCTGGGAACTTGAAGAAGTACAAAACCGGAAATTACTTTCACCAGAGGAAGTAAAGTGTGAAAGTTATTATTGTAGAACCCATGAACGTCAACTGGACGGAAAATATGTCGTCCAACTTCCTTTTAAGGAAGGAACACATCCTTCGATAGGTTGGTCACAAAGGTCCGCGCTTGTAAGATTTTTACAGTTGGAAAGAAAATTCCAATCGAGTCCGTCATATCACGAAGAATATAAAAAGGTGTTTACTGATTATAAACAACTTGGGCATATGACAGAAGTAAGTCCAAAGGAATTAATTTCTCCTCACTATTTTCTTCCCCACCACGCAGTGATAAAAGAATCTAGCTCAACCACAAAGCTGCGAATTGTTTTTGATGCTTCTTGCAAAACTGCAGATGGAACGTCCTTAAATGACCATCTTTTCGTTGGGCCAAGATTGCAAGCTGACATCTTTGATCATATTGCTCGGTTCAGAAGGCATAAAATCGGATTTACAGCCGATATCACTAAAATGTACAGGCAAATCTGGGTTCCGCCTGCGGATTCACTCTACCAACTCCTCTTATGGCGAGATGACGAGGGAGGTGAAATAAAGATGTACCGTCTAAACACTGTTACTTTTGGAACTGCCTGTGCACTATATCTAGCCATCCGAACGCTTCAACAACTTGCGGCTGATGAACGAGATGACTACCCTATCGCATCGAAAATTGCCATGCAAAACTTTTACGTTGATGACGTAATTCATGGCGCAGATTCCGTAGAAGAAGCTTTGGAAATGCAATCTCAACTAAAAGCGATGTTGAATAAAGGAGGTTTCCCATTACGAAAGTGGGTCAGTAACCATGAGGAGCTATTGACATCCGTCACAACAGAGGAGAGAGAGATGAAAATACCATGGTCATTTGACGAGAACAATGCGATAAAAGCACTAGGTATCCAGTGGAATCCTGTAAAGGATGTTTTCACTTTTCAATTATCCCTTCCAGAATGGAAGAAGAATACAAAGCGTATTATTTTATCACATCTTGCTCGCCTTTACGATCCAATGGGTTGGATAGCACCTTGCGTCATCGTTGGAAAAATCTTAATGCAAGTCATCTGGAAAGAAAACAAAGCTTGGGATTCTGAACTCTCAATAACCATCGTTTCCGCCTGGAATAAATTAAAGGGCGAATTAAGTTCTTTAAAGGCCATCGAAATACCACGTTGGATTAATCTCACCACTCGATCAATCGTCGAGTTACACGGGTTTTGCGATGCCTCCGAGAAAGCATATGCTGCCACAATATACCTTCGAAGTACGAATGGGAATGACAGTTTCGTAAATCTTATCGTTTCAAAGACTAGAGTGGCACCTCTTAAAAATAAATCATTAGCTCGTTTGGAACTTTGTGGAGCTTTATTGCTGGCACACGTTTTGGTGCATACTATAAAAACGATGGAACTTCAATCTGCAAAGGTATTTGCGTGGTGTGATTCTCAAATCACACTTGCTTGGATTAAGACTGCACCATACACAAGAACTACGTTTGTTGCCAACCGAGTAGCAGAAATCCAGGAGCTGACGGATCCTAATTGTTGGAACTACATCCCTTCTAAGGATAATCCTGCAGACATTGCGTCGAGAGGAATTTCTCCGAATGAACTTATCAAAAACGACCATTGGTGGCATGGACCTACATTTTTGAAAACTTTCGAGGAGAAACACTATCCGCCATATGAAATAAAATCCACCGACCTTGAAACAAAAGCGTCGAGGATTTTAAAAACCAAAAATGTTTTGATAGCATCTAGGTACCCAATTGTAAATATTTTTCAGCTCTGCGTTCACTTCTGCACTTTCGAAACTAACCAACTTCTTTTTAACCGTTTTTCATCCTTAAACCGATTATATAGAACGACGGCATATTGGCGTCGGTTCCTAACAAACTTGAGGTTTAAGGCAAAAAAGATACCAACTCGCATGTCCGGACCATTGTCAATCGATGAATTATCTTCAGCTCGTCTACGATTAATTATCCTCGTACAGGAAGAATTTTTTAGTGAAGAACTGTCACAGCTAATCAAAGGTCATACTGTCTCTACGAAAAGCAAATTGGCAAGGCTTTCACCACTCATTGACGATAAAGGAATTCTTCGAGTTGGAGGTCAGTTGGAAAATGCTGATTTACCTTATTCGCAGAAACACCCAATAATATTACCGTCGACCAACTTCTTAACATCACTCATCGTCCATGACACTCATTTGAAGTCTTTACACGGCGGTCAGCAATTAATGATGGCAACTCTGCGATCTGAATATTGGATTCTTCAACTTAAAAATACTGTCAAAGGGTGCATACATAAATGTCTAAAATGCTACAGATTCAAAGCAACGACAATGCAACAAAAAATGGGTTCCTTGCCAGCGCCACGAGTTACCCAAGCGCGACCATTTCAAACTTCTGGAGTGGACTATGCTGGTCCTGTGCAACTAAAAGCATGGAAGGGTCGATGCAGTAAGATAACAAAGGCGTACATAGCCATTTTTATATGTTGCTGTACAAAAGCAGTACATTTGGAGCTTGTGAGCGATTACACCACATATACATTCCTCGCAGCTTTTAAACGCTTCACTGCTCGTCGTGGAATTTGTTCAAACCTGTACAGTGACTGTGGGACAAATTTTAAAGGAGCATCAAATGTTCTGGATTCAGAAAGGTCGCACATGTCAAAGAAATGGACAGAGGAGATTGCACTTCTAATGCAAGCCAATGGTACTCACTGGCATTTCAATCCCCCTGCTGCACCTCATTTCGGTGGTCTTTGGGAGGCAGGTGTAAAATCCATGAAGTACCACTTAAAACGGATCATTGGACATTACACTCTGACGTTTGAGGAATATTCGACGATACTAGCGCAAGTTGAAGCTTGTCTGAATTCACGTCCACTCTGCCCTATGACGGAAGATCCAGATAACCTATCAATTTTAACACCAGAACACTTTTTAATCGGGTCAGCTTTAAACACTACACCGGAAAGGGACTTAACGGAAACGAACCCAAATTATTTGGACAGATGGCAGCTCATGCAGAAAATACAACAAGACATTTGGAAAAAATGGAAGGCTGAATATTTGGTTCGATTACAACAGCGCCCTAAATGGCTCACACCAAACGTCGAACTTAAGATTGGACATTTAGTGCTCCTATCTGATGAACACACGCCTCCTACGCTTTGGCAGCTTGGCAGAATTACGGACACACATCCAGGAGCAGATGGAAAAATTCGTGTCGTTACAGTTAAAACTGCAACCACTTCGTTTAAGCGTCCAATAGCAAAACTTTGTTTTTTACCAATGCTAAACGAATCATTTCCAACCACACACACACATTAACAACATTTTTTTAATATTTCAACTAAAACTTAATTTTAATAAGCTTAATCTATCTATCTGAACTAAAACTAATATCGTTATAATCTCCTATTGCCACACACCATTCACCAAACCTACCTATTTTTTTTCTTCTTTCATGTATCCAACATTTGCATTCTGAGGATCAATTATCTCATGCCTCACATATCGGGCAGATGAATTTTGATGACATCAACTGAATTCTCGGCGGCCCGGCAGGATGTTGCATCGCAACATGGTTTCAACGGTTAAAATTTAAACCTAACTTAAAGATAATTAGCCATCAGGAATTTCTCTTGCCAAAAAATGCAAAACACCGACGGCACTACAAATACAAATTAACATCATTTATCATGGCATAATAAGTCTCCAATTATCATCGCATACCCAAAATTGCAGCAAAGGTAACCACACCTTGTAGGAGTCAACACAGCAAGTCTCCAAAATTAAAGAGAAACTTTGGGACTGTAGCTCCTCCCCAATGCGATGTTTTCAAATCTATGATCGATCAGCTGTGGAGGATCTGCAAGATGATGTGCAGCGAGAAACTTAGAAGAAGAACATCTATGAGGTCAATGATATGTAACCGAATCAACTGTAACAAAATCATGCGATAAGAGGTTTCTTGAATTTGTTTTATTTTAGTAATTTACTTTGGCAAAGACTAATTGTTTTCTGGTTTTTTTTTACGTTCGATCGGCGCCTATTCCACTTCTTTTATTTTTTGAGTGCCCATTTTGCACTGTCATTTTGAGGGTTCCGACGGCAATCTACGAATTTGAAATCCGCGACAGTTGTTCGACTGCGGTAGAGAAAAGTGATTTTCTTTTTATTTTGCGAGTGTCCTTGCGATACAATCAGTGTCAACGGAAAAGCGTAAACAAATATAAATAACACAAAAATCAAAATACAAAGCAAACGAAAGGTATTTTGTAATTAAATTTATTTGACATGACAGGAGATTTGACACTTTGACTTATCGCCTTCCAATGGAAAGTCCAGATGAAATCAGATCGAAAATTGAACTTATCGCATCGACTTACAGAAACACTATTTTTTCCAGATGCGATAAGGGAGGAATGAATAGTTTCATTTTTTAACGATGCGAAAAAATATCGCCTGAGTAACAGAACATGGGTACAGGAAAATAGAATTATGTCACTAATGCACTTTCACGAGAAAATATTCATGCATTGGAGAATGAGGCGGTTTCTGATGCCGCTACAAATCACAGCAAATTCTCCTTGACTTATGTAATCGAAACAACAGATTAACTTTTAAACTGCCTCAGAAATCAAATAGTTATAGAGAAAGCCAAAGTCACTTCAACCCGTACCTTTATAATATTTGGTAAAAAAAGTAGATATTTCATTAATTTTTCAGAAATTTAACACCAGTCTCCTCGTATGCTTCACGTTGACATATTCTCCACGGATAAAAAGAATTTTTAAATTGAATTGACAAGTTTTACGGTTGTGATATAAATACCATTACATACAATAATAGACATAAAAGTTCTAATGAACATCTTCCCAAATAGGAAACAAATCTTTTGTGACAATGAGGCTTCTTTGAAATCAGAGACAATTAGGTCAATTTTGCTCAATTATTTTAATGTTGACATAGTAAATGCTTCATCCTTACACAGTACATCCAAAGGTCAGGTACAGTTGCGAAGAGAAAATGAAATTAGGCCAGGACAGAATTTTCAGTGTAGTGTAGGGGAAAAGGTATAAGGAATAACTAATAAACGATTAGGTAATAAGTTAAATCCGTTATACGTTGGGGAGAGAGTGGAAGCCCATTTAAGGACAACGATTCTAATAAAAGGGAGGGTGGTCCATAAAGACAATCTAAAATAGAATCCTATTTGTTTTATATTTCTTACAATCTATTACAGTTAATCTTCAATGTTTACACGATTATTATATTAAAAAATCTTTCAGTATTCCTTCACCTTTAATGATGACAACAGTGACAGCTACAATAAAAGACTACTCAAATTCAAACTATATTCCAATAGTAGATGGGGATGCCATTCTCTGGCAGGTGGATGGGTACTAAGCCACACAATGAACCTGACTGCTTGTATAAAGAAATAATAAATTAATCTATGAATATCCCACAGTTCCACATGCGGAAGTTTGTAGGCATAGATATTAATCATTTAGAAACACTCTTCGCGAACATTAGTATCCACCATACGCTAGAAGTCTTAACTTTTTGGAAACTGGCTTGAAGATTCTAGCCGGTACTCCTGATTTTGATGACTTCGAACAGCTTCAATTCAAGCAGAATCAAATCATTGATTCTAATAACAGACATGCAATAGTAAACACTAAATCCCAAGAATAAATAAATAGATACCGTGAATAGTATTTAAGAGAACACAAAGAAAGAACACATTGACACCGAGCATCTTTACGAGACCCTGTTGGCAAAAAATAGAATTCTTATTAATGAAATTCAAAATTTAATGCTTTCAATAACACTTGCAAAACTAAAATTATAAATCCAATTATTTTAGAAGATGACAATTAAAAACTAATAATTAAAGAGCAATTCACAAATGTAAGCGTAACAAAACTAATGAAAGTATCTTATGTTGAGATTTTACAAAATGATAATGTATTACATTTAATTATTAAAGAAGCCATCTACAACATTAATATTTTGTAAAGAATTGTCAACTAAGAAGACATGCGCTCAACAACCACTTTCTGGGGTATAGCGCACTGTAAAACTCAACCAGACCATCGAGACACTGTTTAGGAAATCTATGAGGGCATATTCATAATAAACAATAGACATGTCACGATAAAAGAGAACGATCCTGATGCACACGTTAATTTAATTTAATTTAATTTAATATTAATCACAAAAACATCCAAAAAAAGCAACCAGGTAGCACGGAATCAGCACTACTCAATATCATTGGTCACAAAAAATGAGCTTGTTGCATAACTCTAGCAATTATCGCAGTTTGTAACACTGTCGTAAAACTTAAAAAACGTCAGAAAAATGAACTGCAAAAATCTGAACTACAAAAGGAGGTTAATGGCCTGAATAAAATCGAGGACGGCCTTCATTTAAGCGAGAAAGGAGTTAACACGACTTGTTTAATCATCGTCATCGGCTCCGCTGCCACTGTTATCATCGTAACCGCTTCCGTTGCCTACCATCGCAGTTCACAGTAAACAAAAACTTGTGCTGACACAGCTACTCCATTCATCGGAGTAGTCAGGTAGTCAGCCATAAGTAGATGCATTGACCGACTTAAATGTGTTATCTTGCACAATCTGCGAGATATAACAAACTGAAGGAGGTGTATTTAGAATAAGTTATAAGGTTTAAATCTTTAGGTAGCTAAGAATGGCTGTTCATTCTAAAACTAGAATAAACCCAATTAGCGCTAGATGCGCCGTTTTGATGATAACAACTCATGAGACCTATTAAGTATATGGGTTTAGGTTGAGTTATCGTGTTTACTAGGGTGTGATATTGGGATTGGGATTATGTCCTTTTAATGACATCCGGCCTAAGACGGAACGATAGATCCTCGGATTCCTAGCTGAGAAGGACCGTTCGTGTCCCAGCCAGTTGGTAGGTCCGGCAGTTAGCTCCGCTATGTCTGGCTTCGCTTAATGCCTGTCTGGACATGGTACTGGATGCCTGAGGGCATGTCGGCCTCCCATCTAGGGTGTCCGATTTTAGAGAACGACGTGGTTCACGAAGCCACCATAGTCTGCCTGCACGGCTTTGATACTGGTTGCGACGGGAGTTCACATAGTTCTTTGATCTGTTTGTCAGTCTAAGAAGGATGTGAACGGGTATGCTATTCAAGGTTCGGGTATATATGTTACTTGGGAGTTAGTCCCTTGTTTCCAAGTTCCAAAAGAAAATAAGAGATCTTTGGCTAGTGGCTCATTCCCCCCACCAGGCTTTATACCAAGGCTGTTAGCTCCGATTATAGCTGTCTTCGTTTAGAAACCCTTATAGGCAGGTTGCTGGATAGCTTAGGCTAGGGCCAGTTCTCCTGTGAGATCACTCAATTTGAGAGACAAACATGGTTCCCATAGTCGTCGTAGCCCGCCTATACGGCTAAAGATATGGCTTCTGTGGGGATCATGTAGCTCTCTCGATACCTTTTGTTATCCACTGGAAAAGGAGAGATATTTATAAAGTTTATTAAAGTCACGTTTATAACTATTTAGTTATATTAACGAATCCAAGAAGATTTCCTATACTCACTATTGAGAGTTCGCTAAGGTCAGCAACAAAAAACTGACCGAAGAATTGGCATCTTGGGCTAGCCAAGGCAGGGCAATGGCAGAGATAATGAGTGACTTTCTCTTCATCTCCGCAGCTACGGCAGTGAGTATTGTGTGGAATGCCCATTTTTGCCGCATGCTCTCCTATCGGCCAGTGACCAGAGCTGACTGCAATAATTCTGGCTATGTCTGGCCGAGTTCTACACATGAATTCACTTGTACGGGATTTATTATAAGCAGACCACATCTTCCTTGAAATGACACAAGTAGACAAACTTTTCCATCTGCGATTGGACTCGGATAGATAATGTGACATGATATTGCCCTTCACAGCTCCTAGCGGAATTATGACAAGCTCATCAGCCCGTTCATTTCCATGAACACCACTGTGACCTGGTACCCAGACCAAACTAATATTCCAGTTAACATTAAGGCTCGCGAGCTCGTTTAAGCATTGTTTCACGAGATTGGAGGATACGGTGTTAGCGTCAATAGCTTTGATTGCTGCCTGACTTTCTTTAAATATTGCGGCTTCTCTGATTGCCAATAGCTCCACCTGGAATACGCTCGCGAAGCTTGGAAGTCAAAAAGACTTGGACACGTTAACTGTCTCCGAAAAAACACCAGCTCCGACACCACATTAATTTCATCTTCGACCCATCAGTAAAAATAAAAGTGTCAAAATTATTCTTTACCTCGTCATTCCCCCACTCCTTACGGGTAGGAAAAACGACGCTAAAGCCTTTGCAAAGATTACGAGAGGGAATGCAGTAATCGGAAGTTGCCGAATTAAAACTTGGCAGTAATTTCGCACTGTTGCAGTGACCAAAAGGTTTTTCGGTCCAGCACCCGATTTCTCCAAGTCTTTTTGCAGTGCAAGATACTAAGTAATGTTACATATACATTACTTAGTATCTTGCACACGAAAGGAAGAATATTTAAAATGACGCTCAAGGCGATGATTTTAGGGCAGGATCGCAGTGCTCCTGTAGTCCCCACACTGGTTGTTCTCTGTACCTTTTTGAGCTTATCGATATTATAGGCTTTGCTAAGAGCAGGCCAAAAGACAATCAATCCATAGGTTAGTATGGGCCGTACAACTGCGGTGTACGTCCACAAAACTATCTTTGACTGGAGACCCTATTTTTTCCAAATGTTTAACTGCAGGCAAAAAAAACTATGCTGGATTTTTTGACCCGTTCTTCTATGTTTAATTTCCAGTAAAGTTTAGGGTCGAGGATTACACCCAGATATTTAGCCCGGTTCGAGATGGAGAGAGTTTGACCATTGAGGCGAGGCAGAGTGAAGGCGGGTATCTTGTACTTGTTTGTAAAAAGCAGCAACTCTGTCTTGTTTTGATTAATAACCAGACCGCAACTTGTGGCCCAGTTGCAAACCTTACTCAAAGATCTATCAGTGATTTAACTAATCACAGATAGGAATTCGTCTGCGTACGCCACCGCCTTCACTCCTCCTCCCTCAAGTTCTACTAGAATTTTACAGGGCGAAAATCCTTTGCAGATTCGTGGCCTCGTCTACCCACCTTTGGGATGAAAACATTTCTGACCTGTTTCCACGAATTGGGAACATGATTAAGTAAGAGGCATCCCTCAAATGCTTTCACTAGCCAAGGGACTACTATATCTTGTAGTTTTTGCTGGAAGTATGTCGTTCGGGTCAGGAGATTTATACGGGAAAAAGCTTTTTATAGCCCAAGCTATATTTTCTTTTGTTATAACGGTAGTAATTTCCTCTAAATGTACCGACTGTCCTACAGAGAATTGATATGTTTCTGGGTTACTGTCACTACAACCTAGAAAGTGTGTTGTCATTAATAGCTCCAAGGACTCAGCAGGTGACTCAGTCCACTTACCATTCTCCTTTTTAAGAAAGGAGGGGTTTGAGTGCTCGTTGGATAAAATTTTAACCAGGCTAGCTGAGTCCTTGATATTTTCTATAGAATGACAATACTCTCTCCAAGCATTCTGCTAAGCTGATGCAAGTGATCGCTTGTATAATTTAAGACAGTCTTTATACGGTTTAAAATACTTACGTTTGTAGCAGATATTGAAGATATCTCTTGTCATATTCCTAAGATTAGACAAATCTTCATTCCACCACGGTGGTAAGGTTTTCTTGCTGAATTGAATGGGGCAGGAGACTTTAAAAGCAACGTTCATTGCCTTTTCAAAAGCTTTGACTTTTTTTTCTAACTCTGCCACTGAATTCAGATTAACGTTAGGTATAGTGGTTAATTTAGATTTAATAATTTGACTGAATTTTTGCCAGTCAATTCTTTTCGGGTTTCTATATGGGGGTGGTTTCTCATTGTTGAAGTTAAGGCTGAATAGAATCCATTTGTGATATGATAAGGACCTCAACGGGGACACTCTCCAGTTTTCCACCATGAAGTTAACGTTTTTTGAGGCAAATGTAGCATCAAGCACATCCACCCAACCCTCAAAATTTTCCGAACTAGGTAAGGTAAAGGTTAGGGTATTACCTCTATTACAGATTGTTATGTTATTTGCAATAATAAAATCAAAAAGAGACTCACCTCGTTCGTTGATTACCGTACTGCCCCATACCTCATGTCGGGCATTGGTATCGCAACCAAGCAGCAAGCTACTTTTTTTGGACTCGAGTGCGGATTGGAGTATTCTTATTTCGTCAGGCGGTGACGGCTTGTCATACCGCCATATACGCGGAAGCCAGGTATAGACTCGCTGCGTCTGCGTTCTCCATTTTGACAACTGTTAAATCTGAAGAGCTAAAATTTGGACACAGAAAAGCTTTGATATGTTTGTTAACTAAAATACAACTACGAGGCTTACCTTGGCTTTGATAGTCGGGTTTATAGAATAGGTCATACAGGTTGTCTTGGAGGCCTTTGATCTTCAGGCCATTCACCCACGGCTCTTGAATTATGCCAATATCGATATTTTCCTCTCTGAGGAAAACTCTCAAGTTGTCTGAGGCACACTTCGAGTGTTTCAGATTGAACTGTATGACCTTTAGCACGGTTGGTTTAGGGTCTGCCGTCATCAGCTGGCTGGCGACGTCGGCCTTGTCGCTAACTTGGTCGACTTCCATGCCCAAACTCGGGAGAACTTTAATTATGGCGTTCCTGATGCCAAAGTTCAGTCTAAACTTGGCAGCTTCGAGAGCAGCTATGCTGTTCTCGCTGATTGTCATCAGGAAAGTTGCCGAGTTGTTTGCGGGTTCTTCTGCTTTTATGACAGAACAGTCATGCTTAAGGACGTGCGGGTTAAGACGTCGTAGCCCTCTTAGGAGCTAATCACCACTTGGTTTTAGGCTCATAATTGGCAACCAGATGCGGCTTTGGGTTAAACTAACTTTGAGCTTGACGCCCTCCCAGTCACTGCTGATTTTTGCTATACACGAGCTAAGGAAATCCCTCGAGAACACATCGTCGCACCTGATTACCCTGTGGCCTCTAAGTAACTCATCAGAGTCAAATCTAGGGTATGGGCCTACATCCGTCGACAGGGAATAACTAAAAACCATCTTAAAAAGCTTAGTTCGATAGAGTTTCAAACAGACAAAAGCGTCTTATTACTTTTGGCTCATCTACCACCGTTACTTGCAGGTCGTCACAAACTACTTCACTCAACGTGTGTGCTGGGGGTGTTGCTTTTATTGATGGTTTTGCTGTTGTGGGTTTGCAGCTAAATTGTAAGGGCTTACGTATGCCAGGCTTTAGTTTTTTCGGGGCCTGAGTCGACGCATCGTCCGTAGAAGTATTGGGTTTCGTGGCTTGCTTTTTAAGAAAGCTATCGTTGTCCTGAACAATTTTAGAGAATATGGTCTTATGAGAGAGATCCTTTCCACTTAGGGTTCCAGCTGCCTCTTTCTTCGCAATCTTGCTTAGAATATAGGTAGCCTTCTTGAACCTTCTGTGTAGGTGTCTCTTACTGGGGTCATCATTAGCTCCGCTATGTCTGGCTTCGCTGTGATAATTCTTTTTAAAATTCAGCAATCTAAATATTTACTCAGTAAATTTTCTATGCATTGAGTAAATGTCCAGTACTCTACATTTTTATCAACTCACAATAGTGCCCCAATACGAAAAATATGTATGAAAATATTTACGAAATCTTAACTCACTTAATCCTCAGCTGTGAATCAACGTCCAAAAAGGTAAACGCTTATTCAGTAAATATTCTATGCATTGAGTTAATGTCCAGTACTGTAAGAGTTCTTATTGACTAACCTCAGTGGAACAATGTTTGCAAATATTGACAAAATCTTGACTCACTAAATACTCAATGTAACCAGTAAATAGAGCTATCGTTACAAGTTCACACAAAATAGAGCACGGGTAGTCAGTTTATATGTTATTAGGATGTGCACAATCTTGCTTTAACTAGTTCCTACAACTCTCGCTATTATCCAGAAGCGAACACAGAAAAAAAAATTCGGGGAGAGGGGGGGGGTGTTTTGAAAAAAATAAATAATAAATTAATGAACACAGTTTAAACATGGCCATTTAAATGCAACAGGTGTTGCATGACACTAGTTGAGAGGAATAGAAAGATAGGAAAGAATTGTTTTGGTACAATGTATAGAGAGCTAGTTGATTTTTATTTTGTATTGCATAACCTCATAGGCGACGTTCAGCATAAGCTGGAAGGTATGCTGAAAAGAAAAAATGCTTTGTAGCCGAGTGAGGATTGAACCTGCATCCTCTGGGTTAACAAAGCCCTCATTTTGCTTGCATTTTAATTAATTTTTTATTTTTCCATTTCCTCAATTTTCTTAATGCTAGACAAAAAATTTTAAACAACTAGCTTACATTTTGACCTACCTAACTTACTGGCCTAATGCGAGCGCTCTTAATTAACTTTGGACTATATTTAAATGATGCCTTTCGAAATAAATAACTTATATTTTAAATTCATGATTACTTAAAACTAACGAGAAAATTCTAAAAAAAAACTCATTTTCAATAAAACATTTTTTCACTTTTTTATAAAACTTAAAGATACCTATTTAAAACTAATTAAAACTTAATTAAACTAAATAAAACTACTGTGTATTTTAAATTTGGGCTTTTTTAAAGCAATTAAAAGACTAATTCATTAATTTTCCCGACGTTTCGTTTGGGTTTTTGCCAACATCTTCAGGGGTGTTTAATTTATTAAGACCTTTAATACAAAATACATTTTTAGGAACATTGTTCTTTGGGCTATAGATTTGAATATTTACTCACTTTTGTCGTCAAGTTACATTTTATAAATTGTTTTGAATTTTATAATAATTTTAAATAATTTAACATTTATATTCCACTTAATAAACGGAAACTAATTAATATAATAAATTATTTGAAAAATAGACAAAACAGAAATTAAAAACTAACTATCACAGACTATATTTAGTTTATCACAGCATTGTAGATCGAGCTGCTGTTTTCTTTGTCTTCTTTAAAATTCATGACTCTTCTTATATTTTGCTGAATTCTCAGATTTTCCAGAGTGTATCGTTTGTTGGTGTGTTTCTCTTTGTCTAGTATTTTGATATTGTCAAAATCAGTTGTGTGTCCATTTTCTGTCATGTGTTGTGAGAGCCCAGTCGATGATCTTTTTTTTCTTTACGTCTGCTTTGTGTTCGGCTATTCTTACTGCTAGTTTTCTCTTTGTTGTTCCTATGTATATGAGTCTGCAATTTTCATCTTCCTTCCCATTGCATTTTATTTCATATACTACGTCATTTTGTTGTTCTTTTGGTAGAGGTGGTTTTGTTTTTGTAAAAATTTTGTTAAGAGTAGAGTTCGATTTATGTGCAAATGCTGTTTTTTCTTTTTTTATTTTTATTGCTTCATTTAGATTCCGATTGTCAGTTTGTTTTTATCGATTTATTGATACATCCAAAGTTTTTAGGATCGTATCTCGACTACTCTTTTTTTTTATTAATTCAATTCCGAATTACACGACGCACTTAGAGAATTTAAAATAACGTCTCAAAATTAAAAAAAAAAATTCCTTGGTATCCCACCGCTGCCACCAATTTTTGTTATGCACAATTGAAAGAAAGAAAAGATCATTTAACAAAATAAAAGATTTTTGTATTTCGGAGTGTTACTTAAGACTAACTTAGCTCTAATCATCTTTTGCAAGATACTTTTCTCACACTCAAAAATGTGTGGGCATGCATTTGGTATCTTTTAATCTTATGAGCAAGAGATGCTTATAAAAAATTGTATACATTACTGAAGTGCTATGCATAAACATCGGACAGCACGTTAAATTAAGTGGAATTTTAATGTGACACATCTTGGTCGCCACTTAAAAAGAAAAAACGAATCGTAAGCAATGATTTTAAGGGTATCGGATTTAAATAAATGAATTTCATACTGATGCTGGCTTGCATTAACGCTTATCTGTGTTACAAAGAAGTGTAGCTACAGATTATGCTGAATTGCACTTAACGAGTATAGCATTTAGAGAGATTTAATATGGTAGCGACATAAATTCGAAGTTATGCATAATACCTCCCTTCTTAAAAATGAAAATTATATTTTTTTTTTCAAATTAATTTTCTCCGACCTCAAACTCATTAACTTTAAATACATTCGAATTTGGTCTTCTTATTACAGTTTTGGTTTTATTATTATCATAGTAATGTACTATCTTTTCTCTTTCTATAACAGGTTGCTTATTTCTTTTATTAAAACAGTTACGGAAAATGGTGATGCCACTTCCTTTAATGAGTTTCAAAGAACAGTAAATTATGCTGATTAAAATTAACGTTCCACTTATACCAAATAAAGTGCCTTGAACATGAGGCGGTATTTCTTTAAGTTTTCTAGCTAAGTAGCTTTCTTGATTTCTAATTTCAATAGTTAAATCTTGTAGTTCAGTTAAACTTTTAAGTTTAATTTTAGGCAATTTTACATCTTCTATATATAAATCGTTAAAATCGTTCAATTTTGTATTATAGCAACAGTCCACAGGTGCAGGACGATATACATCTTTGTTTTCAATAGTTAATTCTTGTTCGAGAGTTTTAATTCTAGTTTCCAAGGTTTCAAAAGTACAATTAGGTTTCAGATTTAAAATTCCAATATTATTAATTATTCCTTCTTCGACATTTTGATTATCCGAACTGTTACAGTGGTATTTAGTTTCGTCGCTTAAGGCAAATATATATTTATTTTCGGAAATTTTATGAAAAATTTCTATGTGATTTATTATTTGCTTAAGTTTGCAATCGCTTTTTATTCTATTCATAAAGATTGTAAGTTCGCAATCGCTATTTAAAACACTATTCTTAAATTCTAGTTGTTTACATATAAAATATTTATCAATTTTCTTACATTCTTCCAAGAGATTATTGCTCAGAAAATATTCTTCTTTGTTTTCTTTGGTTACAAAATATTTAAACTTTTGCTCAATAACATTAAAATTTTGTTTTGTTTTATAATATGGCACATTAATCATTTCAAAAACTTTCGAACTTGAGTTTTCTAGCAAAGGAACTGATATAACCACTACTTATCTTTCTGATCTTACATAAGAAATTAATTTTACCTCTTTCATTATTCGACTGTAAGATTCTAAGCTTGGGGTGAATAACATTTCATTTTCTCTGTCACTAGTTCTCAATAATTCTATAGAATATTTAGGTTCAATAATAATTGGAAGTATAACACTATCTTGTAGAAAAAGGATTGCTTCAGTTATTTGATCTATAAGTGGTTCAGTATGATTAATTAAGAAATATATTTTGATTTTTAACTCAATAAAATAATCTTTGAAAATAAATAGTTTCCTATCTTTATTAACTTTATTTGAAACTTGTTCTAATGTATTAGTTAGAGTATTTGTTAAATTTCCTAATTCAAAGTATGCTTCTTTTAGAACCAAATTTTGTTTATTTAAGCCATCTAAAACTTTGATTTCTTCTTGTTGACTTTTATGAACGTATTCGCTATTTTCTTTAGTTATTCTTATTGCTTCTTCATATTGCTTAGCATCTTCACTATCTAAAGTACCAAACAAAAATTTTAACCCTGGTCCAACAATATTTAAAAGACCTCTTTTGTACCTTCCATCAGCTCCTAATAAATTTTATATGACTCTTAGATCTTTTCTCAATTTTAAAATCTGTATTTTGGTTTTCTTAATAAATTCTACGCATTCGGGAATTTCTATCAAACAATCATCATTTACGTTTGCTATAAAATTAGTTATGATATCTATTTGGTCCGATATTTGACTAAGATCAATGTGAGTAACTATAGAAACTTTCCCAGTTTGTTGCCTCAATTCTCCGATATTTTTGTAGTATATTCCATTTGAGGGGAAATTCTCCCACATTTCTCCAAAAACGCCATTTAGAATCAATAAAAATCTGTAAATAAAATGTGTCAGTTCTTATAGTGTTTTATTTTGCCTTTATTATATTTCATAGATTTATTATTTCGTCTAATTATAACGGAATTTTCTAAAAATTGTATGATTTTATATGGGCCTACATACTTTTCGCTTGATTTATCTCTTTTATCGTTTTCAACAAGAATTAAGTAATTTTTCTTAAATTCTTTTACGTTAGAATTTATTCTTTTGTCATATCTTTCTTTTGCTTTAGTTTTCTTTCCTAACATAGTCCTTTTAGCTTCTGTCTCCATTGGTACTAATTTAAGCTGTAATTCTTGGGTGTAATCAGTTGTAGTTTTAAAACTTAGATTAGTAAATTCACTTGGTATATTAGACTTTCGTCCAAATATCATTTCGTATGGAGAAAATCCTGTACTATTATGAATGGCGGTATTATGACAAAATGCGGCATATCTAAACAATTTTGAATATTCAGGTTTTGTTTTATCTTTATTGACTAATTTCAAGTATTAACCTAATCTAGCATGAGATCTTTCCGCTGATCCATTCGACCGTGGGTATGCATTACTAGTGAGTAAATGTTTTATGCCAAACATCTTACATAGTTCCTTCATAAGTTCATTAACAAATTCACCACCATTGTCAGTGAGAATGTATTCTGGCATTCCAAAATTTAGTACCCATTCATCTGTGAAAGCTCTTGCTATAGTTTCACTTCTTTTATTTTCAATAGGGATATACTTGATAAATTTACTTAGATCATCTTGAATCGTTAGAGCAAAAATAGTTTTATTATTTTCAATGTATGGACCAGTTAAATCCATTGCTACCTTTTCAAAACTGTGATCTGCTGAAGTTACTATCTTCATTGGGTTCCTACGTGGATGTCTATTAATTTTCTGTTTTTGACATTGTTTACATTTTTGAATGTATTCTATAACATCTTTATTTAAATTTACCCAGTAAAATTTTTCTTTGATTCTGCTAATAGTTGCCTTTTGTCCACCATGACCCCCGATAAGGCCGTCGTGATATTCTTTGATTATTTTTAATTGTTCCTCTTTATTATTTATAATTTGAATGTTTTCTAAAGAATCTTCGTTTATATTTTTTTCATTAGTATTTTCTTCAACTGTCTGGTTATTATTGTGAATATTGACATTGACTTCTTCTTCTACTGGATTATCGGATATTTCTCTTTCACGTAATATATTTTTATTTAATTTTTTCATAACACTACTACCAGTGCATGGTTCGTTTAGTCCACATTCCTCTTCGTAGGTTTGTCTTAACACCTGTTCGTCTTCTTCATCTGTTAAAAAGTCTTCTCGAAAAATTTCTTTAGCTGCTTCTTTTTGTTCTTTATTTAATTTAGTTTTGATAATATTATTGTGAGCTTCTGATCCTTGATTTTCAAATATTGGGCAAAGCATATTCCTGCTAAGCTCATCAGCAACTACATTGTCTACGCCTTTCTTATAAGTGATTTTGTAGTCATACTCTTCTAATTTTAGTCTCCATCTTATCAATCTTGATCCGGGATCTTTGACATTAAATAACCAGGTTAGCGGTCGATGGTCAGTTTTTATAATGAATTTTTGTCCATAAAGGTAAGGTCTAAACTGTTGTATTGCCCATACAATGGCAAATCATTCCTTCTCCGTGGTACTATAATTAACCTCAGCTTTATTTAAAGTTCTACTTATAAAGTGAAAAAGTAAATCTTTTCCCGAGTATTCTTGTGATAAGACAGCGCCAAGTCCCAGATTACTAGCATCAGTTGTAATAATAAACTGTTTCTCGAATTTAGGGTATTGTAATAAAGTAAATTCTGTAAGTAGCTTTTTAAGCTCACTAAAACTGAATTCAACGTTTTTTTTCAATAACTTGTATAAAGGTGATGCTACTATACTAAAATTTTGTATGAATTTTCGGTAATATCCTATCATTCCTATAAAGCTCTTAATTTCTTTGGGATTTTTGGGTTCCTGTAAACTGTCAATTGCCTTAACCTTTTCTATATTAGGGAGTAAACCCTTGTTCGTTATAAAGTGTCCCAAATATTGGACTTCTTCCTTAAGAAACTCAGATTTGTCTTTTTGAATCTTAAGATTTGCTTCTCTCAATTTATGAAATACGTTCTTAAGTCTTTCATTATGCTCATCTAGACTACTACCATAAACAACGATATCGTCTATGTAAACAAAGCATTGTTTCCCTAAAAGTTCTGACAAAACTGTGTTCATCATTCTTTGGAAACATGAAGGAGCATTTTTGAGACCAAATGGCATTCGAGTATATTCGAAGTGGCCATAAGGTGTTGAAAAAGCGGTCTTTTCAATACTTTCCTTACTTAAAGGTATTTGGTGAAATCCCGATTTTAGATCTAAGGTCGTGAAGTACTTCGCGCCTCCAAGTAATGATCTAGAATATCAGTAATATTTGGAATCGGGTAGGAATCAGAAATAGTTATATCATTCAACTTCCTAAAATCTATCACCATTCTCCATTGAGGGTTTCCGTTAACATCTGATTTTTTGGGTACAACCCATAAAGGACTGCACCAAGGAGATTGACTATGTCGTATAATTCCATCGTTAAGAAGTTTTTCCAATTGCTTATTTACTTCATCATTATGTACTTTGGGGTACCTATATGTTTTAGCATTAATAGGTATTTCGTTAATCGTTCGAATGTGATGTTCAATAACAGACGTTTCTGTTAATGGTTCATCTTCTAAGCTAAAAATATTGGCATTCTCTTTTATCAATTCGACAAGACCTTTCAATTCTAAATTGTTTTTTATGTGATCGATTCTTAACTTACTCCACAAAAGATTAAATCTATCATTTTCTTTTTTATACTCTTTTACATTATTATTTTCTTTAATAGCTTCTTTCTTTCCTCCCAAATAACTAGAATTCATTGACCGTGAAGGTTCGCTTGAAGTTGGTTTTTCTTCAATCCGTTGGACTTTACAGTGTGAAACTTCTAATTTATTTACTTTCCTATTTAACGAATTGTTAGTACCTTTGTTATTCTCGTTTGAATTAACTAAATAGTTAGAATTCATTGACCGTGAAGGTGCGCTTGAAGTTGATTTTTCTTCAATCCGTTGTCCTTTACAGTTTGAAACTTCCGATCTATTTGTTTCCTGGTTTAATAATTATTTGATTATTATTCGGTCATTGTACATAATTCCACGTTTTAAATTAATACAGAGCTCAGATTCTTTTAAGAAATCAATGCCCAGTATTCCGTCTTAATGACCAATAACATCATTTGTTACAACGTGAAAAGAAACATCAACTAAAAACGTATCAAGATCTTACATAGTTCCTTCATAAGTTCATTAACAAATTCACCACCATTGTCAGTGAGAATGTATTCTGGCATTCCAAAATTTAGTACCCATTCATCTGTGAAAGCTCTTGCTATAGTTTCACTTCTTTTATTTTCAATAGGGATATACTTGATAAATTTACTTAGATCATCTTGAATCGTTAGAGCAAAAATAGTTTTATTATTTTCAATGTATGGACCAGTTAAATCCATTGCTACCTTTTCAAAACTGTGATCTGCTGAAGTTACTATCTTCATTGGGTTCCTACGTACATGTCTATTAATTTTCTGTTTTTGACATTGTTTACATTTTTGAATGTATTCTATAACATCTTTATTTAAATTTACCCAGTAAAATTTTTCTTTGATTCTGCTAATAGTTGCCTTTTGTCCACCATGACCCCCGATAAGGCCGTCGTGATATTCTTTGATTATTTTTAATTGTTCCTCTTTATTATTTATAATTTGAATGTTTTCTAAAGAATCTTCGTTTATATTTTTTTCATTAGTATTTTCTTCAACTGTCTGGTTATTATTGTGAATATTGACATTGACTTCTTCTTCTACTGGATTATCGGATATTTCTCTTTCACGTAATATATTTTTATTTAATTTTTTCATAACACTACTACCAGTGCATGGTTCGTTTAGTCCACATTCCTCTTCGTAGGTTTGTCTTAACACCTGTTCGTCTTCTTCATCTGTTAAAAAGTCTTCTCGAAAAATTTCTTTAGCTGCTTCTTTTTGTTCTTTATTTAATTTAGTTTTGATAATATCATTGTGAGCTTCTGATCCTTGATTTTCAAATATTGGGCAAAGCATATTCCTGCTAAGCTCATCAGCAACTACATTGTCTACGCCTTTCTTATAAGTGATTTTGTAGTCATACTCTTCTAATTTTAGTCTCCATCTTATCAATCTTGATCCGGGATCTTTGACATTAAATAACCAGGTTAGCGGTCGATGGTCAGTTTTTATAATGAATTTTTGTCCATAAAGGTAAGGTCTAAACTGTTGTATTGCCCATACAATGGCAAATCATTCCTTCTCCGTGGTACTATAATTAACCTCAGCTTTATTTAAAGTTCTACTTATAAAGTGAAAAAGTAAATCTTTTCCCGAGTATTCTTGTGATAAGACAGCGCCAAGTCCCAGATTACTAGCATCAGTTGTAATAATAAACTGTTTCTCGAATTTAGGGTATTGTAATAAAGTAAATTCTGTAAGTAGCTTTTTAAGCTCACTAAAACTGAATTCAACGTTTTTTTTCAATAACTTGTATAAAGGTGATGCTACTATACTAAAATTTTGTATGAATTTTCGGTAATATCCTATCATTCCTATAAAGCTCTTAATTTCTTTGGGATTTTTGGGTTCCTGTAAACTGTCAATTGCCTTAACCTTTTCTATATTAGGGAGTAAACCCTTGTTCGTTATAAAGTGTCCCAAATATTGGACTTCTTCCTTAAGAAACTCAGATTTGTCTTTTTGAATCTTAAGATTTGCTTCTCTCAATTTATGAAATACGTTCTTAAGTCTTTCATTATGCTCATCTAGACTACTACCATAAACAACGATATCGTCTATGTAAACAAAGCATTGTTTCCCTAAAAGTTCTGACAAAACTGTGTTCATCATTCTTTGGAAACATGAAGGAGCATTTTTGAGACCAAATGGCATTCGAGTATATTCGAAGTGGCCATAAGGTGTTGAAAAAGCGGTCTTTTCAATACTTTCCTTACTTAAAGGTATTTGGTGAAATCCCGATTTTAGATCTAAGGTCGTGAAGTACTTCGCGCCTCCAAGTAATGATCTAGAATATCAGTAATATTTGGAATCGGGTAGGAATCAGAAATAGTTATATCATTCAACTTCCTAAAATCTATCACCATTCTCCATTGAGGGTTTCCGTTAACATCTGATTTTTTGGGTACAACCCATAAAGGACTGCACCAAGGAGATTGACTATGTCGTATAATTCCATCGTTAAGAAGTTTTTCCAATTGCTTATTTACTTCATCATTATGTACTTTGGGGTACCTATATGTTTTAGCATTAATAGGTATTTCGTTAATCGTTCGTATGTGATGTTCAATAACAGACGTTTCTGTTAATGGTTCATCTTCTAAGCTAAAAATATTGGCATTCTCTTTTATCAATTCGACAAGACCTTTCAATTCTAAATTGTTTTTTATGTGATCGATTCTTAACTTACTCCACAAAAGATTAAATCTATCATTTTCTTTTTTATACTCTTTTACATTATTATTTTCTTTAATAGCTTCTTTCTTTCCTCCCAAATAACTAGAATTCATTGACCGTGAAGGTTCGCTTGAAGTTGGTTTTTCTTCAATCCGTTGGACTTTACAGTGTGAAACTTCTAATTTATTTACTTTCCTATTTAACGAATTGTTAGTACCTTTGTTATTCTCGTTTGAATTAACTAAATAGTTAGAATTCATTGACCGTGAAGGTGCGCTTGAAGTTGATTTTTCTTCAATCCGTTGTCCTTTACATTTTGAAACTTCCGATCTATTTGTTTCCTGGTTTAATAATTATTTGATTATTATTCGGTCATTGTACATAATTCCACGTTTTAAATTAATACAGAGCTCAGATTCTTTTAAGAAATCAATGCCCAGTATTCCGTCTTAATGACCAATAACATCATTTGTTACAACGTGAAAAGAAACATCATCTAAAAACGTATCAAGATTTTCGTCGTCATATTCTAAAGTGATGTTGGCACTTCCTATGCTAAACCTATTTGATTTACCAATTCCCACAAAGTTTATTGTTTCTTTGAAATTTACGTCTTCTTCATATATACATTTTGCTTTAATTAAACTTATAAAAGCTCCTGTATCCACTAAAAAATTATAGTTCTTGTTACCGTATCTAAGGATAATATGAGGGTTTCATTGAGGTTAGAAACAATACCCTCGTTTATTGTTCCTTTTTCCGAAAATTTACACGTTTACTGGTATCATTTTTCCTATCACTTTCTCCTTCTTTATTATTAGTATTGTGATAAAAGGTTTTTTTGTTATTGTTATTTTCCTGACCATATTTATTTTCAGTGTTCGTTCGATTAAAAGATTGTCTTTTGGGAGCCCTACAATTTTTACTTATATGCCCTAATTTATTACAATTATAACATTTAATCATATTATGATTAATTTTTATTAAGTTTTTTTACGTTTAGTCTTTGTTACTGAAGGTCTGGGAAGCTCTTTTCCCTGACAACCTTGTTTCTTCTTGAATGGCTAAGGAAGATGCTTCGGCTAAGGTTGACGGTCTTTGGCTATTTACAAAAGTGCCAATTTCCTCTTTAAGTCCATTAATAAAGGCGTTGAGAATATCTTTCTCAATCATGAATAATTGTCCTTCGAACAATCTATCACTTTGGTTATTCATAAACATATCTTGAATTCTACGTCTTTGTAGGGTTTCGACCTTTTGAATATATTGTAAAGCAGTTTCCGTTCTGCCTTGTTGAAGTCGCGTCATCTCCATATGCAACTGCAAAGGAGAATATGTTTCTTTAAACATCCTATTTTATTCAATTTTTAATTCTCCCCAGCTATTTAATCTCTTGTTCATAAATAGAGTTTCGGCATTGCCAGTGATTTTACTTTTTATCAATGGAAATAAATAGCTCTGCACTCGCAAGTGACATTGCACTTTCAACGTTACTTAGGAAATGATGGATCTTATTCGGATCACTATCAAAGGGTGTGATGAGCTTACTAAGCAAATCTAAACTCACTACATTAGGTGTTGAATTATTATGAACTAAAGGGAAATTACTTCCTCTGTTATAATTTTCAAAATTATCACTTTCTATTCTTAAACTGTTTTCTTTAATTGGGTTTAGGTATTGCTCCTGTGCTAATTTGACAATCTTTAATTTTTTTAATAGCATCTACTACAGTAGGTGACGCTTCATTCTCAGCAAAGTTTCCCTCTTCTTCTATCGTTTTTAAAAATAAATTTCTGCTGAAAATTTTATTCTCGTAAAATATTAGGTACTCTTCTTCAATGCCTTTCTGACTCAATTTTATATTATCTTAAATTTGTCCTAACGTTAAACAAATTGTACTTCCACTTTCTTTTGCAATACACGTGAATTTCCTGCATAAAAACTCTTCATTAAATTTATATTCGCTTTGTGAACTTGCCATTTTAACTTTATTTATATTTTATACAAAAGTTTAATTACACAGTTTTCTAATTTTACAACCCTCTTTTTTGTATATTTTGAGTTTTATTCTTTTCTCGAAAATAATGCCACAAATCGCTAGTCATGGGCTTCTTTTAAAACCAATTTAATTTTTATTGCTTTACTGACTAAATATTTGTAATTCTTAGACAAGGATTTTTTTTCTTCCTCAACAATTTTTTGGTTTTCTTCAAATTTCTGTTCTTTCGTTAATATTATATTATTGTCTTTTCCAGACATAGTATTTTAAATTACAAAAAAAAATATTATTTCTACTGAAATACGAATGAAAGTAGACTTACATACAAATTTTCAAAGTAATTTTTTGTTGAATGTTATTATTCTTCCCTCGTTGAATTATGTTGTCTTCAACTTTAACACGACAGGAACGCTGTTTTCAATCCGTAAATCCTTTATCGAATACGTTGCGGCTTTCGTCTCGGATATAATCTGCCCTTTTTCTTCCTTCTTTTTAGCACCTCTTTTTTATATTCACTTTTAATTCAACGCTTTGTAGTTTTTTGTTTTTTTTTCACTTTTTTTCTATGTTTTCCGATATGTTGAACAATTTTCCTGTATAATCACAAACACTATTGCTGTTATTAATCCAGCTTGTTGTTGTGTTTTTCTTTTATAGTCACAAACACTAGGTATTGTTTCTATATTTTTTCAAACCTTACTTTCTTTGATTTTATCGATTTATTGATACATCCAAAGTTTTTAGGACCGTATCTCGACTACTCTTTTTTTTTTATTAATTCAATTCCGAATTACACGACGCATTTAGAGAATTTAAAATAACGTCTCGAAATTAAAAAAAAAATTTCCTTGGTATCCCACCGCTGCCACCAATTTTTGTTATGCACAATTGAAAGAAAGAAAAGATCATTTAACAAAATAAAAGATGTTTTTATTTCGGAGTTATACTTAAGACTAACTTAGCTCTATCTAATCATCTTTTGCAAGATACTTTTCTCACACTCAAAAATGTGTGGGCATGCATTTGGTATCTTTTAATCTTATGAGCAAGAGATGCTTATAAAAAATTGTATACATTACTGAAGTGCTATGCATAAACATCGGACAGCACGTTAAATTAAGTGTGTAACGACCATCGTTTTACCGACCCTACAATCAACATTATTACAACACTCAACATTATTTTTGAATGATTATTATTTATTTTCATTTTATTAATTTTCACTTCATTAACTTTTACTTCTATCTATTACATTATTATATAACGTAAAATACAATAAAGTGGCAACATTGTTTATAAAGCTCTTTACACAAAATACATAAAACACACAGACACAACACTGTAACAATAAAATCAAAACAGCTTTAAAATAATGTAAAAAGCTCTTTTAAAAAAGTATAAAAGGAGAATTCCTTCCGGAGTTATTTTCATTCTGGTTTGTGCTCCGAAGTGCGAAGTTGGTAAGCAGCGTCCACTAAAGGCATTTTCCTAGAATCAACGCGACATAGAAGTATGTCGGTTGTTGGTGCGAAGTTCCTCGAGCGTCCATCAGCAGTCGGCATGCTCATATGTTGTTGTTGTTGTTTTTTTTTATTTTCTCAACACGACACAGGGGTGTGTCGGTTGTTGATGCGAAGTTCCTCGAGCGTCCATCAGCAGTCGGCATTCTCATGTGTTGTTGTTCTTTTCCTTTTTTTAGTATTCTCAACGCGACATAGGGGTATGTCGGTTGTTGGTGCGAAGTTCCTCGAGCGTCCATCAGCAGTCGATATGTTCATGTGTTGGTATTGTTTTTTTTATAGATGTGTGTCTATACTAATTGAAGGCATCGTTCTTACAGAGTGTGCGACGTTCCACGAGCGTCCGCATAAAGTCAGACACGACAGCCGGATATGTTTTAACATACACATACATATATATTTTTTTTTTCCTTTAAATTTCATGGTTGCCAACTGAGCTTAAATTTATGAAATTGTTACCTTCTGTGGAACTAAATGTTTTCATAGTTTTAAGATATTATTTTAATAAAATTGTTAAATTATGTTAAAATTCAACCAATCGTCTTTCTTTTAAGATGGAACTTATCATTTGCTATACTGCCGATTCAACGTGTACTGCGGTCTTCGGACAGCATACGCGTGGTCGAGAGATTAGCAAAGCGGCATTCTTATTAATTCAATGAATTTATTTTAGTGTTAATCCTCACTGAGAAAACAAAACCGACATAAGCAAACCACCACCTCCTATCTCACGCTACAATTTGGTTCCCCAACAAGGAGTCACGTTACAATTGACGCCCAACGAGTGGGACACTAGTAAAAACAAAGAACTTTAAGATGCCCGAATTTACAGACGCTCAGTTCAAAAAACTCATGTCCATGGTGAATGAGCAAAAAGCAGGCAGTTTCAGCAATTGCCCTGAGCGATTTAAAGGTGAACGCGATCCACAAGCTGTCGACGTATTCATCACAAAAATCAAGAATGCAGTAACTTGGTGGCAAGGAGTAAGATCCGAAGCCGAAACATGGAATAACGTTCTTTCGCTGCTACGCAATGCATTTGCGCCAGCTAAGCCAGCTTATCGACTATATATGGAAATTTTTGAAGTTAAGCAGAAGCCAAACGACTCCACTGATGATTTCATCACCAAGAAACGTGCCCTTCTTTCAATGATTCCTGCACCAGCTCCGAAAGAACCAATGATGCTAGACATGATCTACGGGTTGCTCAACATGCGCATACGCGATGGAGTTCCTAGAGACAGCTTCAAAACGTTTCATGAGTTTCTCGTTAAAGCCAGAGCAGTAGAAATCTCTCTGCACGAAAGAGATCAGCAAGCAACCTCTTCTGAGGAGAAGAAGCGATGCAATTTTTGCAAACATACGGGACACGTCGTTGCAGACTGTCGCAAAAAGCAAAAAGCTGAAACCATTAAAACTCCCACTGTTACTAATGAACCGAAAATTTACTGTTACAAATGCAAGGCACCTGGCTATGTACGATCCAATTGTCCCAATTGCAAGCAACTTCCAAAAGGCCCATCAACAGTTACATTCAACTGCATGAAGACCACCCTGGGAAACGATCAACATTATATTTGGCAACCGGTTGCGGCCGATTACCTTTATCGCCCTACCAACTGCAACCGACAACCGTACGCTGATAGGGATAGACTTCCTTGAAGAAAACGGCGTGGTCTTGGACCTTGGTCAAAGAATGTGGTATTTTGCTGACCAAATCCACAAGAAATTTGACTTTTACGACACTTACGACACTAGAGTTGTCAAGCCGCAACTCGTAACAGATTGTAAAATCCTGTGCCCCGCACAAAATTCAAAAACTGGACCTCAGCTGGAAGCAAGCGCAGCGAAATGCACGCCACTTGTAACTGAGGTCTCCCCAACCCAAAACGTTAATGCGTTCCTCGCCTGGTTTGATGAGCGAAAAGCAATCTCACCACTCACCGCAACACCGCCGGTAAACAGAGAATCCGCTAGCCCATTGAAAATGCCAGTAAAGAGGAAGAACACTGCTACCACCAGCAAAGACAACAAGTATTCTCCAGGCTTTATTCAGCACCTCTTCAATAATTCATTACGAAGTACGGATGTAACTCCAGAGCGAAAAGCCAACCAAGAAAATTTGTTTCCACCGATGGTGCAAAGTAATGAAGAAGATATTATCTTAGAACCATGGTTTACCGAAATTTACTCGATAGATGTCAAACTCCGTGAGCATGAGGCCAAGAAGCTCTCAACTGAAGAGAAAAACCAGCTTAACAACCTACTTTCGGAAGTTGAGGATCTATTCGGTGAAATTACCGAGCCAACCCCATATACAACTCACAAAATTGACACTAACAATCATGAACCCATAGCTGTTCCGCCTTATCGTCTGTCACCAACCCGAAAAGAGCAATTAAAGGTAGAACTATCTAAGATGTTAAAGAACCACATCATCGAAGAATGCGAGTCACCATGGGCTGCACCAGTCGTGTTAGTTCCAAAGAAAGATGGTTCAATTCGGGTATGCATCGATTATCGGAAGCTCAACAGTATCACCACTCCAGATAGATATCCACTGCCACGTATCGATGACCTGTTGCACTCCACTAAGAAGACACTCTTCAAAAGTACTCTCGATCTTCAAACAGGATACTATCAAATCAGGATAGATGATCAAGACATTGAGAAGACAGCATTCATCACTCCTTTTGGCATGTTCCAATTCAAACGAATGCCATTTGGTTTGCGAAACGCACCCGCAACTTTCCAAAGACTAATGGATAAATTCCGCAATGGACTTCCAGATATGCTGCTTTTGGTATACTTAGATGACGTGATAGTTTGCTCGAGTAGTTTCGAGGAACACTGTCAAGACCTTAGACGAATCTTCAAGAGATTGAGGAAATTCAACTTGAAGGTAAATAGGAGCAAATCAAATTTCTGCTGCGCAGTTGTTAAATACTTGGGTCACCTTATAACCAACGAAGGTATCCAAGTCGATCCTGAAAAGGTTACCGCAATAAGTAACCGACCAGAACCAACAAACCCTAAACAAGTTATATCCTTCCTTCAAACTTGTTCATGGTATCGTCGATTCATCGCAAATTTTGCTGACATCGCCAAACCGCTTAGCAATCTCACTAAGAAGACTTCCACATGGGAATGGGGTAGAGATGAAAGAGACTCCTTCAAAACTCTTAAATCTCTTCTCACCACAGCACCGATCTTGCAACAAGCTGCTGAAGATGTACCATTCTTTTTAAAAGCAGACGCTAGCAACTACGCTATCGGGGCAGTTCTTGTCCAGGGGGAGAAAGCAGATGAACACCCTATCGAATACGCTTCACGCCTCCTCACGACTGCAGAACGCAATTATTCCACAACCGAGCGAGAAGCTCTAGCCATAGTATGGGCTGTTAACAAGTTTCGAGGTTACATCGAAGGAGGAGAAGTTACACTTATAACTGATCACCAACCCTTGAAATGGCTTTTAAGTCTAAAGTCTCTAACAGGCAGACTTGCCAGATGGGCCCTTCAACTCCAACCGTATGACTTTAAGATTGATTATGCACCAGGGAGAACAAATATTATAGCTGATATGTTGTCCAGACCACCCTGTGCCAATCACACTGAATCTGGATGTAAGATTTGCAGTTTCGAAGTCGATATGCCTACAAGAAGACCCGCTGAAATTCGTGAAGCTCAATTACAAGACGAGGAGTTACGAACAATAATTGAGTCATTTGAGACCCAAAATGGAAACTTAACGAGATGGACATCCCGAGGATACCTACTAAACGACAGTATTCTATATAGATACTCTCCAGAATCAGACTCTGAAGATGCTCAACTGGTAGTACCAATCCAAGAACGAGATGAAATCCTAAGAAGTTATCATGATGCCCCAACCGCTGGTCATTATGGAATTGATCGAACCATCGCACGAATCTCTTTAAGATACTTTTGGCCCGGCATGCGAAAGGATATAACCACACACGTTTCCAAATGCATTGCATGCCAACGCTACAAGCCAAGCAATATGAAACCTGCAGGACTCCTACAAACCGTTTCTAGCAATCAACGATTTGAGGTAATTGCAGTCGATCTATTTGGTCCATTACCTTCAACAGCTGAAGGTTTTCAATGGATTCTAATTGTTGAAGACATTGCCACAAGGTGGATAGAAGTATTCCCTTTGAAAGAAGCAACCGCTGTTAACTGTGGACTCACCTTACTTAATGAAGTATTTCTTCGGTACGGCATCCCTAGACGTCTCCTCTCAGACAATGGACCTCAGTTTATATCAGTATTGATGCAACAGCTTACTGATTTTCTTGGCATTCAACAAACTTTAACACCCGTTTATCACCCTGAAGCGAATCCGGTGGAAAGGCGAAACCGAGATATGAAGACACAGCTTGCCATTCTAGCTGGAACAAACCATACCACTTGGGCTGAAGAACTACCTAACATACGTTACGCTATGAACACAGCCAAATGTCAAAGCACTGGTTACACACCATCGTACTTGATGTTCGGACGAGAACTCAGAACCATCAATGAAGTACTTAACGACCAAAGACCAATCCTAGAACATCAGAATTTTATTCCACAAATTAAATCAACATTAGTGAAACTCGCAGAAACCATGTTAAATGCTAAAGAAGACACCGAAAAGACTCAAGACCATAACAAGCGCTATGTTGATAAAAAACGTCGTCCCCAACCTACTTTAAAAGTTGGTGACAAAGTCCTTATCACCACAGACGTTTTGAGCAAATCATCGAAGAACCTTACCTCTAAATTCATGCCAAAGAGGGACGGTCCTTATGTCATTATCAAACAGCTTGGTACATCAACATTCCAAGTTGCATCTCCAGAAGATACAACCACACCTCTGGGAACGTATCATGTTTCCTCTATCACAAAATACAAAAACCAATTATCTGATGACCAACCTATCCAACAACTCAGAAAACGAGGTCGACCAAAGAAGTCTGTCGCATCATCGGGACGATCTCTACGACAGAGGGGGAGAATGTAACGACCATCGTTTTACCGACCCTACAATCAACATTATTACAACACTCAACATTATTTTTGAATGATTATTATTTATTTTCATTTTATTAATTTTCACTTCATTAACTTTTACTTCTATCTATTACATTATTATATAACGTAAAATACAATAAAGTGGCAACATTGTTTATAAAGCTCTTTACACAAAATACATAAAACACACAGACACAACACTGTAACAATAAAATCAAAACAGCTTTAAAATAATGTAAAAAGCTCTTTTAAAAAAGTATAAAAGGAGAATTCCTTCCGGAGTTATTTTCATTCTGGTTTGTGCTCCGAAGTGCGAAGTTGGTAAGCAGCGTCCACTAAAGGCATTTTCCTAGAATCAACGCGACATAGAAGTATGTCGGTTGTTGGTGCGAAGTTCCTCGAGCGTCCATCAGCAGTCGGCATGCTCATATGTTGTTGTTGTTGTTTTTTTTTATTTTCTCAACACGACACAGGGGTGTGTCGGTTGTTGATGCGAAGTTCCTCGAGCGTCCATCAGCAGTCGGCATTCTCATGTGTTGTTGTTCTTTTCCTTTTTTTAGTATTCTCAACGCGACATAGGGGTATGTCGGTTGTTGGTGCGAAGTTCCTCGAGCGTCCATCAGCAGTCGATATGTTCATGTGTTGGTATTGTTTTTTTTATAGATGTGTGTCTATACTAATTGAAGGCATCGTTCTTACAGAGTGTGCGACGTTCCACGAGCGTCCGCATAAAGTCAGACACGACAGCCGGATATGTTTTAACATACACATACATATATATTTTTTTTTTCCTTTAAATTTCATGGTTGCCAACTGAGCTTAAATTTATGAAATTGCCACCTTCTGTGGAACTAAATGTTTTTATAGTTTTAAGATATTATTTTAATAAAATTGTTAAATTATGTTAAAATTCAACCAATCGTCTTTCTTTTAAGATGGAACTTATCATTTGCTATACTGCCGATTCAACGTGTACTGCGGTCTTCGGACAGCATACGCGTGGTCGAGAGATTAGCAAAGCGGCATTCTTATTAATTCAATGAATTTATTTTAGTGTTAATCCTCACTGAGAAAACAAAACCGACATAAGAAAACCACCACCTCCTATCTCACGCTACAATTTGGTTCCCCAACAAGGAGTCACGTTACAAGTGGAATTTTAATGTGACACATATTGGTCGCCACTTAAAAAGAAAAAACGAATCCGTAAGCAATGATTTTAAGGGTATCGGATTTAAATAAATGAATTTCATACTGATGCTGGCTTGCATTAACGCTTATCTGTGTTACAAAGAAGTGTAGCTACAGATTATGTTGAATTGCACTTAACGAATATAGCATTTAGAGAGATTTAATATGATAGCGACATAAATTCGAAGTTATGCATAACAAGTTAGAGTTGGTATGAAAGTAATGCTATGGTATATTTTGGTTGTATGGTTGCCATCTGTCGATTTTTGTGTTTTAGGATTATTGTTGTATTTTAGTTGGTTGGTTTTGTCATTTATTAGTTCGTTAATTATTTTGTGTGGGAAGTTGTTCATCATTAGTATTGTTCTTATTCGTTTAATGTTTTCGTGATGAAATTTGATATTGCTGATGTCTAGTACTTTATTAACAAAATTTTTTGCGGTATTAATTTTATATTTTTGTGGTTGTGTTGATAAAAAATTGATCATTCTCCCTGATGCTATGGGTTTTTGGTACCAATCAAAAATAATTTTATTGTCTGCTCTATGAATTAAAGTGTCCAGGTAGGGAATACTTTTGTTGATTTCTATTTCTTCTGTGAATTGTAGTTTTTTGTGGTATCCGTTAAGAGTTTTTAATATAATTTCCTTATCTTGTTTTTTTACTATTGCAATAATGTCATCAACATATTTTGCAAAGTATTTTATTTGTATGTTTGTTTCTTTAAGTTTTGCAATTGTGACATCTAATAAATTGTCTAGTACAATATCTGCTATGGTCGGTGAAAGTGGATTACCCATGGGCATACCGAATGTTTGATTGTAAATCTTATTGTTATATTCAAAATAGTTATTGTTTTGTAGACTTCCATAGCATCCATTTTTATCACAGACAGTTTGAAAAATAAATTTAAGAAAATAGAGCATACTTTCTCTTTAAAAATCTTAAACTTAGAAATAAAACAAACACTCATAACAATCAAATCAATAGAAAAAAATGTATTCCATACAGACGTTCAAATGAAAAAATCCCTAAATGACATTGAATATGGATCATTTGTACAAAGACAATGGGGAGAGTACGATAACTTTGGCGCCAAGAATTGATAACGGTTTTTTGTAGAACAGTTTAATACAAGCATTTTTTACTATGGGTGGGGGGGTCTATCTCCCTCCGTTTGGGCGGGAGGGGCAATTTTATAAAAACAGTGCTAAAAATTTAAAACAAATATTAAAAAATAACGGTAATACTTACAACTAAGTTTTATATCTTTTTTTAAAGCCAATACTTTTTTCTATTAGATGTTTTTTAAATTAAGTGAAACCTATGCATAGTCTTTGAAAAAAACTGACTTTATACTCAAAAATTGCGAAAAAAAGGTAAAAAAAAACTTTGAAGTGTGATTTTTCAAAACTGTAAAATAAAATACTCCTTTTTTTTATAAAATTCGTTGCTCATATTAATTTTAAATCATAAAAAGAAAACAAAATAATTTTATGTTTTCTCGTTTTTGAGAAAATGGAAAATTACTAAAACTACTTTCTTATAAGAGTTTTCTTTTTTTTTTTGGTATACGGTGAATGTTGTACGTAGGTTCGTTTTTGTAATAGATGCTTGGGCATCTTTAAATGCAACAGAAACTTTGCATACACCCAACCTAGCACCCACCCCACCTCGCACCCACCCAAAATCCAATAGTGTGTCCAAGCAGGGGGGTTGCAGGGGGGCAGCATGCCCCCCCTTACATACCTCACTGTTTATACGCTTTAGTAATTTTCAATTTTCTCAAAAACCAGAACACATAAAATCATTTTGTTTTCAGTTTATGATTTAAAATTAATATGAGCAACGAATTTTATAAAAAAAAGTAGTATTTTGTTTTTCAGTTTTGAAAAATCACACTTCAAAATTTTATTTTACCTTTTTTTTCGCAATTTTTGAGTTTAAAGTCCGTTTTTTCAAAGACTATGCATAGGTTTCACTTGATTTAAAAAAACATCTAATAGAAAAAAGTATTGGATTTAAAAAAAGGTATATAACTTAGTTGTAAGTATTACCGTTATTTTTTAATATTTGTTTTAAATTTTTAGCACTGTTTTTATAAAATTGCCCCTCCCGCCCAAACGGAGGAAGATAGACCCCCCCCACCCATAGTAAAAATTGCTTGTATTGAACTGTTCTACAAAAAACCGTTATCAATTCTTGGCGCCAAAGTTATCGTACTCGTGCCAAGACAATCAATTATATTTAATCAAATTATCAAAAATAAAAAAAAACTAAAACTAAAACATATCAATAAGCTAGGCATCGCGATCGTCTTCAATGCAGATTGGTTTGTTAATAAAACTGATATAGTTTTCCCTGAAGAGACGCAGTGGCTGTTGTCATTAGGCAAAAAATTTGCTATACCTGTTAACAAAAACAATTTCTCACCCATCCACATAATAACAGAAATAGAACAATGTATGCGAAAATTAGAAGATGATAAAGAGAAAGAAATTGCAAGACATAGTGTTGCCAACCGGGTGGCAACTTACAAAAGAAAAATTAAAAATACAATAAAAAAAAAATTGATTCTTAATACATATAAAACAACACAAAATATCATAAGAAAGCACAAAAATGAAATAATGATAACAAATGCCGACAAAGGAAATAAAACAGTTATAATGTACAAAAAAGAATACGAAAGTAAAATGGACAAAATTCTATAAGACAAAAACACATACAGAACAATAAGAACAGAAGCAACAGAAAATTAAAAAACAGAAAATATTGCAATAATAAAAGAATTATTCAAACAAAAATGTATAGACCAAAGATTAAAGAACAAACTAACATGCTCCACTGCTTTTGTACCAACATTATACGGACTTCCAAAAGTGCACAAAACTGACGTTCCATTAAGACCGATTTCATCATCAATAAATGTACCATGTTCCAATTTAGCAAAATACACAGGAGAAATATTAAAACACATTGTTTCTAAAAATTACAACATAAAAAACACATACAGACTTAAAGAAAAACTAACAGATATAATTATTGACAACGACGAAATCCTAGTTTCATTTGACGTCATATCTTTGTTTACCAATATTCCGACATACACAGCAATCAAAATAATAATGAACCACTGGGAAAAGCTCAAAACAGTAACAGATATTCCGAAACCTCAATTCATTAAAATAATCCAATTCTGTCGACAAAAGAATAACTATTTTGAGTATAACAATAAGATTTACAATCAAACATTCGGTATGCCAATGGGTAATCCACTTTCACCGAAAATAGCAGATATTGTACTAGACAATTTATTAGATGTCACAATTGCAAAACTTAAAGAAACAAACATACAAATAAAATAGATTGCAAAATATGTTGATGACATTTTTGCAATAGTTAGAAAACAAGATAAGGAAATTATATTAAAAACTCTTAACGGATACCACAAAAACAACAATTCACAGAAGAAATAGAAAACAACAAAAGTATTCCCTACCTGGACACTTTAATTCATAGAGCAGACAATAAAATTATTTTTGATTGGTACCAAAAACCCATAGCATCAGGGAGAATGATCAATTTTTAACAACACAACCACAAAAATATAAAATTAATACCGCAAAAAAATTTGTTAATAAATTACTAGATATCAGCAATATCAAATTTCATCACGAAAACATTAAACGAATAAGAACAATACTAATGATGAACAACTTCCAACACAAAATAATTAACGAACTAATAAATGACAAAACCAACTAACTAAAATACAACAATAATCCTAAAACACAAAAATCAACAGATGGCAACCATACAACCAAAATATACCAAAGCATTACTTTCATACCAACTCTAACTGACAATCGGAATTTAAATGAAGCAATAAAAATAAACAAAGAAAAAACAGCATTTGCACATAAATCGAACTCTACTCTTAACAAAATTTTTACAAAAACAAAACCACCTCTACCAAAAGAACAACAAAATGACGTAGTATATGAAATAAAATGCAATGGGAAGGAAGATGAAAATTGCAGACTCATATACATAGGAACAACAAAGAGAAAACTAGCAGTAAGAATAGCCGAACACAAAGCAGACGTAAAGAAAAAAAAGATCATCGACTGGGCTCTCACAACACATGACAGAAAATGGACACACAACTGATTTTGACAATATCAAAATACTAGACAAAGAGAAACACACCAACAAACGATACACTCTGGAAAATCTGAGAATTCAGCAAAATATAAGAAAAGTCATGAATTTTAAAGAAGACAAGGACAACATCAGCTCGATCTACAATACTGTGATAAATTAAATATAGTCTGTGATAGTTAGTTATTAATTTCTGTTTTGTCTATGTTTCAAATAATTTATTATATTTATTAGTTTCCGTTTACTTAGTGCAATATAAATGTTAAATTATTTAAAATTATTATTATAATTCAAAACAATTTATAAAATGTAACTTGACGACAAAAGTGAGTAAATATTCAAATCCATAGCCCAAAAAACAATGTTTCTAAAAATGTAATTTGTATTAAAGGTCTTAATAAATTAAACACCCCTGAAGATGTTGGCAAAAAACCAAACGAAACGTCGGGAAAATTAATGAATTAGTCTTTTAATTGCTTTAAAAACCTAGGATCAAAAAGCCCAAATTTAAGATACACATTTTTTAAATAATACAATATTGATCAATTCAAAAATTAAAATAAAACTACCTTTAAGCTATTTTTTTACTTATAAAACTAGCTTAAACTACATTATATCTAATTAGATAGATAGATTAGAGATTTATTTTTCATCAAATTGGTTACATAAACTGTTCGGGTTGCCATTCATTATCTTTTATGCAATAAGCAGATCATTCACTCAATAATAAAACACCATACACATAATTGATTTATTTTCATGCAAAATAAACGATACACATTTTTTGTGTATTCGGGTTGATAAACTGATGGTAAACAAAGTCATGCTTTTAATTATTTTACGAATCTCAGCATAAAAGACAATGAAATGTGAGCTTGACCTTTTTGCCTCAACTGTAATATATATTTTTATAAGCAATCAATGTGATTAATTTTGGTTTAGTAATAATTGTCTAATAAGCAATATTTGTCTAAAAAAAGGTTGCTATCAATAAAGAATATCATGAGTTAATTTCAAACCATCAACCAAGACTTTTAATTTTACTTCCACGTGAGTCTGCTTGGAAAACCAACTACACAATTATAAGCGATACATGAATCGTTCTATATTAGCAAGCACCAGCAGGTTCTAGGTTTATGTACCTACGAATCCCATATATCAACGACAGCAGGTTCTAGGTTTATGCACCTACGAATCCCATGTATCATCGACTTCAGGTTCTAGGTTTATGTACCTACGAATCAAGTGTGGACAAAAGAGTCCAGACTTTAAACATTTGGCGACCGTGACAGGACTTCATCAGCAGTTTCATCAGTTGCAGAATTACTTCAGAGTCATTCGTTGGAGCATAATAACTTCGCGTAAACTGGGCCATAACACAGTTCATCGCGTTACATTACAATAACTTCGCGTTTGGGCGTAAACTGGGCCATAACACAGTTCAACCTAAATTCGATCGGTGATATCATTCTTTGGATCAATCAAACAACGGCAAAATGGATATTGAAGCTCTAACAAAGCAACAGGAAGATACTGGGGAGAAAATATGCAATCTAAGGAGAAACTACAAAAAAGACTCTTCAGACCGTAAGACGATCACTTATTTAAATGATCGCTTGCAGAAATTGGCATTGATCTGAAAGGTTTTCGATGAGACAGATTCCAAAATCCGAAGGATAGAAACTATAGAAGATGACCATCCTTACATCAAGAAAATTTTTTTTCAAGAAATCAGTAGAATAAAGGAGTCGTTCTATAGTGATATTCAAGAAAAACTATCATTAGCCCAACAGGGTGCAGCAGCATCTGCGGAAAATGAGCAGGAAGGAGCTACAAAGTGAGCGATTCCCAAGCCCATTCAGAAACAAGGCTCAAATACAGAAACAAAAGACAATGCAAATTTACAGCCAGAAGACATCAACACAAAGCAAAAATACGAACTTATAATGAAAATAATACAGAGGTCAATCGAAAAGAATGCTGCACAGCCACACAAGAGCAAAGCATTCTGTCAGACCAAATGTCGAACATTGGAACTCAATTGGGAGGAGTTAACTGCCATTTATCGAAAAATGGAAAACGTTCTAACTTACCATGAAATAAGGGAATATTTTGAGTTGCAAGAAAAGGTTGCGGAATATTTGCAAGAATTGATTGAAATAATCGAAACATCAACATCAGCAACACAAAGATTGGAGATACCGCAAACCTCATGGCAACTGCCCAGGGTGGATTTGCCTAAATTCGACGGCAATTACCTTAAATGGCAGCAATTCTCTGATCCATACAAGGAGATCATTCATAACCAAAATATATCTGATGGTCAGAAAATATGGTTTCTAAAATCAAGTCTAACAGGAGAGGCTGCGAAACTCATATACCATCTTTCGGTTTCAGGATCCAACTATGCAGCAGCCTGGAAGTTGATTACTGAAAGATATGATAACTCTAGGTTGCTTGTGTCATCACGGCTCTCAAAGTTATTCTCCCACCAAAACATATCATTAGGAAGTGCAAAATCCATCCGCAATCTACATGACACAATACAAGAGTGCTTGATGGGGCTCCAAGGACTTAAAGTGGACACCAGTTCATGGGATCCAATATTACTCCACTTTTTCCTTAAAAAACTGGATAAGGAGTCCCACACACTCTTTGAGCAATCTTTGAGTCAACCAAGGAAGATACCTGCCTTCAATAAATTTCTCATTTTCTTGGAAAATCGTTTCCAATCGTTATAGGCCTTGGGAAATAAGGATAAATCTGACGATCATAGGATGCACGTTTCTGGAATAAAGACATTAGCAGCAGCCACAATGTCACCCTCAGCTTGTGTTTCATGCAAGGAAAATCATCAACTTTACAATTGCCCACAATTTTTAAGTTTGACGCCAGCTAAACGATTAGATCTGGCCAAACAAAGGCATCTCTGCATTAATTGTTTACGTTTTGGACATAAGACTTTCAATTGCAAAGCACGAAGCTGTTTGAAGTGTCAGAAACGACATAATACACTTGTTCACTTCGAAACAGATGCCAACTATTCCGGAAACCGTCCAGCTTCTAAGAAGATGAAAACGACAATAAATAACCTTCCAAATAAAAATTCTGCAAATTCAAACAAGGCTGTAAGTGCTTTGTTGAATAATACACATCATCCTCTCATCATACTGGGAACAGCTAGGGTTCAGATTGTTGGACCAAATCAGCAAAAAATAAATTGCCGAGCATTATTGGATTCGGGATCACAGATAAATATTATCAGTGAAAGAATTGTCCGAGCACTCAATCTCTAACCAAGATCAGATTCGCTCCCCATCGAGGGAATAGGACAAGGAACACAAATATCAAATCAGCGAGTAAACGTCGAATGTTTGTCAAATGTTAGTGGCTACACCACTAGAATTGAAGCTTTCATACTAAAGGATATAATATCACCACAACCATCTCAACTTTTGGAAGTGTCGAGCTGGAAGTTGCCCTCAAATATCAAATTGGCAGATCCAGATTTTAGCCGACCTGATAAAATCGATCTGTTATTGGGAGCTGAGTTCTACCATGAATTACTGTCAGTGGGACAAATAAAATTATCCGACGACCTACCTATTCTGCAAAACACCGTACTCGGTTGGATAGTGGCTGGGAAAGTTGAACGATCAACAATGTCAAGCGTAACATGTGGTGCTGGGATTGAGGAGGATTCTCTGAGTGACATCATAGAGAAATTCTGGCGTCTAGAAGAAATAGAAGAAACCAACAACAGTCTCACTTTGTCAGAACAGCGATGCGTAAAACAATTCGATGAAACAGTTAAGCGAGATACGAATGGAAGATTCATAGTAAATTTGCCATTTGCCGAACAACCTTCAGCGTTAGGTGATTCCAAAGAACTCGCCTTGCGGAGGTATTTTGCGTTGGAGAAAAGATTAAGCAAGGATGAACCCCTCAGAATTCTTTACACGAACTTTATGGAAGAGTATTTAAAATTAGAGCATATGGAAGAAGTCGAAATATCTAAGATTGGAACATCTCATTACTTTCTGCCTCATCACGGAGTACTCAAACCAGAGAGCAGCACAACAAAATTAAGAGTAGTGTTCGATGCATCTATGAAAACTTCGACGAATATATCATTGAACGACGTTTTGTTACCTGGACCCAAAATCCAAGACGACTTATTTTCCATTTTACTGCGATTTCGCTTATATTGGTTTGTATTTATTGCCGATATCGAGAAAATGTACCGATAGATTATGGTAACAAATGAAGACAGAAAATATCAATTAATATTTTGGCGCAGAACGAAGGATGAAAGCGTGCGTTGCTATTAACTAAACACAATATCATATGGTACTACTTCTGCACCATATTTGGCAACGCGCTGCTTGCAACAATTATCAGCGGAATATACACGTAAATATCCTTTGGGAGCCAAGGTATTAACTAACGATTTCTATATGGATGACGTCATGTCAGGTTCAAACAGCCTTTTGGAGGTTCGAGACATGCAACACAATTGACACAGGTCCTGCAGTCAGCAGGCTTCAATCTAGGAAAATGTTGCAGCAATATGCCACAACTTTTAAACAATATTCCTCCAAAAGATCGAGCTCTACAATCGGACTTACTGGACAAGGAAGCAAAACATCTCAAAACACTGGGTCTCATCTGGAATCCAGAAAAAGATGAGTTCCTGATAAATTCAACCTTTATTCAACACAGTAAAATAACAAAACGAACGGCATTATCTGAAATTGCGCATATTTTTGACCCGCTAGGTCTTACTAGCCCCATGACAATCATTGCAAAACTGTTCATCCAACAATTGTGGAAGCTTAAGATAGATTGGGACGCGGCTTTACCAATGGAATTACACACTACTTGGGAAAAGTATCGTAAAGATTTGGAAGCAATAAAGGACATAAAAATTCCAAGACATGTATTTTCAAATAAGAAAGCAAAGGAGACCCAATTACATGCATTTCCAGATGCATCGGGAAAGGCTTACGGTGCAGCAATATATATCAGATCAATTGTGAATAATGGTACAATAACCGTTCACCTACTTTGTTCAAAATCCAGAGTAGCACCAATAAAGAAAAACCGGTATGATGAAGCCATAAGTGAAACGACAATACCACGCTTAGAACTGTGCGCAGCCAAATTAGCTACAGAACTAATTCAAAAGGTCACAAAGGATCTTAAACTTGGGGAATTGGAATCTCATTATTGGACCGATTCAGAGATCGTATTAGCTTGGATCAATGCTGATGCAGGCAGATATCATAGCTTCATATCAAATCGCATCAAGAAGATACGATCTTTATCATTACCCCATCAATGGCGTCATGTTCCAACTAAATCAAATCCAGCCGATATTGTATCAAGAGGGATGTCAGCCACAAAATTAAAAAACCACCACATTTGGTTTTATGGACCACTGTTTTTATACGGACCTGAAATAAAATGGCCAGCTGAATTCAAGACTAAACCCACCAATTTAGACATAAAAAAATCGAAATTGGTAATGACAGCAACAATTGAAACAGACGTTATGTACAGTATAAATCACCGCAACTAATTTTCACGATTACAAAGGATTGTGGCATACATATATCGTTTCCTTCAAAATAGCGGAAACATCAAACCAAAGAAGGACGAATTAATGCCTCTCGAATTGGAACAATTCGAACCAAAGGAAGATGAATTATCACTTCTCGAACTGGAACAACCACTACAGGTAATTGTAAGATTCATGCAAAGCCAAGCCTTTAAAGAAGAATTAAAACAATTGTCTGAGGGGAAATGGATCCACAGCCAATTGACTACTTTATCACCATTCATAGACTCAAAGGGTATCCCACGCGTGGGAGGACGATTAGAAGCTGCAGATTTGGATTACGACACTAAACACCCGATTTTGTTACCCTACAACCACGAATTCACTAAAATATTGATTACAGAAACTCATTTTCAAAATCGTCATATAGGACAACAAGGCCTACTGGCTAAAACACTTCAAAAATTCTGGCCCATTAAAGGCAAAACTATGGTCAGAGCAGTAGTACACAGGTGTATACATTATACAAGAACAAAACCGAAATTAATGACGCAAGCAATGGGAAATTTGCCTGCAACACGTGTCCAGCCAGCTCGACCTTTTGTTAACGCCGGAGTTGATTGCTTTGGACCGGTGTTGATTCACTTCAATATTAGAGGAAAACGACCCCGGAAGGCATACGTTGCGGTATTCTGCTGCTTTGCAACAAAAACAACACATTTCGAAGTCGTGAGTGATCTCACCACGGATGCATTTATCGCCGCCCTTAAACGATTCATCGGAAGAAGAGGAAATTGCCTTAATTTTCATTGCGATAACGCCACAAACTTTGTTGGAGCAAAGAATCAACTGACGGAGCTGCAAGCGGTTCTTTATGATCAAGTAGCACAAGGGAAGATTACAACCTTTTGCAATAACAAGGGCATAGCGTTTCATTTCATTCCCCCACGATCTCCACACTTTGGTGGCCTTTGGGAGGCGGCAGTAAAATCTGCGAAATACTTTCTAAAACGGAATCTGAAACCAACAAAATTAACTTATGAAGAATTAGAAACACTTATGATTGAAATTGAAGCTATTATGAACTCTCAACCGATAACACCACTTTCATCAGATCCGAATGACCTCGCTGCACTTACTCTTAGACACTTTTTAACTGGTGAAGCGTTAACTAGCACTATTCACCCTGCAGCCCAAGTTTTTGGCAAGGGTTTGGAAAAACGATGTAAGACAATAGTCGCGCTTAAACAACAATTTTGGGACCGATGGTCCAGCGAATACTTAAGCCAACTACAACATCGCCAAAAGTGGAAGCAGGAAAATCGCAGTATTCGAGAAGGAATGATGGTGATTTTAAAGGAAGACAACTTACCACCTCTTCAATGGCAACTGGGAAGAATAACCAAATGCATACCAGGAAACGACGGTTTAGTGCGCGTTGCGGAAGTTAAAACTAAAACAGGCATTTTTAAACGTGCCATACATAAACTTGCACCTCTGCCGACTGAAAGTGAAGAAGATTCGCACACTACACCCGTAGCAAAAGCACACTTCAAACATTCGGAACCATTAGTTGATCCTGAAACAGTTGTTCATTCTAAACCAGAGATTCATTCACAGCCAAAAGAAAAAACATTTAAGGAAATGCAAGGTTCTAGTTGAAATTCCAACATTTCAAGGGTAAAACCAGACATTCCTAAGAAAAAAAAAATAAAACACTCGCTGGGTTCTACAATAGCGATGGTCCTGATGACGCTTATGATCCTTCCGTTAAAAAACGGATCACCTATACAGTTAACCCCTTTTACGTCACAGCCTGGAATTTACTTTGAAAACATTGCAAGGGCAAATATCAAAGCAAGCGAATGGAACATTATAGCTTACTTTGATATGATAAATTACAGTCAAGTACTTGAGATGGTGAAAAAATCATGTTCTTCACTTGCAGATTTATGCAAAACAATGGCGCATAAGGAACAGTGCAGGAAAATAACAAGCCAAATTGAACACTTGATGGATGACTTATCAAAGGGAAGTGAGCTATTACCACCACCCAGCCACAATCAAAGGCGAGTCAGAAGAGGAGCTCTGAACATTGTAGGTGAAATCGCACATTCACTGTTCGGTGTCCTAGATCCCGAATATGCAGCAGTTAAAAAAAAACAATTGATGGGTTAAAGGACAATGAAAACATCCTACTTACTCACTCACATCAAAAACCAGACATCCTTTCTTCAAACAACCGTCAACATCATGAGTCAAACTCAAGCACAGAATTTGCATCAATTTTGGACAGTTACATCCCAGATAGACGGCCTAACAAATCAAACCAACGCTATTTCGAAGGATCTTCATGAAGAAAATCTAGCCCAACTCTTCTTATCAAGGGCTGTCCAAACTCTAACTTCAATAACCAATTTTCAACGCGTTCAGGGGGCACTTTTAGATATCATAACTCATAGTCAACATGGAAGAATCAGTCCAATTCTTATGCCGTTAGCACAATTGCATCAAGAACTACAATCAATACGAGAAAATTTACCTCCTTCATTGAAACTTCCGGTGTCCAATGCTGGATTTTCAAAAATTTATAGTATAATGTCAATTGAAGGAAAAATTCTGCAAAGGTTTGCGATTTTCAAGATCAAGTTACCATTGATAACCCCCGAAGAATTCGAAGTCTATCGAACAATCCCTGTACCTGTATTGCAAGAGGACGGATTTGCTTTAATACAACCCTCTTCACCATTTCTATTGATCAACTTGCATCGAGACTTATACTACGCCCTATCGGAAGAAGAAATGAAGGCTTGCTCATCAAATCCTCTGGGAGGACTCCTATGCAAACAAAGAGGTCCTCTTCACCACAAAGGATCCATCGCTAATGCTTGTGAGCTAACATTGTTCAATCACAAGTTTGAACCTAACAAATGCCGTGTCAAGAAGATGGATGAAGGTCCTCATTGGATTCAACTATACAGTGCAAATTCCTGGATATATGCACTTTCTGAAGAAACAACACTAAATTTAGGTTGTGACAAAAAGACTTTTCAAATAACAATCCACGGTACGGGCATTGCCAAGTTGCAGAGTGACTGCATAATAAAACAAAGGTTTTTAACCATCCGAGGTCATAACATCTACCCATCAGAAACCAGACTGTCATATGTACCACTCCTCTATCTTACAGTTGTCAAAATCTCAACACAAGAACTTCTCACAAGAAAACAACCACATGCTTACGAAGAATATTCAACAGATCTTGAAGCATTAAAGAAAAATCTTGAAACATTTCGAGAAACTCTCCCAAATAAATTAGAACAGCATGAAATCCACTATACTATCGGACATGCTGGAATATTAATATCGCTTTCAATCGTCATCTTTTTAATCGCCCAGTATTACTGCAAGAAGAAAAGAAATAAGATAAGCCAACCAACACCTCAGCCGAGGAAACATAGTGCAAACATCACCATCCTGAGAATGCAATCAACACCAAAAAGCATCCCATCAGAAGCTAGATTTAATGTAACTACTGAAGAATGAACACGATACTTATTTTATTTTCCTTTAATAAATAGTAAATTGTTTTCTTATTAAATTTTAAATCAAAATTTGTATTTGTATTTATAGTTCTTTTTCTAAAAACATTATTTGTAATTTGTAAAACGAATCGTTTAACGTGGGGCAGAATGTTCGGGTTGCCTTTCATTATTTTTTATGCAATAAGCAGTTCATTCACTCAATAATAAAAAACCATTCACATAATTGATTTATTTTCATGCAAAATAAACGATACACATTTTTTGTGTATTCGGGTTGATAAACTGATGGTAAACAAAGTCCTGCTTTTAATTATTTTACGAATCTCATAAAAGACAATGAAATGTGAGCTTGACCTTTTTGCCTCAACTGTAATATATATTTTTATAAGCAATCAATGTGATTAATTTTGGTTTAGTAATAATTGTCTAATAAGCAATATTTTTCTATAAAATGTTGCTATCAATAAAGAATATCATGAGTTAATTTCAAACCATCAACCAAGACTTTTAATTTTACTTCCAAGTGAGTCTGCTTGGAAAACCAACTACACAATTATAAGCGATACATGAATCGTTCTATATTAGCAAGCACCAGCAGGTTCTAGGTTTATGTACCTACGAATCCCATATATCAACGACAGCAGGTTCTAGGTATATGCACCTACGAATCCCATATATCATCGACATCATGTTCTAGGTTTATGTACCTACGAATCAAGTGTGGACAAAAGAGTCCAGACTTTAAACAATTTTCGAAATTTATACTTTAACCTTTAAGGCATGGCCAGAAGGGCCGTCAGCCAGATGATAGCTTATAGTGTGTAACAAATTTCAGAATTATGTATAGTTAATTAAGTTTGGGTTTTTGTAGATATTTAAAAATCTTCTCTTATTATTTTACTTCTTTAATCTAAAGAAACTTTAACAAATTTTATTAATTTTTGCCAATCTTTGCCGTTTAGTATATCAAAAACTTCTGGTTCCTCTAAATAATTTTGCTGCCATATTTGTCGGCGAATTTCCACCAGTATAGGACACTTTGCTATGAAAATAAAAACATTTTCCCTTTCTCTGGTGTTACACAAGGAACAATAAAGTGGTTGATCGTCTCGATGCGGTATGAAATTCAATGGAAGCAGTTCTCCTCTTGCTCGAAAAATCATTGATATTTGGTCAGAACTTAAATAACCGTTGAAATAGTTTGCTTCTCCAAGATTGTGTCTGAGTTAAGCATAGATTTCTCTATATAATGAGTTTTCAGCCTGCTCAATAGATTCTTCTCCAAGTTTTGTGTGAAGCGTTTCCAGCAAATCGTCTAGGTAGTGTTTCCAGGTTGGTAGGTTTTCCAAGGTTAGATCTTTCAGCTATATTTTCCCACTCTTCAAACCAGGAGCTTTTGGATTTTATAACAGAAACTGCAATTCTCCGAGCGATTTTTCATGTGTGGCTGTACATAAGTTTAATGATGTAGTTAAAGTGATGTTTCAGAGATTCCAGATAAAGTGGTGACAGGCCTGTTTCAATAAGCAGCATGTTGTTTGATGTTGTTTCGGGTAGTCGGAATTGTCAATTGAGAAAAAATCTTTGGAGTTTCTCGGTGGTTTCATAGGATCTCCATTCCCACGATTGAGCCCCATAGAGCATAATTGCTTTCGAAGTTGCCATAAAAACTTTGTATTTTGAGCTAAGAGGAAGTTCCTCGATACCATAAACGTTTTTCCAAACTGTTCCAATTGCATTTTTGGATGCCGATAATTTTTTGGTAAGGTGTTTCTCCAAGTTGAGGTTGTAAGTTATTGTGAATCCTAGGTACTGATATTCTTTAACCGTTTCTATTTCATCTGCCCCATAAAACCATTTTTCGTTTGCAGCTAATCGTGCTGACCCTCTCCAAAATATCATAGCTTTTGATTTGTTAAGGTTGACCGTCAGGTTCCAAACAGAGCAGTAGCTATGCAATTTGTTAATCATTAACTGTAGGGACTTGTGAGAATTAGCCAATAGGACAAGATCGTCTGCGTTCATTAGAGCTTTTATATGGAGTCCGTCGAATGTGATTCCACAAGGCAATTTTTCTTGAAGATCTTCAATAGGTATATATAGCTGTTGAATAAAATATGTTTTTATTATGTTTTTTTAAATTTGCTAAAGGGTATCCCTGAAATTACTTTGCTCTTATGTAAGCTTAAATTGCCGTAATATTTTTATGTAATCTCTTATTTTTACATTTACTGTTTTCATTCTACTGTAATACAATATTCCTTATATATACTGAAATATGGTTCCTCATGAAGTTTCAAAGAAAACGATTAGTGAAAGATTAGTGCAGAGATAGACTACAGAATTGTGTAGATATTTGTTTTCCTAAATTAAACAAATTGGTAAATTTTTTTTTAATGGTGAATCAAAGTGATGATTTGAAAGTTGAGAAACTCTTCAATGGGAACCAATGGAATATTTGGAAATTCCAAATAAAAATTATTTTGTGTTCCTCGGATCTCCTTAAATATGTAACGGGAGATGAATTAAAGCCAAATGAGGCTACGGTGGGAATCAAGGTTGAAGATCTTCCAAAGAAAATACAGTTGTGGTCTCTTTCAGACAGTAAAGCACAACGGGTTATTGTAACCTCTATTGGTCAACAGCCTCTTTTGCACATAATTAACTGCAAAACCTCCAAAGACATGTGGGATAAACTTCATAATGTTTATGAGCTGAAATCGAAAACCAGCATTCACATGATACATCAACATTTCTTAAGCTTTGTTAAAGATCCGCAGGATGATATTGCAATGCATATATCAAAGTTGCAAACTATTGTTCAACAATTAGAAGACGTAGAAGAGAGTGTCTCAAAGTCAATGGTGATCACAAAAATTCTTATGACTCTTCCACCGTCTTTTAGTAATTTTTTAGTGCGTGGGAATCGACTGCTGCTGATCAGTAGACACTAGAAAATCTTACCACGAGGTTAGTTATGGAAGAAGCTAGATTGAATAATGTCCCAGATTTTGGAGGAGCCAATGCTCTTGTTGTGAGCAAACAAAGTTCATGGAAAAAACTATTTAATAAAAATAAACAGCAGGCAAAACCTGGGAAGCGTTTTTTTTTGCAAGGAAAGAGGGTACTGGAAAAAAAGACTGTCCCAAAAGAAAAGAATCTGAAACACACGTGGGTTCTAATCACGTAAGGCGAGGAAATGCGTTTGTGTGCGAAGCTTGGTTAAGGAAGTTCCTAGAGATGGTGCGTGGTTCCTCGATTCAGGTGCTTGTGATCACATGACCAGCAGAAAGGAGTGGTTCATCAATTATAAACCTTTTGATCAACCGATTGTTGTAGTTGTAGGGTTAGGAGACGGTAACACGATTAATGCGTTTGGCAGAGGGGATATAAATATCTTGTCTTACAACAACACTACTTGGGAAGAAAATTATTTAGCAGATGTACTGTTTGTTCCGGACATTCGTCTTAATCTTTTTTCTTAATTGTGCTTTGGATGAAGGGTTAAAACTTTTTTCTGACAATTTAAAATGTAAACTTTATAAAGATGGGGCATTGCTTGTAGTGGGAGTTCGGGAGTCAAAATTGTTTAATATTCTTATAAAGGTTAATAAGAGTCCTGATATATGTGCAAATTTGGCCACTGAAAATAAAATGCCTCTTCGTATATGGCATGAGAGACTTGGACACCAAAATATATGTCATATAAGAAGTGTTCCTAAAGCTAGAGATATTCCATTTGAAGATGAAAAGTAATTTTTTGTGAAGATTTCGTTTACGGGAAGCAGCATCGAGCATCATTTAAACAAAGTACAAATAAAGCGAGCTGTGTTGGTGAGCTGGTGCATACAGATCTATGCGGGCCGATGCAAAAGAATTCAATTGCCGGATCTAGATATTTTCTGCTCTTAAAGGATGATTTTTCGCATTTTAGAAAAGTTTTCTTCCTAAAAGAAAAGACTGAAGTTCAAGGTTTTATTGAAAAATATTTAAAATTGATTCAAGCTGAATCTGGAGGGAAGGTGAAAGTCATACGAAGTGATAACGGCCTGGAGTTCACTAATAAAGGTGTACAAAACGTTTTATCCCAAAATTGTGTGCTGCACCAAAAGACTGTACCATATACACCAGAACATAATGGTCGTGCGGAACGGGAGATCAGAACCATTGTGGAAGCTGCAAGGACAATGAGTCATGGTAGAAATTTGGATCTTAATCTCTGGGCTGAAGCAGTTAACACCGCTGTGTTTGTTCTAAACTCTACTGGAGAGAGTTCAATAAAAGGAAAAACTCCTTTTGAACTTTGGTTTGGGAGACAAACTGAGATATGTAGCTTCAGAATTTTTGGAGAAGATATTTTTGCCCACGTTCCATATCAAAAGCGTCGTAAATGGGAAAAAATCTAAGAAAGGAATATTTGTCGGATATGAGGTGATGGTGGCAATGATGGTGATTGTGGCCGTGATAGCTATGTTCGAGATGGTGTCAATGGAGGCGATGGTGGCAACGCAGGTAATGTTGGAGATAGTGATTTCGATGACGTTTTTGAAGAAGCTGTTGACGGTGTTCAATGCGGAGATGGAAAAGAACTGCAGAAACCTGAGAGCATCAAAGATCGATTGAGAAGCAACACTAGAAATGTCCAAAGTGAAGTTCATTGCTGCATTGAAGAAAGCTTCGCTTTTCTGGCTGAGTCATTCGAGTAGATTATATTTTTCCTTCTCAACATTCTATCTATTCGTGTGATTTTTCTGTCTTGTTCTTCTTGTTTTTGATTTATTGCTGCAATTCCTCTTGATATTTGATCTATTTTTGTTTCCATACTATTTTCTGAGACTTCAATATCATTTTTTAATTCTTGTTTGGTATTTTTAATTTCCCTTAAAATTTCCTCTAGACTCATTTTTACGTTTTCCAAGAAAAGTCGATCTGGCAGCACTCTTGTTCTGAGATTTGATTCGAGTCTGCGCTGACTATTTTCCTTTAATTTTCCTAGGAAATATAAACGATCAACTAAACTGTGATGTAATTTTTTTTGTATCACCCTGTGCGTTTTCACTTCAGTATGTTAGTTACTTGGAAACCCTATCTACCAGCAGGTGGCGTTAGTATAACAAGAGAGATTTGTCGTTGACAGGATATACTTCTTGTCAGATTTGACAGTTGTCGTGCTGATCTGTTTTGTTTTGATTTATCAAAATTTATTTTCTCTTAAAAATATATTTTCTCAATAATACGGTTTCTATTTACTGTCCTCGGCAAAAAGTTTTCAATTTTTCGCGAAGTAAAATTATAAAAAAAACAATATTACTACCTTAAAAAGTATAATTTCTCCAACAATCCTCGATGCTGTGCTTCCAAACAACACCACCAACCGAATTCAGGTACTTTCACTCCTTCTTTATCGCCTTAATTCCTCTCGCCGCGCACAGTGCAAATTAATACGTCTCAATCACTTGGATGATAACATAATACCTACAATCCAAACATAAGACTGAATTAATTGATGTATCCGCAGGAGTTGAAACAGGAACAGAGTCATTCATGTTAAATTTTGATATCAATCTTTGAATGTATTTCGATTGATTTAAATGAATCGATCCATTTGAAAATCTTCTTATTTTCAAACCCAGGAAATGCTTAGCAGGATAAATTTTAACTTCCAAATTCTTCTCCAGTTGCTTACACAAATTAAAAATGTCATCTTTACTAGTTGATGCTACAAGACCATCATCGATATAAATTCCAAGTATCATTTTACTATAATTTTGTTTATTAATGTAAACACAAGGATCAGCATCACACGGAATCAAATCAAAATCTTTTAGAAGCTTTGAAAAAGTTTTATTCCAACATCTTGAGGCCTGTCGCAATCCATACAAACTTTTATGTAACTTACAGAATCTACCTGTTCCGTTTTCATATCATTTTGGCTGACGAACGAATATTTCTTCCTTAATATCTCCATTTAAAAAAGCCGTTTTAATGTCGAACTGTTTGAGGTGTAGTTTCTCTGATGCTGCAATACTCAAAATAGTTCGTATGGACGAGAATTTAGCTACAGGACTAAACGTTTCAAAATAATCAATACCAAGTTTTTGACTGAATCCCCGGGCCACTAGTCTCGACTTAAATCGTTCGCCTTCGTTTTCAGTTGCACTTTTAATTTGGTATATCCACTTTGTGTCAGCTAAATTACGGTCCTTAGGTAGATGCACCAAAATCCACGTACTGTTTTTATCAAGCGAATTGATTTCCTCATTTCATTTCATTTCATTTTTATTTATTTTCGATTTTCCTATACACAGTAAGATATAATATCTTATAAACTAGTGTAAAGATTAACTAAATATTCAATGGATACATTACAAAAAAAAATTTTAAAATTTTTGTGAATCTATACAAAGATAAAATAAAAGAAAAGTAATTAAAAGCAAGCATTATTCTTAAATACTATTTTATTTAAACAAAAAAAAAAAAAGGCAATGAACATATATTTTTAAAAAATTATTATTTGTTTTTATTTTTATTTTTTATTTTTAGTTTTGATTTTGATTGCCTGTTCTTTGTTTTTCGATGTTTTTTTATAAAGTTACAGACAAATAGTTTTAAATTTCTTTTTTTACTTTTGACACGTCCTCTATTCTTCTTATATTCCGCGGAAGAGAGTTCCAAAGACGAATGCTATTTATGAAAAATTGACGTTCAGAGATAAGGGATGAGTATCGTAAATGGATAAGTTGCCCAGATCTATTTGATGAAGTCACTCTTAATCTTTCATAAAGATAATTTGGTTCATGCGTTAGCAAGATGTCCGAAAGTAGGACTAATGTGCGAAACTCCAATAGACTGTTGAATGTCATGGTGAAAACTTTCCTAGTAAAATTTGATACGCGTTCATATCTGCGTAGTCCAAAGATATATCGAATAGCGCTGTTGAAAGCCACGTTAAGCCGTCTCTTACATTCAAAGCTATATGAACAAAATATTTCACAACCATATGTGAGAATTGGAATAATTAGCGTTTTAACCAACATAATACGTGTCTTTAGCGGAGTAAAATATTGAACAGCCCTTAAGGAGCGTAACGCACCATAGGTTTTCCCAACAATCGAATTTATATGGCTTTCCCACGTTATCCTGCGGTTGAAAAGAATACCCAAGTTTTTTGCCTTTTCAGCATATTCGACTGGAACATTGTTCAATAAAACAGGCGGAAAGTAAGAAAGGTCTAATGGTTTTTTTGAAATGACTACGCATTTCGACTTTGACGGGTTCAACAGGAGACTATTTAATCGGGACCAGTTCGAAATAATGTCAAGATCTTCATTAAGGCAGTAAATAAAGTGTTCAATGAGTCCAAGTGGACAACTTAAAGTCAACTGCACATCATCTGCATACAGAGATATGAGGCTGTGTTTAATACTCGAAGGAAGTGCGTTTATATATAAAGAAAACAAAAGGGGGCCTAATATTGAACCTTGAGGAACGCCTTTTGATGTAAAAAGAAAATTAGATAAAACATTATTAATTTCAACCGCTTGCTTTCTTCCAGTAAGGTAAGACTTAATTAATTTAACTGCGCAAGATTCAAAGTTAAATTCCTGCAACAGCTTGTTGCACAAAATAGAATGGTCAACGGAGTCGAATGCTTTTGAAAAGTCCAATAAAACCAGAAACGAAACTTTGTCATCGTCCATTGACTGTCGCAGATCTTCAATAATATTTACAAGAGATGTAATGCAGCTATGTTTTTTGCGAAAGCCGGATTGCTTTGGTGTCAGAAGTTTAAATTCGGTTAGAAAAACATTTATTTGGTTCTGTATGATTCTTTCGAACACTTTTGATAGGAACGATAAAATGGCAATGGGTCTGAATTCATCATTCTTAGAATTCTTAGGCACAGGTAGAATTTTCGCTTGCTTCCATTGTATAGGGTACTCACCAGTTGTAAGAATGAAATTAAAAATATGCTTTATATAAGGTAAAATTATCGGAAAAATTAATTTTAAGAACATAGGATGAATCTTATCCAGACCTACAGCGTTTGACTTTATTGATAGTAAACTATCAACTATGGTTGAATCGTCAATGGCCCTAAAGCTAAAACTAGGAATTAGAGATGCGACTGGTTGAGATACAGCTACCGGCAAATCAATAACTACTGCGTTATTTGAAGGTGTCGAACATGGCAAAGAAACAAATTTTAGGTTTAAAGAATTACCATCGATGTCTGTAGGCAAATTGCAATTCGTCTTACCAATGCCCATTTCACGTAAGTTCCTCCACAACTGACGACCACCTAAAGATGAATTTAAACGAGTGGAATACAACTGGGATTTAATTTTCCTGATCTCTAAAACAACTTTGTTACGTATGAAACAGTATACTTGTCGGAGTTCTTGTAACCGAAAACGTTTCCATGACTTATAAGCTTGGTCCCGTTCATGCATTAGACGTCGAATTTGGTTTGTGAACCACGGTGGGTTACGGTAATCCACAGTCCTTGTTTTTAGAGGCGCGTGAGTATCGTATAAGATATTTATATTTTCGTTGAGAAACTCTATTTGTTCACTAGACGATTGCATGTAATAAACAGCATCCCAATTCGTTTCCCGTGTATCAACTTCTAGTGCATGATGATCTATGCGTCTAAGGTCACGATACTGAAAAGTGCTAGGTACAAAAGAACAGTTGAAATCGAAAGTTAAGTATATTAGATCGTGCTTTGAAAAAACTGGCGCAGAGAGTTGGTCATAGAGAAGAACTTTTTCAATATCACTGACAAAAACTAGATCGAGAAGAGTAGAATTATTTGCGGAAAAATGAGTCGGTGAAGTAGTATTAACAGATTGCAAACCAAACATACTCATGCTATCACATAAATTATTTTCTATTAGCAGATTGCAGTTGAAGTCACCACACATGATTACATTTGAACAAGTAAGCGATACTTCTTCCAAAAGTGTTAGAAGAGGCAAGATGTTAATGGTGTTATTAGGTCTGTAAACCACACCAATAAGAAGTTTGTTTTCAGGACCTACCAGGTCTACAAAAACAAACTCGATTTCAGAATCAGATCTGGAGAGACAACGCAACTTACATTTCAAATTTTCCTTGACAAAAATTGCCACACCCCCACCGCGAGTTAGCCGGTCAGCCCGAAATACTTTGTAACCTTTCAAGGAACACATTCTATCATTAATACTATTTGAAAACCATGTTTCGGAAACGCATATGACTTCTAATTTTGACTCCTCAAAAAGATCTCGGAATTCATCCATATTAGGCTGTAGACTCTGCGCATTTATATGGCAAACCTTAAGGCCATGAGATTGTCCGCCCAAAACTCTTAACATCGTTCTTAAATCAGCATGAACGTTCATATTTATGTTTACTACAGAGAAGATAATCTTTAAGATAGTACAAGAGAGAACAAAAGCAGGTAACAAGCAACAAAAAGCAAAACTTAAAAAAAAATTATATATATTTAGTTCAAAGAAATAGATAAAACAAAAATTAGAAGAAATGAAAAATTAACAAAAGAGAAAAGAATAATAATCAAAAATTTACAGTAATTTCAATTTCTTTTAATGCTGGATTCACGTCTTGATTGGTCTGGCAATTATCATCTCAAGGGTCTTCAAAGAATCCACTAAAACAGCTGTGTCGGTGGGAAGATGTTTTACGTATACGGATCCTCGGATAGTGTACGCCGACGTCAGTTGTTTATTTTTTTTATATTTGAGAGCTTGTTGCAATAAGTTTTTGTTGTGATGGGATAAGCTTTCACGCAGATAAATCAGAGATTTGTTTTGCAGTCCCACATTCTCCAAGGAGAGTTGTTTATTGTTGTTCTTTTTCCTGTATTCTGCAATGGATTTTAGTACATAATTCTTATCATAAGGTGAATTGAACTTTATCATGATAGCAGTGTTTTGTTGGTCACTCTTAGGAAGAGTGCGGAAAATATTTCGAAGGGTTGGTGGCTTTATGGCTATTGCATGGCATATCAAATTAAACAGAGATTTCAAGTTTTCTCCAGGTAGCTTTGGAATACCAAATAAAACGGCGTCGCATGCAACCATACGGTTATCTTGTTGATGTAAAAGTAACTTGACATCTTTAAGTTCACTTGCGGCACTGTCGCAGTTTTCCATCAGGGCTCTTAGTGCAGGTGTTTTCTCATCAATGACAAATTCGTTAACATCTTTGAATCGAGCAAGTTCAGATTTTATAGTTAATAAATCGTCTTGAATCGCATTAATTTCAGATGCGGTGTTGTTTTGGTTCGTTTCCAATTGAGAAACTCGGTGTGTTATGCCACTGACACTTTGCTTAAGATCACTTATTTCATGTTCGATTTGATCTTTTATATTTTTTTCAGTTTCTGTCATTTTTTTAACCAACATAGATATTATGGACTCACTCAGTTTTTCTAGTCGTTCATCCATTTTTGTCCACATTAAATCATCAGAATACTCCTTAGATTCATGAGAATCACCCATCATATTGTAATTTAGTGCAGGTTTGCGAGTTGAGGATCTAGTTGAGTGGGAGTAGGCATCACTGGATATTTGATTTGTCACGTTTCGTTTCGGTGGTGGAGACATAATGGTAAATGAAAAATAGAGCGCCAAAAATTTTTGGAGAACAATTTGAGAACAGCACAACAGGTTTTTTTTTTTAAGATTTATTTTAACTTGTTTAGTAGGGTAATATTAACAATTCACTTAAAACTTCATATGCTTTCAATAAAAAAGAGCTTATTTTAAAGTGTAATGTCGGTGTGGATAAATTAAAGTTTATTCGATCGATAAAAACTAAACACAATTGCCAGAGAAAAAATGACGTCTAGTTCGTATGTTCCATTTTCAACTTTCCTCATCCATTGATGATTTCCACTTCTCCGAGTCTTCACAACTAATTGCTTCTTCAAAAGTCAACGGTATGGAAACGTATGGAAACAAAAATAGATCAAATATCAAGAGGAATTGCAGCAATAAATCAAAAACAAGAAGAACAAGACAGAAAAATCACACGAATAGATAGAATGTTGAGAAGGAAAAATATAATCTACTCGAACATAGATGAAGTAGAAGATAATGTGGATGAGCTCGAAAGGTTTATTATCGAACTAGTCACTAATGACTTGGGAGTGGATTTAGATACACGAGACATTGATTTTATCTACAGACTTGGTAAGAAAGGGAACAAAAGCAGACCTATAATGGTAGGCTTACTAACGCTAAAGAAAAAAGATGAAATTATGAAAAATAAAATAAAACTTCGTCAAAAAAGTGGAAATCCAATTTACTTAAGGGATGTTTTGTCCAAGGAAGATGCAGAAATGAAAAAAGAAGAACGCGTTTCAAGAGGACAAAAGGAAAAGGCAAAAACCCATGGATCTGGATCTGAAAAACTTAAAAGAAACAGATCTGATGATGAACCTGAGACAAGTTCTAATAGAAACAGGAAATCACCTAACAGGTCAAAAACAGCAAAAGGACCTATCTCGCCTCATGGAAAGAAGAGCAAAAGAAAAGACACCACAACAACTGGAAAACCAAAGACTTTAGATAAGTTTTTTAAAATTAGAAGTTCGGCATCAGAATCTTCTGTATACGAAACTGATCGTGAAGATCAAACACAATGAAGTGCAAAGCACGGGCAAAAGAATCTGGAATCGAAACGGAATTTAAAGCAACGAATAACAACGAATACAAAACTAAAACGATTTAAAAACAAAGAAAAAGGAAAAACTCATCCAATCCGGTTGGCCACCGTGGATGATAACGGCCAAAACCCTCCATTAAATAAATTAAATAATGAACCAAATCATACAAAACCTCCGGCACACACATCACCAACAACCGATCATACTTCACCATCACCATCAGCACCAATACCACCACCACCACCACCATCTCCACCACCACCACAACCATCAACTCCAAATTTTTCGTATACAAAACAACAAAATGAAATATATGTATGTACCTATAATGCCAGATCGCTACTATCAGATGAGAGGATGAACGAATTTGATAATGCAAGAGAAAAGATTAAGTGGGATATTATTGGACTAGCTGAAGTACGAAGATTTGGAGAAGAAATTGTGGAAACCAAGGAAGGACACATTTTCTCATATATCGGGCAGACTAAGGGGCAATTTGGAGTAGGGCTTTTAGTACATGAGCGCTGGAAAAATCTATAATAGAAATAAAAGGATATAGCGAAAGAATTATCGGAATGAAGATTCGAATTGGGAAAGTCAAAGCTGCTATCATACAAGTATATGCTCCAACAAATAGAGCTTCGATTGAAACACTTGAGAGGTTCTACAAAACTTTGGATTTAGCTGTCAATGAACTCAGGTCGGAATTACTGGTAGTTATGGGTGACTTTAATGCACGTACTGGATTTAGACAACCAGGAGAAGAACCACTAATGGGCCCATTTGGGTACGGAGAGAGAAATGATCGAGGGGAGAGGATGGTACAATGGTTGTGGCAACATAAACTCACTGTAATAAACTCACTCTTCAAGAAAAATGATAGCAGGATGTGGACATGGATCTCACCGGACCGGCAGCATAAGAATCAATACGATTTTATCCATAGTAATAACAGACTAATGTTCCAAGATGTTGATGTATTGAATCAGTTTAACTACGATTCAGATCACAGGATGGTAAGAAGCAAGTTAGTGATCAATCATAAAACAAGAAAGCTTAATAAAAATATCGAAAAGATACTGGAAAAAAATCCCAACCAAATTCAAATTGTGAACTACAACAAAGAGTTAAAACTACGCCATGATATTCTAAAGGAAACAAGGGTAAATAGAACATTACAAGAAAAATACGACCAGTTCGAAAAAACTTTTAAAGCTATATCACTTAAGCATATCTTTAAAACTCAGGAAAGCAAGAAAGAACATAAAATATCAGTCATCAAGATAGCGCATGTACGTCATCTGAATTATTGTCGTTTGACAGCTGCGCTTCCTTTCTTTCATTTCGCTTATGAATAATATCGCGTGTGTTGTGTTTTGAAAAAGAAAAAATTTGTGAAATAAAAACTATGGCGGTTTGTTCAGTTTTCGGTTGTGATACCAATAATAATAAAAAAAGTAAACAATATAAAAATAAAGTAAATAATTTGCCTGTGAAACTATTTCGTTTTCCGAAAGATTTGGAATTGGCAAAAGTTTGGCAGAATAAATGTGGCAGAAAAGATAAAATTAATGTGCAAACGGCCTACATTTGCTCAAAGCATTTCACTCGGGACAAATATATTCGCAACTTGCAACATGAACTTTTGGAATATTCACCAAAAAGTTGCAAAAAACTGAAATCCGATGCCATTCCTACAGAAAATCTTCCATTCGCCAGTTTTTCAAACAAGGAGAATATCGACCAAAACAACAAGCGAAGTGATCGATTAGAAAAACGACAGCGACGTTTAGAGGTAGAAGCTTTGCTGAAAAGTCCTGCTGTTGAAGAAGACCAATCAATTATTGATGCCATTGTTCCCGAAGACGATTATCAGCACCACCTTGACCCCATCACGTAAGCATAAAATGAAGAGCATAATATTTACTGTATTAAATTACATTTCGAAATCCTTAGCCCTGAAGCTGCTGCTGCTGTTGCACTAAAGAAAACTATTTCAGAACTTCAAGAAAAAATAATTTCGCTTGAGGAAGAAAAAATGTCTCAGAATTCCAAAATCACGGACCTATTGAAAGAACACTATAATCTTAAACAAGAATGCAGTGCATTAAGTTCCATCTTTACTCCCACGCAGAAAAAAAAACTTGGAAAAAAGAATGCACGGCTAAAGTGGAGTATAGATGATATATCCAAGTGTATAGCAATCCATGCCAGTGGTCCAAAAGCCTACGGATTCCTACTGCAAAAAGGCTACCCCTTTCCTGCTGTGATCACATTTAAAAAATGGGCATCCAAAATATATGTCAATCCTGGGTTTTTAAACACAGTTTTTAATTTAATGAGAAATGCTAATTTGTCGCAGAAATGATAAGAACTTTCTGTAGGTGTAAAATGTATTTTAGAATCAGAATTCAAAATCAAAACATAATAAACAATGTTTGGAAGAAAAAAGATCAACTTAAAAGAAAATTAAATAAAATCTGTTCTTAAAGTTATACCTAACGTGTTATATATTTTTTTATTAAATATGATAATTTACGCAGAAATACATAAATGGGTAAGTTAAAGGTGTCGCAGTTATTCGCTGAGAGATGAAAACTTATTGCAATCTGCATCTTTTGTCACAAACATTTATTTACTTTTATATTAAAGTCTACACTCACTTCAAGAAATAGAATTCGAGTGACGTCACACAAAAGAGGGAGATAGGATAACGACATGCGCAATATACTACCTTTTTTTCTGTATATCATGATCAGTCATCACACAAGATATGATAAAAAGAAGAGAAGTCTTAAGAAAAATTGGAAACATTTCACAAAATGAAAAGATGGAGCTGAGAACCCTAAGAAAAGAGATAAGAAAAAGAAGCAAACAAGAAATAAGAGAATACAATGAAAAAAATATTAAAAATATTTTGGAAAGTACTAAATCGATTAAAAAAGTTAAACAATCAATGAAATTAGATAAAGAGTGGGTTTTAGGTGTAACAAAAAGATTCGCAACAGAAAGAAAATAAACGAACTTGCAACTGAATTCTACAAGGACTTATACTCCAACGATCTTTAAAGTACAAACTTCTTAGACAACAAAAATCTAGAGCAGAGGTTGAGTGAAGAATTTGAAGAAATTTTACCATTCCTAAAAGAAGAATTAAAAAGTACTATAATAGAACTTGGGAACGAAAACAGCAAAGGTAGCGATGGGATCGAAGCCGAAATACTGAAATTTGGAATTGAAACATCTTCAGAATGGTTAAAAGAGATTTTCAACGAAAAAGTAGATACAGGAGAAATTCCAATTCAGTGGACAAAGTCATACATCACGCTGATGCATCAAAAAGGTAAAAAAGATGACATCAACAACTATCGACCAATAAGTATAATATCAAATATTTACAAAATCTTTGCAAAGTGCATCTTAAGAAGGCTGGAAGTAGACCTTAACCAACATCAACCTGTGGAGCAAGCAGGTTTTAGGTCAGGTTTCTCAACTATGGACCACCTTCAAGCAGTTAATCAAATCATTGAGAAAAGTAAAGAGTACCGATTACCTGTTTATTTTGTTTTTATTGATTTCAAAAAGGCCTTTGATACAATCAATCAAAACTTTATGTGGAATGCACTTCTCAACCAAGGTGTGAATGGTCGCTGGGTGAAAATTCTCAAAAACATTTACGACTCTTCTACTGCGCAAATAAAAACTGAATTCTTTGGAAAGCCATTTAAACTGCAAAGTGGAACAAAACAAGGAGATCCAATCTCACCACCTTTTTTCGCAGCTACTCTAGAAGAATGCTCTCGAAAATTAGAATGGGAAAACACTGGAATAAAAATCAATGGAAAATATCTTTCAAATCTGAGGTTTGCTGATGATATCATTCTTATGAGTGATAATCCTGAAGATGTTCAGAAACTAGTTATTGAACTTTTGGCTGAATGTTACAACGCAGGTCTTCACGCTACCATTAACAAAACAAAAGTTATGACAAATGTGGTCAGAACACCTATATACCATAATAGAGAGACTTTAGAATACGTCGAGGACTTCATATACTTGGGACAGTTAGTGTCATTCGAAAGAAGAGAAGAGAAGGAGATCTGTCGAAGAATAAGGAACGGTTGGAGGCAATTCTGGGACATTAAACCTATGCTGGACTCAAATATCTCAAAGGCTACAAAAAAGTATATCTTCGATTCAACAGTATTACCAGTGCTTACTTATATGTCTGAAACATGGAGTAACAACGAGGCGTTGAAAAAAAAGCTGGCAACGACTCAGAGATCGATGGAAAGAGCCACCCTAAGTATCAGAAGAGCTCAGCGGATAAGAAACGTTAACATACGAAGGTGGACAGGGTTTAAAGATGCAGATAAAAAGACAAAGAAACTAAAATGGGATTGGGCAGGACATGTCACGAGAAAACTGGATGGGAGAAGGTCAAAAGAATGCACTGAGTGGACACCTCTATATGCTACCCGACTAGTCGGTCGCGAACCAAATAGATGGAGAGACGAACTAGTTGTTTTCGACAGACTATGGTTCCGGAAAACACACGACAGAAACAATTGGAGAATAATGGGGGAGGCTTTTGCCTGTGCATAAATGTATTTATACTGTTTAAAACAATTTTTACTTAAAATTTAAAAAAAAAAACAAGAATTGTATCTAAATAATAATACATAATGAAAAACCAAATTGAAATGTAATTAGTATTAAGGCAGTATAGCTAATAAATAATAATAATAATAATGTTTGGATAAGACAGATGAGACAACAAAGTTTCCTTTTCGGCAAGCAGTGGGTAGCTTGATGTACTTAATGGTGGCAAGCAGACCGGATATATCATTTTCAGTGGGATGTGTCAGCCGATACTTGGACAATCCAACTCAAGTAAACGTCAACATTGTGAAGCGAATCTTACGTTATTTAAAGGGCTAGGAGCAGCATGGTATATTCTTTAAAAATACTAAATTAACTTTTACCAGTTTCAGCGATGCAGACTATGCTGGAGACGTATTAACGAGACGTTCTACCAGTTGTTTTGTGTTCATTATGGGAACAAGCTGCATTGCCTGAGCTTCGCAAAGACAAAAATGCGTAGCCCTGTCAACAACCGAAGCTGAGTTTGTGGCTGCATGTCAAGCTGTTAAGGAACTTGTATGGATTCAACAGCTCTTGCTCGATTTGCTGGGGGATAACACTTTGAAACCAGCCTTGTAGGTGGACAACCAGGGTGCGATCAGACTTATCAAGAATCCAGAGTTCCACAAGCGGACGAAGCATATCGATGTTCGCTTCAATTTCATACGAGAAAAATATGAGGATGGCCTATTTGTCTTGGAGTACGTTTCAACTCAGGATCAAGTTGCAGATATTTTCACAAAAGCCCTACCAAAAGAGAAGTTTCAACGTTTTTTTTTATGATGGGAGTAGTTCCATTATCTTCAAATTAGATGTATAAATAATTTTGTTTACTATTTTGAATTAAATAAGATGCTTTAAGTTTGTTCAATAATAAAATACTTCAAAAAGTGGGAGTGTTGAATAAAATAAGTTTTTTTATTTTTTTTAAATTTGCTAAAGGGTATCCCTGAAATTACTTTGCTCTTATGTTAGCTTAAATTGCCGTATTTTTTTTATGTAATCTCTTATTTTTACATTTACTGTTTTCATTCTACTGTAATACAATATTCTTTATATATACTGAAATATAGTTCTTCATGAAGTTTCAAAGCAAACGGTCGCCTTTTAATTTAATATTGCAACAATAGCAGAAGCTGGCGGGCTTAAGTTGCATGCTTGTTTTAGACCTACCGTTTCCAGCCTGGTTTACAATTTCGAAGACAGCCATGAGTGAACTCCAAGTATTTGAAAGGAAGATTTTAAGAATATGCACTGGACTTTTCTTTGACCGGCAGAGACAGAGGCACTACAGGAACGAACTCCTATATAAAGAAGCAAAAATAATTCCGCTGGACAAATATCTAGTGATGTCGACAAAGAAGCTAGTTGGTAACATAATCAACCACCCGAATCAGCTAATGAGAAAGATTGCCATCGAACATCGACATCCTGAGCCAAGGTATCTCAGCGTTATGGAAACCATGGACGAGAACGTTTTTACGGACAACGACAACGAGAACGCAATCTCGTTCTACGCTGACACAAGGTCGGTGCACTACCGCGGCTAAGCGCCGTACCCCCCCCCCCCAACACCTAAATCAAAATGACAACCGGGAAGGAACACCCTGAGGACGATTAAGTCAACCGACTTCTTAAATCAAATTTATTTATCACTAGTATATGTATTATGTATTTTGTTAAACTTAAGTCAGTGTTTAAGGTTAGGCCCCTTATGTGCCAACAATAATGTAAAAAAAAAAAAAACATCATAGTATCGTAAGTAGATGTAAGCCAAATTGTATATATAATGTTCAATAAAAATTAAATTGAATTGAATCGTAGAAAGAAATCAGTCAGACAAATTTTCGCCGTTCCAGACCGCGTTCAGTGTTTGGCTGTAAATGCCTTCTAGTATGCTTCCAAATTTTTGTGACATCCCATCCCTGTACAGTTTGAATATAAAAGCTTTTCTGTTTATGGAGTCAAAAGCTGCTCGGAAGTCCACAAAGAAGACCTAGAGTTTTTGACGTCTACTTAGGTATGTCTCTGCAATATTTGACAGGCTGAAGATGTGATCTACCGTTGAATATCCTTTTCTAAATCCGATTTGGAATTCACTAAGGAGATGAGAGCTCTCAATCCATTTCGTTAGACGACATCTTAAGATTTCCATAAACATTTTTAGAGACGAGTTAAGGAAGGCTATATTGCGATAATTTGATGGGTCCATCTTATCGCCCTTCTTGAAAATAGGGAAAATAATTGATTTCTTTAAAACCTCGGGTGCTTCTCCAGATGTGAATATGCTGTTGTAAACACTTGAGAGCAGTTTTACAAACTCTTCTGTTGAATTTTTGAAAAATTCATTAGAAATTCTATCACAGCCAGGTGCCTTGTTATCTTTCAATGTGCAAATTACTGATTTTACTTCGGAAAGTGTTATTTCGCAGTCTAATATTTCGTTTTGAAAAACGGGTCTAACGTACTGTATTACTGTCTCACCATGTTCTGCATTGACTTGTTTCTCAAAATGTTCTCTAAGTGTTGATTCAGGAAGCAAAGTATTCGTGCTGAACGGGGTTCCCTTAATATTGCGAATAGCTTCCCGAAATTCTGACGCACGTTTTCAGCTGATCAGTTTATCCATTTGCATTTTATGAAAGATTTCCTTTTTCAATTTACACAATGTTTTATATGTTCGTTTTGCTTTTAAATAATTTTTCTTTAAACCATCGGAGTTGTAATTTCTAAACAGTTTTAGAAGCGAGAATGATCTTTTTCTAGCAAGCTCACATTCCTTGATATACCAGGGTGATATGTATTTTTGTCCTACAATTTTTCTTTTTTGTGAGACTGGTGACGATTCAATTATTTTCTATAAGATATCCATAGTGATTTCAGATTCGTTAGAAACATGCGCGTGGATTTGGTGATTGAGACTTCGTTTAAAGGCTACGACTTGATTTTCATGCCAATTTATTTTCGGAAGAAGGGGGTTAACTGCAGAAAGTTGCGTGTTGTTATCCACTTCTGAAGTGTCAAGTATGGTGATCAGAAGCAAGTGGTCGGAGTATATTTGACTGTCCACTTTAAAATTTGATACCAAGGAGAGACAATCCAAGGGCATACAAAGATAATCAATTACAGATTATCCAGGATTACGTACAAACCTTAGTTGTGCTTCTTTGTCCCCCTTATCAGTGCCGTTTATTATAGTTATAGTTAAAGTTTTGATTTTCGTTCTAAGTTGTTACTGCTCCCGAGAGTTACGCATTGTTCTTGTCCAGTCCTAGCATTGAAATCACCAAAAAGCATAAATCTTTTCCCATCCAAAATCTGTACTCTATCAACCAGCTTTGTAAAGTCAGATTGCCAATTTGAACAGTTTAGGTAGACTGGAACAATTTTTACAGTTTTGCCATTAATGGTTATATTTAAATATTTAAAGTCATCGATTTCTATAAAACTGCATTGATCTGGTAAGCGTGTTTTTTTAATGCCGAATAGTGCTCCATCAGATGCTCTTCCTCTCGTTGCACAGCTCCGCTTTTCCGCTGCAATCCACCGGAGATCGAAATCTTTAAAAAAGTCTTCAAAGTTGTTTTGATTTTTATACAATGTGTGGGTTTCGTAAAGAAAAAATATTTCAAAACTATTAACATATTTTAAAAAATCATGATACATTATCTTATTTGACAATCCATTGATATTATAACTTATAATTTTAATTTTCTAACTACTACACTAAATTTTCTGGCTGACTTCAAATTCCTATTGTGAACCTGGCCATAAGTCATCTACATTGCCTATATCTAATTAAAATTACTTAAAATAACTTAAAAACTTTTTTGCATAAGTTTATACACACTCACGTACGCTCATACACATGCATATGTAAATATATACATATATATGGCAGCCACAAGTACTCACATACATACACATTTATGCACTTTTTATTATTATTTTTTTTGGTGCCACCGTCACTGTTCTACCTACTCTACCTATATTTACCTTAAAACTATGTAAATCGGCCAAGGCATCAATGGTCAACTTTCAATATCAAGGTGGTCACCCAACCACCAGAATTTTTTGACTTGCTTAACTAAGTTCTTTCTGTCCCGAAGGGGCACAGCTCTCCTGAACCGCAGACGCTCTTGTCCGTTCCCTAAGCCGACGACGTCTCGATCGTAAAGGAGTCGCCAATCCACAGTCCTACAGCCGACGTGGTAGATTAACGGAACCGCCAATCTATCCTGTATCAGCCCACGACTATCTAAAAAGAGGAATGTCTCGGGCGGGATGAAACCGTTAAGACCTACACTTTCACTATACTCATCATTGGGGTAGTAAGCCCCAAAAATAAGTCCATTGGTCGACTAATTTTTGTCGATTTAAATATAGATACTGATCTAGCCAGATACCAAGGTACTTTACTACATCTTTACTCGCCAGTGGATGTCCACTTGGTTCAACGATCACTAGATTTCTCCAGTTCTTTCTTGTATCCCAAGAAGCTTTAGCCAAAGGGTTCTAAACAGGATAGTTTCTGATTTCTGGAAGTAAATTTTTAACTTTCAGTCATCAGAATATCGCTGAATCTAATCGAAGTCACGCTGCAAGAGAATTCTGATGACTTCAACTTTTGGACCCGTTCGGTACGCTACAAGGTCATTGGCATACGCAATTGCATGAGTGAGACTTTCTATCAGATCGCTGGTGTTAATACTAAAAAGAATTGGCGAGTTTACAGCTCCTTGCTGTGGACCGTTTTTATCATCAAAAGTTGTGGTAGAAGTTACATCGCCACTTTTGACAACAAACTGTCTACCATTGAGCATGTTAAGAAGCATATATAACAGAGGTTTACTCATGCCAAATCTAGTTAGCTTCAGATAAAGACCCTCTTACCATACTGTGTCGAAAGCTTTCTATTGATCAACCAGAACGGCACTCGTACATTGATTTTTCGCTTTGTTCCATTAAACATCAGAAACTAGCTTAGACGCGGCATGAATAGTGTCATGCTCCGCCTTAAGTCCAAACTGATTATCTGGAATAATATTGTTGTCCCCAGCCCGCTTGAACAGAGCTCTAATGAGAATATTTTCAAATACCTTACTGATACTTGGAAAAAGTCTTATCAACCGAAGATTTGCCGGATTGGAGCTATCCTTTCCCATTTTTGAGTTGGAAGACATCTGTTGTCCATCCTACAACAGATGTCTTCCAACTCACTGGATAATATGCATTATTGAATGCGTTGTTGAACAGTGTCTAATAAATGTCTACTGCTTCCTCAGGGAGATGTTGTAACACAATGTTGGTTATACCAAAGACCCCCTCAGATTTCTTTTTCTTTAGTGTTTGAAAAATTAACTGAAGCTCTAACTTCGAAATTAACAATGAACTGATTCCATTTTGCTCGGCAATGGTGGCGTTTACCAAATTTTCTTCATTGAACCCGGTGAAACCAGTGTTCCCAGATAGCCATTGCTTTATGTTATTTCCAAGATAGAAATTTTGGAGTAAGGCTCTATTCTCAAGGTCATGATTTGGACGAATGCTAGCATTCACCTTATACACTTGCTGGAAAGCAGTCCCTACAGCTTCTACCTTTTCCTGAGGATCTTTTATCATAAAAAAATTATAATCGAAAGCGGCAGCTTCCCGATCTTCTCCCGCAATCGTTAGTACTTCTTTATTGTCTGTTGTCCTCTGGTGTTTAAGACTTGGAATATCATTCCTTTTAAATATCTTATTTATTCGGGGAAACATACTCGGGTCACTAAAGTTAACGGCCCGTATTCTGTTATCCCATTATGAAGTTATAGATATTCTATAATTTTGTCTCATCAGAACATTAATGTTTTTGATCGACGACTTCAATGTCCTAATCTCCAGATCACTTGTGTCCGTGGAACATCTGTAAAGAAGTTTCAACCTAGTCAGCAGTCCACTTCTTTGTTGGTGTAGTGCTTCGATTGTCGCGTTCTTGTATAAACCAGTAGGGTCTTGTTCCTTATATTTTGGGATTGTTCTATCAATTATTCGTTCTATTATCGTATCCATTTGATTCAGGTCCCGTCGATCTCGACGTTCATCAGATTCCGGTCATTTTGAGGAAAAATGTCATCGGAATGTTTTTCTCTTGCTAAGGCGTTGGAGAAGCGTGGCCAACGCGTCTTACTAAAATTGTAAGAGTGAGCAGGCACATACTCAGCCAATTACACGAGTTCTCTTGGAAGCTGTATTACGGTGGCAAGTTCGCAGTGATCACTGTCGTAATCAATCGTTCGTTAACAGTTTCTTGCACTCAATCAACTGTACCATTGCCACCCACGATTATTGTAAATTTATTTTTTTGTTTAGGTAATCAGTATATGAAAAAAATAAGTAAATACGTATAATCATAAATCTGTAGTTTGGGAACAATATTTTATTAAATAAAATCCATATTAAAAATTTTTCATCAAGTCTAAACGACTAAGCTGGGTATGCGCTCGTTTCATGGAAATGATACTTTTGAAGGACTAGTCACTTCTTCGCAAGAGGCAGTACCCCTGAAAAAAAATATTAGATGTACTCAAACCAGATACTAAATCACAGTTTAAAGTTAAATGATCACTGTCAAACTGGGGGTTAGTATACTCAATTGCTAAACGTTTTTCTTAAATAAACCATTTTTTCTTAAATAAAACATAGAGATACCCAAAATTCTAAGCAAAATGGAACAAATGAAGAGTGTCACTACTCAATGTTAGTAAAGATATACTGTCTGTACCTATACCACTTCCATATAGCAAATTTAATTAAAAACAAATTGACGTCCAACCGTGGGGCATCTTGTATAGAAAAAAAATACGTAAAGTTCTAGAATCGAAGTCTACAAGTTGTTTTTTTCTTTCATGTATTCATCTTAATAAAAGTGCTCAATGCACTTATATATACACTGAGTTACAAAAAAAGTGGCGCACCTTGAAATTTTGCATTATTTTGAAGTTACTTAAACAAATAAACGTTTTTCTGGTACAGTTTTGTTTACTAACATAAAAGTAAGTCATTCATGTAATAAAAAACGAAAAAATAGGAAGAACTTAGAAATAAACCATAAATTAAGGAAAGTTTATGCCCAAAACTTCAAAACTTAAATGTTACATTTTTTTTTTTTTTAAACTAGTCCTTGTTTCTTCAATAGTGGGTATTGCCTCCACGAACATCTAATAAAGCTTTAATTCGCCTGGGCATACCTTGGATAAGGTTGTCAAAATGATAACAACACATCAAAAAGTATGACTGCGCCACTTTTTTTGTAACTGTGTTTTTTTTTTTTTTTTTTTACACTATCAGATCCTGTTCATAAGGAGCTTAGAGCAAGCTTCAGCTTATGAACAAAGATTTGCCAACACATTATATGTGTTCCACTGGCTCATCACTTAGTGCTGGTGTTAGTTGTTAGTAATGTAAACAAATGACTACAATAACACAAGCACTATAATACAATAAAACATATAATTTAACAATACAAAATACATAAAACATGAACTAAAAGCGTGGAGCACTGGTTTTAAATACGTTCTTAAGATTTATTTTATTGTCATTAAAATCAATCATTTTAGAATTTAAATTGAAAAGCCGGCACATGCGGGTAAGCGGCTCATTTATACCATAATTAGTCCGATGGTGTGGACAATGTAGGAGCTCAAGGCTACGCAGATGGTGAGCACCCCCACGATATTTGCCATAAAAAAGTTACTTGGTGTTTTTTTTATTTCTAAGATAGAAGTGCTGATATTTTTATTGGATTGCTGCTGCAGGAAGAAAAAAAAAACAGGGAGAAATTTGCTTACGCAGTTTGTGGCTAAGTTAGTTGACTGGTTGCATTCTAATCAATGAGTCTATTATATTAAAAAAATATTATATTAATTTTTGTTCTATTCTCTAAAATTTATTGTTCATTCGTCAATTTTGTTGTGTACCTATTGATAAAAATTAATTGCAATTCTTTTTAAGTGATTGTAGTGCGGTCTCTTTTTGACATTAGGAAATAGTTTGTTTATTAGTAGTGGTAGTACTTTGGAAATTATACCAATCACATAGTCCAAGAGTTGCCACTTACTAATAGTTTTTGAAATAAGAATTCGTAATTTAATACTTTTTGGTACTATACATATAATACTATTTTTTGGTATTTTATTTTTAATTGGTTTAATTTTCGTTTTGGATTTTTCTTGTACGTGTGGATAATTTTTTTTGTTTTTGATTATTTTTAAAATGGAAATTAATAGATTGTCGCAAGAAGAGTTAGTTTATGAAGTCAAGATAAGGGGCCTAGAAGTAGGGACAGTGGATGAAATGCTAAAATTGCTTAGGGGATCAAGACTTTTGGAGCGTAAGAAGTTTCTGCATAATAATATAAATCACCTTTTTAATTAACATGTTCCTCTGGTTACTAAACAATTTCGCCCTAAAGATCAACCATGGTTCAGCAACTATATTAAGTCTCTAATCAGAGATCGCAACTTTGCATATAAGCGATTGAAAATTTTCCGGCTTGAAGTACTACATAATGAATACAAAATTTTAAGAAACAGAGTAATCTGTACGATACGTGATGCATAAGAAACAGAGTAATCTGTACAATACGTGATGCCAAAGACAAACTCTGGAAAAATCTGAGAGAAATAGGTGTAGGAAAACAAAAAAATAACAAAACTATTGCTATTGACTGTAATAAACTCAACAAAAACTTGGTTAACATTAATTCCTCAGATTTTGAAACCCGAACCTATGATTGTTTAGATATATTAAATGACCAACCATTTCTTAACAGTTTTTACTTCTCACCTGTTAACGAGACTGATGTTTTAGAAAGCTTTTTAGTTATTAAGTCAAACTCAGTTGGTACTGATGGCATTTATCCGGTTTTTTTGAAAGCTTTACTTCCTTATTTACTTAAATACATAACTAATGCCTTTAATAATATTTTTATGTCTAGTACTTTTCCCTTAGTTCGAAACAAGCGAAGATAATACCAGTTCCCAAAAAACGTGATGCAGATGATTTTCGACCTATAGCTATATTGCCGTATCTTTCTTAAGTTTTAGAGAGACTTATCAACTACCAAATGATGACTTTTCTATGCAGCAATAAATTGCTATGTATCAACCAATCAGGATTCTTATTGTGAAAGCTTAGCGATAAGACGTATTCTTGTGCGGCTCCTGTGTTGATTAATTGAAACCTATATAAATTAACGTAAAAAAGTTTAAAACTAGCATACAAAGTGTTCCTGTTGCGACTGCACGCCTTTTGATCTGTTTGGCGTGTCTTAAAGTGTGCTAAGAACATAAATAAACGCATTTAACTTTTTTAATTTCATTTTGCTTGAAAACAAAAAAAAGAAGAGAATCAACAGGTTCACCATCGAGTGCTTTTTTTTCGAATACTCAACGTTGCATTGTAAGTGTAAGTGTACATCATACACGTTCAGAGGCTAAAGCGGGACTGATTAACTTACACATTGCCAATAGGTTTCATTTAAAGTGAGTACACACAAGCCTAATAACAATTCCACCATCATATAAATATAACACATAAGTATAGCAAACGCTCCTACTCCCACATAAAGCTAGTAGTTATTCACCACACCACTTGTGAAAACACCTTACAAAAAGCACACATTAAAAGCTCAACTGATCAGCTGGTTCCGGAGACAACAACCTAACATTCGTTTTTCACCACATCGACTGAACTTTAAAGCTTAGTAGCAATTACGAAAGTCAAAAACACTAAACTAATATTTTAACAGTGGAACATCGTATGGAAAATTCTAATCCAAAAAGACTTTTCGTAGAAACATCACCAGAAAGTGATATTATACCTACAAGTTCTAAAAAATCTTGCATTATGGGTGAAAATTCATCTATAGCTTTAATAAATCTGTTAATGTCAAAAATGACGGAACTTCTAGATGCAAAACTATCTAATATTGCTACAAAAGATGACATTATCATCATTCATCAAGAAATAACTGCTTTACAAAATGAAAATAAAGAATTAAAATCTGAAATAACTAAACTAAAAGAAAACGAAAGTATGCTCAGTCGGAAATTAGAAGACATTGAAAGATTCTCTAAAAGGTTAAACGTTGTAGTAAATGGATTGTCCGCGGACATTACGGAAGAAGCTAAGCAACAATTTAACCAACTCTGTAGCTCAATATATTTATCAACAAAGATTTATCTTACAACGAGTACGACAAGTCAAAAAATTTATTGGTCAAGCCAATCCCAATTTAAAAGTTGAAATCAAGAACTGGGCCATCGAAGTCAACGGCAATCGTTACAAATGCAGCACTGAAGGAGTCATCACAGCTTTTAGCGATGCAGACAGTGATTATATCAGTAGACTTTTAAGTAAAACTGAATGTAACTATTCTGTAATTGTTACTAAGAAAAACAAAAATGTTCGAAGTTCAAACAACTCATCAAACGATGTTTACCAATTAGGTGCCTGTCAGGTTTTATCATACAATATTGCAGGTCTTGGAAATAAAACCTTTTTATGTAATTTTTTTAAATATGTAGGTAGTTTTGAAATTTTTTTTCTATATGAAACCTTTATAACCAGTGAAAATACCAATAAATACGAAAAATTTTTCACCGGCTACAAACTTCGATGGATTTTTGCGAATAAAACACAACAACAAACACGAGGTAGAGCAAGTGGCGGCTGCTTATATGGATATAAGAGATGCGTTGAACACCTTTATCAACTTAGTTTTGTAGAGCACAACGACAATGTTTATCTTAGAGGTCAGTTTGGTGGATCTTTTCTTAATCTTGTTCCTGCATATATAAATTGTAACCACTGGAGAAGCGACTTTAATAAACTAATGACATTTTTTGATGAATCCGATCAGAGAAATTTTATTTTGATGGGCGATATGAACGTGAGAACAAGCACAAAAGGAAGCGTAGATATTCAGTTTGGGGATGGAATCCTGTTAAATGAAGCTAGAAACTCAAAAGATAATCGTCATGATGGTAACTGCAATCAGTTTCTCCAGTTTATAGAAGATATCGGTGCGTTTATTTTAAATGGAAGAGGATTCGGAGATAAGACGGGCGAATTCACATTTGTTAGCAGTAGAGGATCGTCAGTAATTGACTACTCTTGTCCATCGTATAGTGCTGTAGATGCAATAAAAATTTTTGTCCTAGGATGCGAAACTTTCTCTGATCATATGCCGCTCATAGTAAACCTTTTTTCGTCTGAAGTTACAGCGTGCATTGACTCTGCGAATCTCTTACCAAGACTTAAATGGCGTGAAGATCGAAAAACCAAATATGTTCGAAGTTTAGACGAGTTCGTGTCGGATAAAATTGTTACAACTGTGACAGTGGAGGATCGATGTAACGCTATCAAAGAATGCATATGCACAGCACATAGTATAAATAATGGACCCAGTCAAAATTTTGTGCCAAAAAAAACATGGTTCGATTCAGCATGTTACTTCGCTCGGAAGAATGTTATGAGAAATCTAAAATTGTATAGAAAATTCAACATCGACGTTTACAAAAAGCACTATCGTGAGTCAAATAAAAAATACAAAGTCCTATGTTATTCGAAGCAACGCGCCTATAACTCAAATCTAGTGATGCAACTTCGGTTAGTAACAGTGAGTAAAGATTGGTGGAAGCTGGCTAAACTAATACGTGGTAACACCCAGAACACAAAAACTAATATAACAGCATCTGAGTTTAGCACTTTCAAAATGTACTTAACCCGGCATTACAGACACAAATATCCTACAAATATTTCTCTAACGGTGATACCTTCGTTCCACTGCTTGATCACGAGATTGAAATGGAGGAAGTTCAACTGGCCATCATATGTTCGAGCGATAACAAAGCCCCAGGTATCGATTGTATCCCGTTTGAATTCTTTAAAAACGCTTCCTCTAATTTAATATCAGAGGTACACCGTCTTTTTTGTGATATTTTTAGCACGGAATCCATCCCGGTCTCATTTAAGAAATCAATAATATACCCTATTTTGAAAGAAGGAGATACCAGTGATACAAGTAACTACCGCGGTTTGTCATTTCTGGACACCATCTACAAGTTGTTTACAATAATACTATTAAAGCGAATTAATCGTTGGATTGAAGAAAACCAAATTCTAAACGAATTTCAAGCAGCATATAGGCAAAACTACTCTACAGTTGATCAAACTTACAACCTTTCATGCCTTGTGAAAATTCAACTTCACCAAATAAAGAATTTGTACGCGTTTTTCATTGATTTAAAAGCAGCATTCGACAATGTAAACAGAGATGCTTTATTCAATTTTATAAATTAACAATCATTGGAGTATCTACAAAAATGGTATCTATATTAAAAGCACTTTATGATAACAACTCTGCAACTATATGGAATGGAACTGGGCCCAGCGCATTTTTCCCAATTAATCCAGGCGTAAAGCAGGGATGCGTTCTTAGTGCTGTTCTCTTTATCTTGTTTTTGAACGACCTCGACGCTGCACTACCGGGTCGAATAGCCATTGAAGACATGCTAATAAAAGTACTGCTCTATGCTGATGATATCGTGCTCGTATCTGGAACTCCCACTTCTTTACAAGCTATGATTAACAGCTTTTTTAATTACTGTCAAAAATGGAATTTGCTTGTTAATTTGAGGAAATCAGAAATAGTTATTTTCAGAAACGGCGGTCGGCATGCAGCTGGAGAAAAGTGGTTTCTGAATAATGAAGAAATTAGTATAACTAACCAGTACAAATATCTAGGCGTAACGTTAAATTATAATATGTCTTGGACGGAGCATCTTACTCAAAGACTTGCAATGTCCAAGAACTCAATAAATGCTACCTGGTCCAGTTTTATTAAAAATAAAAATATTTTGCACTCAGCGAAGTGGAAAATATATGAAGCTGCTTCGAAATCCGTGATGAACTACTGCGCCCAAGTATGGGGTTATTCTGAGAACGCTGAAATTGAAAAACTACAACGTTTTTTTATTAAGAGAAGTTTTGCTTTACCGAACAACACACCCAACTATGCCCTTAATATAGAAACTGAACTCCCCAAAGCCTTCCTCACAACACTTTAACTACATTTTAAATACATCCAGAGAGTTTGCACCCTCCCAGAAAATAGGCTACCAAAGAAACTGACGGATATAATTGTAAGGAAAAGGATATATTGGGCCAGTGAATGGACAAAACTTTTTGAAGAAGTTAAAATAGAGTTTAACTGGACGATGAAGTCCGAATGGCCTGCTCTGCATATAGAAACCTGCAAAAAATTAACAGAAAAATACTGAATAGAACACAACAACCAAGCGCTTTAGTCACAGTTTTACGATGAGTACTGCAACCTCAAATATACTAATGTGCCTAATTATTTTGAAGACAGCAATTCACGCGAGATGATAAGAATGGTGTTTAAATCGAGATGTGGTCTGCTCAACCTCAATGCTAGAGCATTTAACAACGATTCAGTAGGTATACAATAATACAGGACAACAATTTCTTGGATGCGGACTACTTAACCGCGACCAGTTTATTAACATACTTAACGATGAAAACTACAATCAACTATATAATTTCCTGAAATGTTTATTAAAATATCGAAATTTAATTGTTAATGAGTTCTCTTAAGAAATACAAATTATTGCTAAGATTCAATATATATTAATAAGAAAACAGTTTACCTGACAAGCAACTTAATAAGTTATTGTCAATCATCTTACTTTTTTTTGTAAAATGAAAACCATATTTATGTATGTATAAACTTTTGTAAATAAAATTTTTTTATCTATCTATCTATCAACCAATCAGGCTTTCGATCTAAGCATAGCTGTACTGCCGCTTTAATTGATGTGGTGGAAGACATGGGATATGATTTGGATAGAAACAAAGTAACAATATTAACGCTTTTGGACTTTTCAAAGGCTTTTGACACAGTCAATCCTTTTATACTGTGTCAAAAACTTAAAAATATATTTTATTTCCCATTGCCTTCAGTAAAACTAATTCTTTCTTACTTAACCGGTACATCTCAAGCTGTTTTTGCTAACAATTCTTTTTCTTCTTTTCTTCCTTTGCAGAGAGGTGTCCCTCAGGGCTCTATTTTTTTTTACATAACAGACACTTCCTATTTTCCTGCTAATTTTTTGAATAACACAGTTATTGAATTCATTGATTCTGCTAAGAATCTTGGGGTCATGTTTAATAAAACTCTAAGCTGGAACACTCATATAAGGCTTACGCTTGGCAAGGTGTATGGAAGTCTTCGAATGCTTTGGGCGTCACATCATATAACACCATTAAAGACACGTTTAATGTTGGCTTAAACGTTATTAGTACCCCCTAAGCTTTATGGCTGCAAAGTTTTTAGTAACTGTGACTAATGTTGCCTTCAACAGTATTGCACGCTATGTTTATGCTCTTAGGAGATTTGACCACATCTCTAATTTTTCTAAATCCATCTATGGCATTTCTCTCGATAATCTTTTTAAACAAAGGACTTTAACCTTGCTTCACAATATCATTCAGTCTCATCAGCTAGAATATTTGTATAATCAAATAAAATGTACGCGATCTGCCAGATCTTGCGATCTTATATAAGTGCGCTGTAACTTCTTAGTATCTGAACGCCAGTTTTATGTGCATGCCATCCGATTATGGAACTCAGTCCCTCGATCTATTAAAATTATAAGCTGCTCGGCCTTGTTTGGTAAAATGCTAAGATAATGAATTCAACTTAGAGAATCAACGGTGTCACTAACAGCCTTGAAGACAGAGACCTTACATGAGCTAATCTGAAATACTTAGAGCTAAGGTCAGTAAGGGCTTTCAGTACTTGCCAGGGTGCGGAAATAGATATGGTGGCGGATGAACCCTTTATGGGCCAACGGCAGCGATCATATCCCCGTAGTGGGTTACTGGTATCAAATTCGTTTAAACATCTATAGGCAAATAACACCAAAGAGAGCCTAACGACACAATAACACCTTAAAGCTTTCCCAACAGCGTGCATGCGTGAGTCATAGAGTTGCGCGACTGGAGATCACTGGCGTGGTAAAAGGCGATCACACAAAACTAGCGCATGTCAGTGTCAAAAACATGCGAAAACGTTACGCGAAATTTTCGAAAAAATTTCGATCATTATGGATAGACTTGCTGATACAACAGGCACTACCCCGCCAGGCAATATACCAATGCAATGCAAGGTACTGATCCTGGACCGAGCAGAAATGACCGGGTCAGAGCTAGACGGATTCCGGGGGCTAGCAACATGATGCAACAGATTAGTCGAAACCTTAGAGTGGCGAGTTGGAATGTTGGAAGTATGAACGGACAAAGCTACGAGCTGGAAGAAATGATGAAAAGAAGGCGATTGGACATCTTGTGCGTCCACGAAACAAAATGGCGAAACACTGGAAACAGGGCCCGTTTTCTGGATGTGAAGACGAAATCATACAAGATGTTCTATTACGGGTTGGAACAACGTCGGAACGGTGTCGGTATCATCCTTGTGGAAGAGTTACTTGGAAGCGTCTTCGCTATTTCAAAATCTAGTTACCGTTTGATTTCTATGAAGCTGGTAATACAAGGAAGGGTGTGGAATATTGTCAGTGCTAATGCTTCCCAACCTGGGTGTGAGCAAGCGGAAAAAGATAAGTTCTGGTTAGATTTTCACAACCTCCTTAAGAAAGTCTCGAGAGAAGAACTATTGTTTGTGGGAGGAAATTTGAATGGACATGTCGGCAAGACCAACGAGGACTATGAGGACTGCCATGGTGGCATAGGATACGGCATCAGGGATTCTCCTGGTGAAGACATCCTTAGCATGTGCAGGTCATATGGTCTTATCGTTTTAAACACTATGTTCATCAAACACAGCCGACACCTGGTCACCTTTAGCAGTGGAGTGAATGAAACTCAGATTGACTACCATTTGTCAAGGATTGCAAGGTGATACTAGGAGAAGCGATTACCCAGCAACATCGTCTCCTGGTGACAGAATTTCTCATGGAGACGAAGAGGAAAAACAAACAGAGACTCCAGGAAGAATCAAGTGGTACAATCTGGACAAAGAAAAGGGAGAAGCTTTTATCTCTAAGTTGAAAAATGTTCTGTTCCACACCATCAACAGAGCTGGTTATGAAGAATGTGATGCACAAAGTATGTGGAATTCTCTACAACGAACCTGCTTTCTGAAAGCCAAATCCCTGCTAGGCACCGCAAAAGGACACTACCATCAACGGTACAAGGAAACATGGTGGTTGAGCGATGAAGCCAAAGCAGTGATGACTAGGAAAATATTAGCTTTCAAAGCTTGGTCAATGTGCCCCTCTCATAACAAAGAGGAAAAAGCACGCCTTGAAGTAGCCTACAGATGCTCCAAGAAAGAAGCAAAAAAGAAGAGTGCCCAACTTAAAGCAGAAAGTACGGAGAGCATGTATCAGGAGTTGGAAGAAATATCTGCACCGGCTGCTGATGCAAACCAGGCCCTTCAGGAACTGCAACATGTCAACATTAACAAGGGCGCAACTATCTTTAAAATTACCGCTCAAAGAAGGAGAAATGCGCTGGAGATCTGTTCACCGAAATTCATAAGCGATGCTCAAGGCCAACTTCTTGTGGATGACGAATATACTTTCCAACAGCCACATTGGTCGATTTTGAGTCATTAGCTGGACTTAATTCTTATTTGTGTCTTGTTGGTTTTGAAAAAGTTGTTTATAAATTTAAAACCATTTCCATAACTTCAATGGGTTGGATTTTGTTTTGTCGAGTTGGCATTTCCCTCAATTCGGAGATTTTTGGGTCAGAAGAGATAAACATATAATGGAGAATATCAGTATTCGTCGCAATTCAGGACATTTTTTGAAAACCCGGATTTGAATATTTTATAATCCTTTTGACGGGCTTCTAAAACATCTTCTGAAAGCTGTCCTAAAGGGATTGGAAAGCTTTCAATTACATCAGCACCGTGCAATAGAATTTTGTGAACACTAACAGGCATTTTATACCAATTATATATTGATACAAATAATTTTGCTGTATCTAAGCAGTAAGATCGGAACTTATTTGTATCAATTTTCAAACCTGAAGATAGGGAATAGAAAAATGCTCTAGAAGTTTTGAATCTACACCTATAATTTCAGCAGTCTTTTTTGGATCTTTAAAAAATGTACGGGCCGTATTACCATCATTGGTATTACCTCCACCTTGCTTTGAAAAATCTACTAATATTCCCAATTCTGATCTTAATTGATTTTGTAAAAATTCTTTTCTTTTCTTAACGGCTAATTTCTCCTCATCTCCTCTTGCCTGCCAGCTTTTATTTTCAATCTTATAAGATATATGTAGTAAAGCTTCCATAAACCTTATATGAGCATGAAGAGTTTGTAAACCGTATGAATATGCTGATGTATCAGGAGGTTTCAGTAAACATAATTCCAAATTATTCATATCCTTAGGACTTGCTTTGCAAATATAGCAAACTGCACTGGCCCTGTTTTCCAATACCGCGTTGCATGTTTTACCATCGACCATAGTATTGTAAAAAGTGTGCTTCACTGAAACAGTTTTGCTGTTAAACATTAGACTTGTAGTTTGTATACTATTTATTTCCGATTTCATACGGGTAAACTCTCTTCTTATTCTCTCAATGTTTTCCTTTGCAAATTCAAAGCGTACTGGCCGGCAGAAACGTGGGGAAGACGTTCTTGAATTTATCCAGATATTTTCCGTGTTAGAACCCACATTTTTCCTTATTTCTAAAGGAACTATACATGTGAGAACAATATTGGCATCACTTGATTCTGGATTGACCAAAAAGTTTTGTTTATAGCGCGAATGTCCACCACTTCCATCAGAGCCCCATTTCCACGAACACTCCAATGTGTTACCGTCTTCTAGTTGGCTTGCAAAAGACTCAAATTGTGCGGCAGACAAACGTTTCAATGTCAAGTCCAACAATGGTTGCAGCTTGACTTCACATAGGTTCTCAGTAACTGTCAAAAAGTTATTTGCTGGATAACATTCTTTTTTGACTCCTAAAATACTATCGTATGCTGGATTGGCATTTCTTTCTTTCGCACTTTTTTGCAGTAGGCTATATTGGTGTTTAGTCAATTTTAGGTCTTAGGTATATATGGCTTCATTTTATCAATAGGTTCGGTTTTTTTTCATTCTTTTAATTGTTTTTGGAGAACTCTCGACAACTTTTTTTAGAACCACAGCTTTAGAACGTCTACCTTCTATTCTAAGTTTAGATTCCATAGCAAATGCCAATTCTTCTGCCGATCTGTCCATAAGATTTTCAATTTTGCGTTTCTTCGCCTTATTCTTACATTCCTGGAATTCCTTGTCAGGTCGTCCTTGTCTACAAGTTGTTGTTATCTGGGCGTCAGGCAATGGAATTTTGAATTCTTTTTGCAGCCAAGACTCTTCGTGGCTTAAAAATCGTTCAGGAGATATTTTGTTTTCCTTCATTGTTTTAAAAAGGAAACAAAAATTTTGCGAGACATTTTTGAAGATAAGGTTCTTGAAGAACAGTTAATGACCGTTTTGACATCACGTGTTGCAAAACTGCACTTGCACATACCGTAACTGAAGATTTAAAAAGATCTTCCGCCTTGATAAATAAAAAAATGTCTTTCTGTGAAAGAAATGGTCGCCCTAAAAAGGGCGGATTGGTACCTAAAAGAAAGAAAAAAAATAGTTTTGGTAATTTTCGGCACTTAAATTTAGCATCAAATTGAAGGTAATAATCCAAACTACAAATGACAAAACTTTCACGATGACACTTTTTTGCACTTTTTTGTAATTGTCCAAAAAGTAAAAAAAAAAACATCTTAAAACTATCAAAAAAATGTCTGCCACCATTTAGTTAATAGTAATAGAATATGATTTTTTTTTTACAAAAATTAAATTGAAATTAAAAATACATACCAATAGCATTTTCTGACATTTTTTGTTTAATCCAATTACTCACTTTTATCATATACTTCACTTATCAAACACTTGTTAACTCGCGGAAGGTAAAATCGAGAGTGAGCAAATAATCTTGAATGATTACATTGATATGCTTCCCATGAACATAATAACGGAATTACAAAATTCTTTTTGTTGTTTTTTGTTATTTCAGTATATTGACTTTCGGCCTAACGGTATTTTTTATAATGACAATAACTTTATTTTTTTGACTTTTGACCAGTACACACTAGGTACTGAATCGACCAGTGTGCCGCACCAAACTATGAAGAAGTGCCCGACATTACAGTCGAAGAAGTTAATGCGGCGGTGAAAAGCTCCAAAAAGGGAAAAGCGATTGGGCCAGACGGGATACCCTCTGAGTTCTGGAAAAAAATGGGAGACATCGGGCTCAGATGGCTCACGGCTCTCATATCCAAATTTATCAGAGGTGACCAAATGCCTTATCAATGGAGGGAAAGTTATCTTCTCCCAATTTACAAGGGAAAGGGTGATACGAGGAACTGCGACAATTATCGATCAATCAAGCTGATGTCACACCATGAAGATCGTTGAGCGGGTGTTGGATGGCCGCCTGCGAAAAATATTACGGCTATCTGATGACCAGTGCGGGTTTGTCTCGGGCAAATCAACCACAGATGCAATCCAGAGTGTAAGAATCAGAATGGAAAAACATCGCGATTCCTCGAACGATTTGCATGATGTGTTCGTTGATTTTGAAAAGACGTTCGATCGACAACCACGGGATCTAATATGGGTGGCCCTAAGGCAACGAAGAGTTCCAGAAATCTACGTGCAGATGATCATGGATGTGTACGAGCAAGTCAAAACAAAGGTTCGATGCACTGCAGAAGTCACCGAAAATTTCCCAACCGAAGTTGGTGTACACCAAGGAAGCTTCTTGAGCCCATTGCTCTTTATAACAGTGCTTGAATATCTACTTGAAGATAAGGTGAGGGACCCTACAGTGACTCAGTTATTCTTTGCTGACGATGGAGTCATCAAAAGTCAAGATCCTTCATCCTTGCAACGAGCACAGGACGTATGGGTGGACGTTCTGGAGGGAAATGGGTATCACATAAGCGCCAAAAAGACCGAATACCTTTGCTGCACATTTTCTGATCCACTCAGGCCTATTCCGGATATTTATTTAAAGGGAACTGTGCTTCCCAGGTGCGAAAAGTTCACATACCTTGGATCTATGATCAATAAGAAAGGATCTTGTGATGACGACGTCAACCATCGCGTAAGCGTAGGGTGGATGAAGTGGCGTGAGAACTCTGCCATCTCCTGTGACCGAAAAATGCCCCCTTAGCTGAAAGAAAAGCTCTACACTGCAGTGGTCCGTCCAGCGCTTACATACGGTTCACAGTGTTGGACTATGTACCAGTGGTATGAAAGCAAAATGGTGGCAACTGAGATGAAGATGCTTCGCATGACAGCAGGAGTGACAAAGCTTGACCGAATACGGAGTAGAAAGATCCGGAAAAGCCTCCACGTCAAAGAAACCATCGTTCAAAAAATGCAGCACGACAAACTCAGCTGGTACTGTCATGTACTTAGGAGAAACGCTGAGAACCTCGTCCAAAAAGCATTATCATACAACGTTCCAGTACAATCGCGGAAGAGAGGCAGGCCAAAGAACTCCTGGAGAAAACAAATGCAACGACACCAGCATTCAGTTGGCCTCAGACATGGAACAATCCATAACCGGGAAGCTTGCCGACACTTTTTGAGGTGAAGAGGGAAAGTTGTGATCCCACTCGAGATCATAATATCGTCGGAAGAGAAGAAGAAGAAGAAGAAGAAGAAGATGATGATAAAAAGATACATACATATTTATACATAGAAACATAATTATTTTTATAATTTTTTTTTCTTTCTATTTTTATCTTTAAATTTACATTAAATGAAATTTAAATTTAACTTTTAAATTAAATTTGTATGACCCTTTTCTTGCATACCTTAATTTAAATGTTTAATAGTTAATGAAATAGCTTTTTTTTTTCTTCTTTGTAGTAGGTAATTATACTACTTTATATAATACAAAGCACAATTAAAGTTCTAAAAGTATTCTATTCTGATACTGATGTTAACTCAAGTTTATAAGATATTGTATCTTACTGAGTAATTTATGCCTATAAATAAATGAAAATGAAATATGTCCCTCCCGCTTATCCTTTCTCTTTCGAAGAGGATAGATAAGCGGTTGCGAAAAAGTTAGAAGAGACAGGGAAATAATCGTCATCGAAAAACCTTTAGCCTGCTCCTAAACATACGAACCTTAGGAGCAATAATAATAAAACAGTTGAAAACAGTACAGTTCCTGTCCAGGAAATGAACATTTCACCCGCCATAATTTTAAATGCTGACTAAGATCAACCCGTAGCTTCCGTTGATACGCCCATCCAAACAGTTGAGATTGAAAATCCTACCATTAGTTCTCTTTCCGTGATAACCTCTGTAGCACCGAAAAAAATTGAATCAGTACCTAGGCCCAAATTAGTATTTGTGTCCCGACTGGACCCCAAACTTCAATCCAGTGATATACTCCAACATCTGGTGGACATCAAATGTATCCCTTCTTCTTCATGCATTAAATGCACTAAAATCAGTAAACCTGATAGCTTCGTATCTTCTTTCAAAATAACAGCTCCCTCATCATTATTTGATGCTCTTTGTAATAGCAATTATTGGCCTACCGATACTCTTGTTAAGGAATTTTTGGTGCGTTCTAAACAAAGAGTTAATCGAAAATCTTCCCTGCTTCAAAAAACTTAATAGGTTATCCCTCTTCTACCAGAACGATAGAGGGATTCGCAGCAAAACTGCTGATATTTTCAAAAAATCTCAGGCATTTCCGCATGATATCATTGTTCTTACTGAAACATGGCTAGAGTTCAATGTTTTCAGAAGAGATCGTCATGTGGATAAGCCCAAAGAAGTTGGTGGTGGTGTTTTGATTGCTGTTCGTAATCACCTCACATCTAATCTTTTCTCATTCCCTTTTAATGTATCAATTGAACTTATTTGCCTTAGAATTTCAATTGAATCCAAAGATTTTTACATTCTGAATGTTTATATTCCTCCTAAAAGTCCAGCAGCAATTTATTCTGAGGTCTCCTTAGCTTTGGATTATGTAATTGTTACAGCTGGCCTTAATAGTAATATTTTACTGGTGGGTGACTTCGAATCGAATTCTCGATTTAGTCTTTTCATCTGACGCTGCTAGTGTTGTTGTGGTAGAATCTGCCACAGCCTTATCTAATATAGACAGCTACCATCCTCCCCTTGATATATTTTTGGATTCGTGCTGCCATTTGCTCAATAACACTCAGTCTCATGACTGTTCATATTCTCTTGATTTTCGTAAAGAAAATTTTCAATTACTTTATGATGAATTAAGTTCCTCTGGTATTTCAGATATTTCTTTAACTAATATTGACGTCGCAGTTACTGAATTTTATACTATTTTCAATAACTGCTTAGCAAAATCTGTTCCTACTAAACTGTCTAAAACTTCCAAAGTTTCACATCCATGGTTTACAAAGGAGCTCACATCTCTTCGTAACAAAAGAAATAAGGCTTGGAAAACTTATATCAAAAGTCTTTCTACTTTGGATCATAATGTGCATATTTCGCTTTTTGAGCAGTTTAATAACCTTTCTAAAAGTTTAAACTCTGACTACTTAAGGGAAATGGAGGTTTCATTGAAACTTGATCCAAAGAAGTTTTGGAATTTTGTAAATTCAAAAAAGAAGTCTGACGGATATCCAATAAACTTTGTTTATAATGATTCTTCGTTAACGAGCTCTTCTGATATCTGTAATGCATTTTCAAAAAAATTTCCGATGGAACATGACAAAATTTTACATTTTCTTTCATTGCTTAAAGATGACTACTCTCCGCCCAGACGGCATTTCTCCAATTATACTGAAAAAATGTAGCTCCATTATAGCTTTTCCTCTTCAACTTCTTTTCGAGCTATCCCTTAAGTCGGGGAAATTTCCCAGTGTATGGAAAACATCATTTATTACACCCGTTTTTAAAAAGGGTAGTAAGTCTGACATAAAGAACTACGGACCGATTGACAAACTCTCTTGTATTCCAAAGCTATTTCAGCAAGTGGTTTGTAATAGTGTGACGTTTTTCTGCAAAAATATTATCTGTAATCAACAACATGGATTTAAGCAGAGGCGGTCAACGGTAACGAACCTTCTAACGTTTTTACACAAGTGCTCCAATGCCTTGGAAAACGGACAGGAACAAGATTGCATTTATACCGACTTTTCAAAAGCTTTTGACCAACTTTCACACGACATTATAATTTTTAAACTTAAGGCCTTTGGATTTTCTTCTGGATTTATTGATTGGATATATTCTTATCTTCAAAATAGATCCTAACAGGTGAAATTCAAAAAAACATTTTCAAACCCTTTAACTGCCAACTCTGGAGTACCGCAAGGAAGTCGTTTAGGTCCCATTCTTTTTATTCTTGCTATTTATGATGTAACATCATGTATTCGCAATAGTGAAATTCTGGTTTTTGCTGATGATATGAAGATTTTTAAATCTATATGCTCAAGCGGTGATCGTGTGAATCTGCAAGCCGACATTGATAGCTTTTGTAGTTGGTGCAGCAAGAATGGATTAAACCTTAACCCAGCGAAATGTCAAACTATGACTTTTTCAAAGAAACGAGTACCAATCATTTTTGACTATAATATTTCACAACATACATTGTGCCGTGTTGTTAATTTTAAAGATCTTTGAATCGTCTTTAATTCAAGTCTAGATTTCACAGAGTACATCAACTCTCTTGTTAAAAAGGCTAACTCAATGTTAGGTTTTGTAAAAAGATGGTCCAAAGAGTTTCAAGACCCTTATGTTACCCTATCTTTATAAAATTGTTTTGTTCGTCCGCATCTGGAATACGCAACGCAGGTATGGACTCCGTTCTATGATGTTCATAGATCTAGGATAGAGGCAGTTCAGCATAATTTTGTTCGTTTTGCCTTAAAAAGTCTTCCCTGGACAGATCCTTTTAACCTTCCACCTTATGAACACCAAATTCAGCTTCTACACATTCAGTCCTTGTTACAGTGGCGTGTAAATAACGATATAGTTTTTATCCACCAACTTCTTTCGGGCGCATTAGATGCACCCGATCTACTTACTTGTGTTGGACTCAATTATCGTGGGGGTGCTCACCATCTGCGTAGCCTTGAGCTCCTACATTGTCCACACCGTCGGACTAATTATGGTATATATGAGCCGTTTACCCGCATATGCAGGCTATTCAATTTAAATTCTAAAATGATTGATTTTAATGACAATAAAATAAATCTTAAGAATGTACTTAAAACCAGTGCTCCACGCTTTTAGTTTATGTCTTATGTATTTTGTATTGTTAAATAATATTTTTTATTGTAAAAAAAAAAAAATGGTCGCCTAAATCAAAAACCTCAACAGAATATATAAACATAGTTAGTAAAATTAAATGGGGTTTGCGTAGAATGGATAGGTCGGTTCCAGATAGTGACACGGATGAGAAAAGCAAGCAAGCTCCGAAAAATAAATTAGTTATTGCGCAGGCTGAGCTAGATGGAGATGAAGAAAGTGAAGTTGAGGGATCAGTTAGGAGATAAAAACAACGACAAATTAAAATAAAAAAGAACTCAGAAGTTCTTGTTAAACGGACGGCTGAACCGTGTAGTAGTAATTCGAAGCATACTTCTGCCAGTACATCGAAAGGTTAAGGAGAGGAGGCAGATTTAGCTAGAGGGAATAGTGGTATCAATAGGCGGGGTAGCATGATAATAGAACGTGATTTAGTCAACACTGAAAGATTTGAAAATTTGGCCAATGGGAAGTTAAATTCACGGGTGAACGTTGTGGTGCATCATTGAATGCATTTTTAAGAAGGGTTGAGGAAATTCGTAAAGCCAGGAGAGTGACGGAATCGCATTTTTTTAGGGGGTGTGTCGATTTATTTATAGGGAAAGCTTTGATTTGGTATAGGGCAGTTAGAATTTCAGTTAGTTCGTGGCAAGAACTCCTTAGCGAGTTGAAGCTGGAGTTTTTGCCACCGAACTTGTTTATGAGATTAGGCGTCGCACACAAGGAAACGATGAATCCATCGGCGTCTATGTGGCAACAATGCAGAATCCGTTTGGTAGGCTTAACGAACAAATTTCAGAGAGTAGAAAGTTGTCAATGATCCTAAGGAACTTGAAACCATTTTATCAGACACAACTTGGTTTGGCTAGACCAAAATGTGTTCCTGATTTAGTAGCATTAGGACGTAGTTTAGAAGCAGTTAGAGCAGATATGGAATCTTATGTTCCACTTCCTAGTGTTAGGTCGAATAGGAATTTGCTAGAACCGGATCAAGCTTATGTAGGTGTAGAAACCCCAACAGTTTCTGTTGTTGCAGAAAGCAACCAAACTGTTCGTCAGGCCCCACCCTTAGATTCTTCAAGACAGATTACATGTTTTAATTGCAATGGATCAGGCCATTATGCAAATAGGTGTTCTGCTCCTAGGCGTTGTTACAGTTGTGGTGCTGAAGGGGTCAGCAGAAAAAATTATTTTAAATGTTCGGGAAACGAACATCGGTTTCTTGCACCAGCATGGCGTGAGTACCGCAGACGTAAGTCAGGTTACCTTCTGGCAACCAGCTGGCTAACGTTATTCATTTAGATTTCACCTTATAGGCAAACGGTAGTGCTAGTAGGCCATTTTTAGATGTTAGCATCTATGGTACCAGATATTTAGATCTTTTAGATTCAGGAGCATCTAAAACCATAGTTGGTAGGGACGGTTGGAAAATTTTGCAGGAGTTAGGGCTTTCTTTAAACAAAAGCACTCTTCCTTTCGTCAGCGTGGCTGATGGAGCAGGGGTAGCAGTTTGAGGGACACTTTATTTACAGATTTTTGTCGAAAATTAGGCAGTGTTGATTGACTGTCTTACCATACCAACTCTCCCATATATAATTATCCTTGGTGCAGATGTTTGGGCACTTTCGGGAATCATCCCGGATTCGCGATTACGTATGTGGAATTTTTCGGACTAATATAGGATGGTTTCAATTTGTTCAATAACTGAACATTCAGATTTGAGTGTTAGTGAAATTCAAAAATTAGAAAAATTAAAAGAAGAATCAGAAAGATGCCAGAAGGCTTAGTGTTCACCACTATGTTATCACACAAAATTAGAACGTCGACACCTCCGATAAAAAAAGGTTCTATCCGGTTTGTCCGGCAATGCAAGCACATATAGATAAAAAATTTAACGAGATGTTAGAGGCAGGAGTTATTGAGAGATCGACTAGCGCGTGTTTATTTCCAATACTATTAGTTAAAAAGATAGATGACTCATTTAGATTAATTGTAGCCTATAGGAAGCTTAATAAAAACACTGTTAGAAATGCTTATCCACTTCCTTATATTAGTTCAATTTTAGACAGACTTCGTAGTGTCAGGTTCTTGTCTTCGTTAGATATTAAATTCGCGTATTGGCAGATTCCTATTGAGGAGGAATCAAAATCTTTTACTGCCTTTACAGTAGGTACCTGGTAGGGGGCTTTTCCAATTTCGGAGAATACGTTTCGGTCTTCATAACTCACCTGCGACTTGGCAGAGGTTTATCGAAATAGTTTTGGGTGTCGACCTAAAGCCATTCGTATTCGTAGACGACATCATCATCATTACAGAAAATATCGAACAACATCTAGAAATTCTTGATTAGGTAATAAAAAGGTTGAGTGAAGCAGGTCTTAAAGTCAGTAAAGAGAAGTGCAATTTTTGCATGTCATCGCTTAAGTGGCCCGTAGGCACTCGTACATTGTACGAGCAAACATAGTATGCGTACAATGTTCGAGTTGATTTTCAGTGTGTGTGCGATGGTACGAATACCAATTCATTGGTGCGAGCAAACAGAAAATTTGGTATCACCAAATATCAAACGTGTTTGATATTTTTCGTCAAAAGAGGGAGGTGCTACGTGATCCTGATACCAAGTATGCGTGTCTGCGGACTAGTTTACTAGTACAATTCTTCGCTCAGTTCATTTTGGGTTCATCAATTAAATTTTTTTGATATCGAATTAGAACTTTAATGCATGAGGGTTGAGTACGTATAGATTGAAGGAAACAATTAAAAATACAAAACAAAAAAAACAAAAATCAAGAGTTGGTCATACGAACTTTTGCTTGCAGGAAACTATGGAACCACAAAATATTTGAATTATTTGATCACAAGCTGAAAACCGACGGTGGAAATAAACTATTTTTGGTAAAGATTTTAATTTATGTATTTTTGTATTCCTGTTAAATTCCTGTGACATCACCATGAATTGAAATAATACGGTAGACAACATTGTCTATAGTTAAAAACTCCAGTTCTTACTTGAATAAAAAAAATGAGGTAGGTACCTATGTACTTAAAATATCCTAAAATATCAACTTGCCGTTAAAGCTTCAAAATAAAAATGATATGAATTCGAAATACCAAATAAATGTTTACTAACCTGAGCTTCAATGAAGTAAAGTATAAATTTGCCGTTAAGCTTTAATCTTTAAAATGTTACAGCTTTAAAGTAAAAAAAAAACTTAGAAAAGTCCTAATAAATGGTATACTTAAATAAGTTAAAAAAATTATTTTAACGCAGTCACAATTCCTTTTAAGTAAGGTAAGTAATTTATTCACTAGAATGAAAAATTTTCCACTTTATTTTAAACCACTTAGATTTCCACTTTAGTTATCACAAAAACTTTGATTAATATATTTCTGCACAATGTATTGTATTCAATGTTAGAGAAAAGTAATTCGGTGTGTCCATCTTAACCACCAATGGTAAAAAAAGATTTAAGTTTTCTTTTCGTGAGGTTAGTTTTTACCGGTTCAAAGCTCATTCGATTCTTGTCTCGACTTATCCATTTCCAGAACCCAAAATTGATTTCAGATAAGTTATAATAGTACAGATGCTGCTGCAATCGAGAGAAAAATATTCGTCTGTTAATACTTGGTCGTACTGCTATGGGCAGAATCAAAGATGAATTCAAGTACTTTGCTGTGTTGGTGTCACCAAATATTTAAAATAATTATTTTATGCCCAATTTTTTCGAGTTGCGGAAGTGCAACTTTGGTGTTGTTTTTAGCCAAACTGTGGATATTTGTCCAGAAATATAGTTTTCATGACCTTGTTTAACGTTTCCTCTATCTAACAGCATGTAAACTGTGTAAGTCGGTTCAGTGATCGCTGAAATACAGACGGATTAAGATTGGATCTTAAAAATGCTTAACTTCCGCTGATTTTTTTTATATTATATTTAACCTTTTTGGTTCGGATTTCCAGTAAATATAATTTGTTTTGGTGCTTGTCCCTGATAAGCATATTTTTTTTTAAACCATAAGCAACGCCAACTCAACATAATCATTTTCAAAACTTAAAATGAGTTAAAAGTTAACATAGCCGTTTTTGTTTGCTTCGTAATTTTTTGTCGGTTGGGATCGGTAATTTTAAGGCTCATTTCGATGCTTGCCTCTACGCTCTACTTATCTTTTTTCAGTATCCAATAACATTGAACCAAAAAGCTTTTACCAACAATAATGAACCAAACAAAAAAGAGGATGTTGATAGGTGAAAGATATCAGAAAATGGTCCAAAGATGAGATCAAGTTGTATGGTAGATATCGGTTGTTTAGAAAGGAACACTGTCAATGCCATCTTGATTTAAATGTCTAACTTCAATTCCATACCAAATATAAATAAAATCGGTTCCGACGTTATTAAGTCATGTGCCAATTTGTTAAAAGACGCTAACACCAAATCTACGTCTTGTGCGTTCTTAGCCAAAAACCTTAAATACAGTTATGTTACCATCAATCCAAATCTAAGTTTTTTTTAAAATAGTCAGAGCCGTTTTCGAGAATTTTAGAAAAACTAAACCCTTATGGCTAAAACGAAAATATGAATTCCTCCTCTAGGGAATTACCAAAAACTGCTTTACACGAAGTTAAAGCCAATCCGTAAGACCGTTTAGGCTGTAGCTCGGTGAATAGACAACCGCACACTCGCAAATACGCACATACGCATATACGCAAATCCGCACAGACAGACGTCGGACGGCATGACGAAATCTCCTTTTTGGCTTCTCTATCATCTTAATGTCAGGCTTGATTAAAACCTCGATTTTTTTTTACAAGAAACCAATACCATACGCAGAAAATTTTTGTAGTTATTTAAAGACGAGCTTTTCAATTCTTATAATAATAAATGTGTATAAGTTAACTGTTAAGAACTTTCTTATTAAGAAATAAAATTCAAATTTTTGTAGTTCTTATATTATACTTTAATAGAGTAAATTTTTATAAAGTTAAAGGAATTGCAAAATTCACAAATTATTAAGATTATATCAAAGATTTACAAAGGATTAAAAACACTCAAAAATTGTCTTGAATCTCTGTCGGCGTCTACGAGATGAGTAAAAAAAAACTTGTCGTCCATCTGCTGCATTTTCTGTTGGATTCGAAAATTTCTTCTCTCTCTTCTGTGAAATCTGTTTATTTCGTTAATTTAAAAATGGAATGGCATAGATGTTGCCAGTTATTATTAATAGTAGGTGCTGCCAGCAATGATTATTTTTCTTAACAGTTCCCCTCGGTACTACAAATCCAAGCTAGGACGTTGTTGTACCCTCAGAATTCACCTGGAGCACCGCCAACTTAACCGCCGGTCTCTCAAACAGTCCTTCGGAAATTTGCACCGTAGCACTTCTGACCTGGCCATCAGATAATGTCTTTACTGCTATAATTCGACCCTTGGGATAGTTATTCCTCGGAAGATCCTTATCAATTATGACCACAATGTCATTTATTTTCAGTGGTGGTACTGGTTCATACCACTAAGAACGAAGAGTAAGGTCTGGTAAATATTCGGTGAAGAAGCGCTTCCAGCATCTGTTGGCAAATTGTTCTTTGTATTAGTAAGTATGTTTCAGGATTTTCACATTATCATCAAGTTGCAAAGTTGATTTTCCACCTTCAGTGTTTAGTCGCAAAAAGTGGTTAGGTGTAAGCGGCTCTGTTAATTCATCGTCGACTGGGACATATGTAAGCGGTCTAGAATTGATGATATTCTCTGCGGCAACTAAACAACTTCTAAGCAACGGATCACTTTGGGTTCTTGTAGGCAATGATCTGTAAAGGGCTGACTTGAAAGATCTTACCAAACGTTCCCAAGCTCTGCCCATATGTGGAGACGCAGGAGGATTGAAAATCCATTTTAAAGAAGGTGCATCAAAGTGTGCTGCAATAAGTGCTGGATCTATTGCTTCTAAGTTTTGACGCAGTTGTCGTTCTGCTCCAATAAAATTGGTTCCTCTATCAGAGTACATTTCCTTAGGCTGTCCTCGGCGCTGAATGAAGTCATGGAAACAGAGGATGAATGAATGGGAGTCTAGCTTGTATGCTATCTCGATATGCACAGCTCTTGTAGTTAAACATGTGAATAATACACCCCATCTTTTTTCTTGACGTCTTCCAACAGCCACGTTTAATGGTTCAAAATAATCCACTCCGGTGAAAGTGAATGGATGGCAATATGGAGAAACTCGTGATATTGGAAGCTGTGCCATCTCTGGTGCCGCTGGTTTAACTTTTTTACTTTGCACCATTGGCAGTTTGTTCGGAATTGAATATTCTTGTCTAAGCTGGTTTATAACACTTTCATTGTTGGAATGTAAAAAGTTTTCATGGCGTTTTTGAATCAGGAGATTAGTTATTCGATGTCCTCTGGGTAAAATAACAGTATGTTTTTGTTCATAACCCATGCAGGTGACCGCTTCTACTCTGCCTTTGACTCGTAATAAATGTTCATTGTCAAGATACGGGCTAAGACGTCTGATGGAGCTAGAACGATGTACTGTCTGGCGTAAGGAAGTTGATTTGTTGTTTTGTTTTTTCATAAGTGTGTTGATTTCATCTTTATAGATGTCTCTTTGTGCAATTTAAATAGAATTATTTCTGCCATTTTGAGTTCATCACCGTTTTAGATACCTTTTGTTGACATTTTAGGCTTGAACTTTAACTTTATGTTTATGCACGTTTAATATTTCATCTGTGATATTGGTTGTTACTTGAATGTCCTCTGGCCATTTGTCTTCTTCACATTTAAGAAAGTCAGGTCCCTGGAACCAGCGCTCATTAACTTTCAACTTTGGCGGTTTTGTCCGCTTTGTTCCTTCATCAGTTACATTTTGTTTTGAGGGGACATACCTCCAGTTTTTGGACTATCTTGGATTTCGGCTACACGGAATGCAATGTATTTATTGTAGCGGTGAGGGTTGTTTTTGATCCAACCCAATACTGTTTTCGAATCGCACCAAAAAATTATTTTGCTCACCTTGATTGAGCTATTATCCAAGAGCTGACTGGCAAACCTGCATCCTTTTACTGCGGCGTCCAACTCCAGCCTTGGTATGGATCTTAGCTTTATCGGAGCTACTTTTGTTTTGGCGCCTATAAGTGTGCAGTATATTTTTTTACCCAGCTTCAATCGAAAATATGCCACTGCCGTACACGCCTGCTCCCCTGCGTCCACAAATATATGCAGTTGGACGTCTGCATTGATCCAATTTGGAAACTGCTTCAAGAAACATCTGGGAATTCTAAGTTGTTCAACTTGCGGAAGTATTTTTAGCCATTTCATCCAGTTTTCAAATCGATCATCATTAATTTTATCATCCCACTCTAAGTGGCTTCGCCAGATATCTTAAAGCAACATTTTGAAGTAGACCAAGAAATTTGCAATAAGACCCAGCGGATCATATATTGACATCAGGATTCTAAGGACTTCTCTTTTTGTTGGACGACACTCTCCATTCAAAACGTTTTTGCTGCCTTTGTTATAGCGAAGTGAAAAAGTATACTCATCGGTTTTGAGGCACCACCACATGCCCAATATTTTGTCGGATGCATTTTCTGAATTTAAATTCATATCTTTTGGCTCATTGGATGATTCTTGATTTAGTATGTTCATTACATTGGAAGAATTCGATTTCCAGTTTCGAATTTCAAATCCCGCCTTCTGGTGTATTGCTGATATTTGTTGAGCCAGCTGTATTGCTTCTCCTTCATCATCCACACTATCCAATAAATCATGAACATAATGATTTTTGGTAATGCTAAGTTTTCATTGAGCTCTGTGTCTAAATCCAACCGCTTCTCAAGACATCTCATTCTACTTAATGCCATAGTTTTAGAGTCTGGCAAATTTACATTTTCATACCGCCACAAAAGTCTTGACTCGTACCGATCTTGCAATGGAATGGTTTTATCATTGAGCATGCATTTTGCACGTTCCTCTTCTTGGATTATTTTTGGATCTTTGTTGCCTGCTATTCCCAAACTATCCACGGAAAAAAATTCTTTCACTAACTGATGAAGTTCTTTATCGGCATCTTGTTGGCATTCACATAAATGAAGATGTTGTTCGAATGTTGTCTCCTCTATCTCACTTGTAATGGAAAATACGGTTCATCCAAGGCGACATTTTACAGCTATAGGATCTTCATCAGATGCTTCCCGTATTTTCAGAGGAACTGCTATATGCCAGTTTCTAAGACCAATAAGTATACCTGGACTGGCATTTTCGTATGATTCAACTGGCAGATTTCTTAGATGTGGATATTTCTTAGTCATATTTTCGTAGTTCAAGGACTGTTTTGGTAGATTTAGATTCTATACCGTTCGCAAGTTAGAAATGTTGAAACTTGTTGCATTTTTATGTACGCCAGATATTGTTAATAATATTTTCTTGGATTGCTTTTCCTGCCGAGAGATTGACCCACTCTATTTCAAGAATAAAGGTGCGCTTTCACCCTCGATGTTCAACTCGTTTGCTATTTTCTCATTTAGCAATGTGCTTGAGGATCCTTTATCGAGAAATGCGTACGTTTTTATCTGCTTGCCATTGTGAGACAGCAATACGGGAATTATTCTGAAATGAACTGAGGCACAACTAATATGATTCATCACATTTTCAATACCAATGTTTGCGTTGCTGGTTTCTGGCTCTGGTCGAATATTGTGCAACAGGGGAACATTCAATTCATTTGGGAACATATGACCGGGGACGTACATTTGAATGGATGCTTTTTTAGGCACTGTCGACAGGGTTTTGCTTTCCTAACGAAATCCCAACGTTGGTTTACTGTCCAAGCAATGAACACTGAGCAAGTTGAATTTGATTTGCAGCTACCTTCACAAACTTGGCACTTTTTTTAACGTTGTGTGTGCTTGCTCGGTTTGGTTTACTTTGCGTTTCTTGATGTTCGTGGATATGGAGTAGCTCGTTTCTGGTTTTTATTTTATGTTGACTCTCCTTGGAATGAAACCATCTTTTTGTCGGCATAATATCACAAATGTCTCCAGCAAGAGAGTGCAGTCTCCCAGTACAGTTATGTTATTGACGTCTTCTTCTGTACGCTTGTGAGCTGCCCATGAAAGTTGCAGTGTGGGTGGTAGATCTCTACTTGACTTCTTAGTAGACTTGGATCGTGCATATGGTCTTGGAGATCTGCTTGTTCCAATGTGAAACATAAATTTGTGACGGCAACTGCATAGTCTAGTACCGTTTCCATTCTGTCTAATTTTGGTGATGGAATTCTTTTTATTTTTTCAATATAATGGTCCATTATTATTTCGGATTGACCAAAATATCTACGGAGTGTTGAAATTATAATTGGAACACAATTAGGAATTGTCAATTGCGCTTCAACAACTTCCCTGGCTTTTCCTTTTAAACAACGTTGCAATCGTATTAAATTTTCACATTTACTAAATCCGCATGCTGACGTTGTTTGATTAAATGAGCTTATAAAGATTGGCCGTTCTTCTGGGTGACCAGTAAATGTTGGAAGCTCTTTTGAGACGGCATGTCTCGTTACCATCTGCTGTTCTGTGAGCTTAATGCGATCATCTTGAATGTTGGACTCGTACAATGGAACAGGGTTCGCGGATGCTTGTCTACATCTTGGTTGTGGCAATTCATATAGGTTTTTATTAAGAACAAACTTACCACACGGCTGGTCCACAAACTTGTTTTGTTGTGTTTTATCCTGTTGGGCAGTTTTGTCCTTTCCTACAAGCGACACTGATGCACGACTTCCTTCGGACATTCTTTCTAAGAGCGCTTGGCGCTTTTAAATTATCAATTGTCTTTCTTTTAGAATGTCCTCTTCCTCTTCCATCAGATGGAGTTGCTTGCGCATCCTTTCGGATTGTGTTGTTGTGCTGGATACTGCTTTTGCTGGCTCGGAAGTTGCTTATATTAATGTTCTTAATTTTTGAGAAATGTTAAAAACTTTCTTACTAAGAAATAAAATTCAAATTTTTGAAGTACTTATATTATACTTTAATAGAGTAAATTTTTATAAAATTAAAGGAATTGCAAAATTGACAAATTATTAAGATTATATCAAAGATTTACAAAGGATTAAAAACACTCAAAAATTGTCTTGAATCTCTGTCGGCGTCTACGAGATGAGTAAAAAAAAACTTGTCGTCCATCTGCTGCATTTTCTGTTGGATTCGAAAAAAACTTAGTGTGGATCAAGTGATTCGGAAAGAATTATAAGAGCAAGGATTCGTTTGTCATTTTGAATGGATAAGCACCTAGTGGTGAATTTCATTTCATTTCGTTATATTTTTAGTTAATTCGTTGCGTTTTAGTTGTTGTGGCCAGTAAGTAGTGGCAAAAATGTAATTCGTATAGACCTTCGCTTTCGATATTGGTTTCTCGAGATTGCGAGACGCGCGCCCCTTTTTAATTTCTCTTCAAATTTCGGAAACTATCCGAAAATCATTTTTCTTTTGTGTACTTTTTAGCACCAAAATATAGATTGCAAATCTGATTGTATCATTCTTTGATCTTCCATTTCTAATTCTAAAATTGGCCTTCCCCCATTTTATATAAACTTGTACACCTCCCTATATTTTGAAAGATTCCAGGTTTCATACCTATACTTATAAAGGTTTTCTATACTTATAAAGGTTTCCTGGGCAAATAAATATATTAGTATGTGGACACCTTCCGTTGATTAAATTATGAAAGAAAATTACATTACAAAACATTTAATAAATTAAACTTGCACCAAACTTAAGATCGGCACACCCGTTTGGGATGTATATGCTGAAACAGACATACACAAAGGCCGAGAGAAAGACAGAGGGACGAAAGTGACGAACCTACGGTTTTCGTCTTCTCTGTTTGGACTTGTTTTAAGTGCTTCTCATAGATAGGATCATAGACTTTTAGTCCAGTCATTTGGTAGTTTGAGATGGAAAGTTTTGGAGGAGTTTTTAATTTAATTTTTATAGATTTTGGAGTGCTCTTTACGAATTTTCACTTTGCCACCTCGTATCTCCTCTTCTATTAATTTGAGGTCAAAAAAGTCAAAGTGCACATCAAAGCTTATGAAATTTCCTACATTTTATGTCTTAATATTTCTTGTATGATCAATAGTTTAGGCGTGCGAGACTTATAGACACCCTTTTTATATTCAAATTAATTAAAAACTAAAAAACTAAACAAAGAAAATGTGTCTTTATTGGTTCAATGACAAAATTTGGGTGATCTTACAATATAGTTATTCTTAAAAACAGAAATGAAAGTAGCGTTATCTTAATCTTATACATGTACAGCTTTAAAGAGATAAAATAATTTAAGAGAATAAGATGATGAAAATCATTATAGAGCATTATTGATGACGTGATGATCAGGTTCCAATTTCAACTTATTTTGACTAGTTGTGGGTGCTCCGGAATCTCTTTTGATGATGTTATGAGTTTCATAAGTGGTTTGCTGTTATATATCGATGTAACAGTAGGGCACGTAACTCTTCCCCCCAAAGTGTGAACTTTAAGATTATGGCGGGTTAAAGTTGAGCTCACCGATGTCATGGCTTATGTGGTTTGTGGTCCAATAGTGTTATATGAAGTATCTTAAGAATCCACAATAAATTCAAAGTGAGTCCTTTTCTGTGTTAGCAATTGGGAAAGGTATGGGGAGGAGATAGGTTTTCTATTTTGTTCATATTAATTTAAAATGTTTTCTTTTTTTTTTTGCAATGTTTTATTTTTTTTTAATCATAGATAGGTATAAAAATCATTATAATTTTCAAGTTTTTAAGTAAAATAGTTTTTAATAGAAAAATAGTAAATAAGTGCCTTAAGTAAATGAATCCGGTTTTCATTGATTAAAGTGTAAGTATATATGTACATATTTTGTACGTATAAAATGATATGTACCTATAGGTACCAAAAATTACGTAAATTTTCTTTTCTAACTAGTTTTTTGTTTATGTACCTTTCTTTTATTTGTCTGAACTGTCACTGGATTATTTCTTAGCACTTAATGCTCTAAAAATGTAGGAGTAAGTTTATTTCGTCTATCATCTTTTTCAAATATTCGATCACCAATGTTTCTTATAGGAGGAATTTCGCGTGTACTGTTACGTTTTTCAATTATATTTTTTTATAAGCTAAACTTCTATTGTGCGCTGTATCTTTTAAAATGTCATATGTTTTTTTGTGCTCAGTTAAGTAGTCTTGACCTGTATTAGTTGTCGTTACAGTTGGAAAAATATTGGTTTTAGGTATGTGACCATTTAGCAATTTGATATTTGTATTATAACTTATGACTGCCTCATCTACAATTTGGCTTATATGCTTATTTAGAAACCTAGCCTTGATAATTCTTATCAGTTCCGTGAGAGTGGAATGAAAACTCTCTACAGGTGAGTTCCCAGTGGAACTTTTGGCACATGTTGTGTGTAAATGAATGCTATAAATACTTAGGAAGTCTTTAAAAAGCGAGGATAAAAATTCGTTACCATTATCTGTAACTATTTTTTCAGGGATTCTGTGATGTGAGAAAAAATGTTTGAGAAACTTAATAATGTTGATGCTGTTTCGTGATGGTAATAAGTAAACGCTTGAAAATCTACTGAATTTATCTACTATTGTTAGGAAATTTTCATTATGTGCTGAATAAACATCCATATGCAAAATTTCTAAGGGTCTTGATGGAGTTTCAGTCAACTCAAACTTCAAGGGTTGCACGAAACGGTCGAACTTGTATCTTTAGCATGTATTGCAGTTGTTAATTAATTTTGAAACTATGTTTTTCATATTGGGAAAATAAAATTCTCTTTTTAGATGTTCTATGCTTTCTATTATTCCTCTATTATTTGATTTGTCATGGTAATTTCTTATTATATGTTCTTGTTCGTCACGTTATGTCACGTCTTGCAACAAAGAAATACTCCGTACAAGTTTTAAAAGAGCATTGTTAAAGTACTTCGAATAAACATCTTGAACCACCTTAAAAACATTATCATCCGCAAGAATGGCAGTGATTCTTTTAGTACTCAAATAGTTTTGAAAAATGTCTACCATTACATCTTCCTTACATAAGTTCTCAAATTCGATTTGATGTCTTTTCTTTCTCTTAAATAGTATACTCAAAGTAGCATTTACTTTTTTCCTATTCGGATTTTCTATGAGGATAACCTGATTGGAAAACTCATTAATGGGTCTTTCAGATATCGGAATACCATCACTAGTATTCTCTTGAGCAGAATGGATGTGTTGGTTTTCTGACTCGTCAATGTTATTTTCAGTAGATATTAAATCTAGATTATGTGACTGTAGATTTTCACTACCGTGAATTTCAACTCGGGATAAGGCATCGACGTTAGAATTCAGCTTCCCGCTTTTATGAACAATGGTGTAGTTATATTCCTCTAAATTTAAGCGCCAACGAACTAATTTTGAATTTTGTTCCTTAAGAGAAAAGAGCCATGATAAGGCCGAAAGTATTTTGTAGCCCAATAGATTGCTAACAACTCTTTCTCAATAGTACTATAACTTTCTTCAGATTTAGATAATGTGCGACATGCGTAACAAATCGACTTGTCTGTTCCTATTGGTCCTTGCGTTAGTACTGCTCCTATTGCAATGTTACTCGCATCAGTAGTAAGATTGAATGGTTTTGTAAAATCGGGATACTGTAGGATTGGTTCGTTGCATAGGAGGGTCTTACAAGTTTCGAAGCAATCTATAAATTTTGAATTCAAAATGATGCTATTACCTATTCTGAAGCATTCTGTTATGGGTTTTGTTACTTTGGCAAAGTCCCTTATAAATTTCCTATAATATCCAAGTAAGCCCAAAAACGATTTTAATTGTTTGGGAGGTATAGGAAACTTTTTTATAGACATTATTTTATCTGGGTTCGGCTTAACCCCTTCGGATGTAACCAAATTTCCCAGAAAAGATACTTCTTTTTGCATAAACTCGGATTTTGACAGCTGAATTTTGAAATTTGCGCTCTGAAGTTTTTTGAATACAAGTTCCAAATTCTCAATGTACTCTTGGAGCGATGTGAAAAAGACGATAATATCGTCCATGTAGACAAAACAAATTTTTGCTTGCAACTCTCGTAAAACATGGTGCATCACTCCTTGGAACGTGGATAGGGCGTTCTTTAGACCAAACGGCATTCTAACAAATTCAAAATAGCCATTATTGACCGAAAAAGCTGTTTTGGGTATATCTATTTCATCTGCTTGTATTTGGTGGAACCCTGACGCTAGGTCCAGAGTGCTAAACCATAACCAATCGCCATTTTTCTTGCCATATAAATCTTTCTTTTTAGGCACAATCCAAATCGGAAAAGACCAAGGAGAAAAACTTTGACGAATGATACCCTCTTCAAGAATTTTACAAACCTGCTCTTGAACTTCTTCTTTTAGAGCATATGGATATCTATAGGATTTTGTATACACCGGTATATCATCTTTCGTTTTTATTTGTTGTTTTATTTCACTAGAGAATGTAATGTTATCATTTTCTTTGAAAAAAAATATGTTTATATTTATAGCAAAGCGTTTTTATAGAATTTTGCTCTTCTGCATTTAGGTGATCAAACCGAAGCATGTCAATAACATTAATGTCAATAAGATTTCCCGAATTTTGTATTGACATATTATGTATTTCTATGACATTATCTGAACTCATTTTGTATGATTTTATTGGCTGATCTAGTGTAAATAACTGGGTAGAGTTTGTCAAATTGACAATCTCAACCAAGGAATACCATGCATTTGCTTCATAAATGCCCTCGGAAATTAGTAAATTTGGCCTTATGTATGTGGGTTTTATAAAAATACTACCAAATTCAACATCGACAGGAAAGCGACAAATTATTTTGCTCATTTCCGGAACAGAGTATGTTTCCGAAATAATGGTAGGCTTAAATTTTAACGGTATTTTTATGAATTCATTTTTTAACATGTTATTTTTCAAATCAACGTTAATTCCTAGTTTTCTCATGATATCTATTCCAATGAGACCATCGAAATAACTATGGAAATCAAAAAATAAAAACGATATCCTTTTTTCAGTTTTAAATTCAGATATACCCTCAAATATAACTTCTTCGTTGATGTATTGACTTTTAAAAACTGTTTTTATTTCAATTGGGTCTATTGTTTGTATTTCAATTTTGTTTGCAATGGTTGGACTAATAAAAGATCTATTGCTGCCTGTATCTATGAGAAATTTAAGTTTCGAAGTAGTTAAGCTGTCTATTGTTATGTAAGGAAGAAGATTAGTATTGTAGTTGCTTATATTAATGTATCCTATTGATTGCCCGAGGCTATTGTAAGAAAATTTGTGCCATCTATTTCTGTTTGTATTATTTCTTGAGGAGGGTCGGAGAAATCAAGGTTCTGATAACAAATTTGTGGTTCCCGATAGTTAAAGTTCATTGCATTGTTTTGTAGTTGGATTACGTATATTACTATCGTCAGAAGGGTCCCCAAATTCTACATTATGCAAATAATTTTGTGAGCTAGGATTCATACGACTCAGATTTGTACTTCCACTTGCAACATCCATTGGTTCTGGACGTGATAATCTGGTTTGACCTGAATATTGCTGATATGGACGCGAAAATCGAGTTTGACTTGAGTATTGTTTGTTATTGCTGTTGTTATTACTATAGAACGGAACATTATGTGTAGATGTAGATGGTTGTGCAGATTGGGAATTACTGTTAAAAAAAGATGGTTTGGCAAAATGTGGAAGATTGTTATTTAGAGTTGGCTGGCTGTTTACAAATTGTTGATTATTTATAGGAATATATGGGGCGGTAAAATGTTGTTGTCTGTAGTTTGGTACATATGGTACGTTATAAGTTTGTGGGTTAGTATTTGGGACGAACTGTCTAGCCAAAACATTTCTGTGATTTTGTGGGAGGAACTGTGGTCTATTTTGCCTATTTGTTGTGCTGTTTTGATAAAATGGTTGATGTAGGTAATTACAATTATTTGAGTCTCTATAGTATATGCAGTTTTGCTCTTTCAGACAAAAATTAAAAGCGTCTGTCAATTTATTTGGTCTCATAGCCCTTATTGTAAAGCCTAAGGGTTCTTTGAGCCCTGAAAGGAAAGTGTTAAGGCACATTTTCTCGAATAAGACTTGCTTGGATTGTATAACACTGGGTTCTCTTTCATGCACTTTTACATGATTAATCATAGTCTATTACTTTTGAGTAAATTTTTTTAACTGTATCATGGTTTTGTCGTAGTTGGTGTAAGTCCCGTATTAAGCTGGTTTCGTTGCGTTTGTCAAAATAGTGCACAATTAGATTTTGCTTAATTTCACTCCAAACAACCGGAGTGCCGTACAGATTTAGCACTTCGTTTGCTTGTCCCGTTATTTTATTACGAATTGCACGAAGTATTATTTTGTGATACGCAGAATCATTTAAATCAGGCATCAAACTTAAAATTTTATCAACGTTTGAAGAAAATCATATAGAGTCTTAGGATTCAAAGTAAGTTAAATATTTAACTGCGTCAGGAATTTTGAGGGAGTTAAAGATTTCTAACGGATTCATAACTGTATTTTCAATTTAGACACCGCTTACAATATTTCTTAAGTTACAGGTTAATTTACTTCGATCAGCACTAGATAAAATGTTATTGGCTTGTAATTTATTTCGATTTGGGGTTTTAAATGAAGGCATAGGAACAACGAGGAATATTACCAACAACAGATTGGGACTCACCTAGGATTAACTGGGATATTGCTGGGGATAGACTATAACATTTTCTCCACGTGTTATTGATAATAATATAGTTGTAGTTTTAACTTTGACAAAAATATGATCGGAATCCAAAATTCATTCGGATTTTAAGGATAAATTGGGATACCGCTGGGACCGGCTGGAATAATTTGCAACACGTGTGTCGTCTTTAATATGTAAGTAGTTGTAAATTTTCGCAAAAATATATCAGCATCCAATATGCTCTCGGATTTGATATTTAGCTATCTCCAAATTGAAACAAAAATCCTTCGAATCTTTTTGGATTTTAGTTTTTGTGTAGGTTAGGCACTTAAGCTACTATAATTCACTTAAGAAGGTCCCGACTGCGCCACTTATAGACAACCTTTTTATATTCAAATTAATTGAAAACTAAAGAACTAAACAAAGAAAATGTGTCTTTATTGGTTCAATGACAAAATTTGAGTGATCTTACAATCTAGTTATTCTTGAAAACAGAAATGAAAGTAGCGTTATCTTAATCTTATACATGTACAGCTTTAAAGAGATAAAATAATTTAAGAGAATAAGATGATGAAAATCATTATAGAGCATTATTGATGACGTAATGATCAGGTTCCAATTTCAACTTATTTTGACTAGTTGTGGGTGCTCCGGAATCTCTTTTGATGATGTTATGAGTTTCATAAGTGGTTTGCTGTTATATATCGATGTAACAGTAGGGCACGTAACTCTTCCCCCCAAAGTGTGAATTTTAAGATTGTGGCGGTTTAAAGTTGAGCTCACCGATGTCATGGCTTATGTGGTTTGTGGTCCAATAGTGTTATATGAAGTATCTTAAGAATCCACAATAAATTCAAAGTGAGCCCTTTTCTGTGTTGGCAATTGGGAAATGTATTTGGAGGAGATAGGTTTTCTATTTTGTTCATATTAATTTTAATATTTTTCTTTTTTTTTTTGCAATGTTTTATTTTTTTTTTATTTATTTTTTAATCATAGATAGGTATAAAAACCATTCTAATTTTTCAAGTTTTTAAGTAAAATAAATTTTAATAGTTAAATAGTTAATAAGTGCCTTAAGTAAATGAATCCGGTTTTCATTGATTAAAGTGTAAGTATATATGTACATATTTTGTACGTATAAAATGATATGTACCTTTAGGTACCAAAAATTACGTAAATTTTCTTTTCTAACTAATTTTTTGTTTATGTACCTTTATTTTATTTGTCTTGACTGTCACTGGATTATTTCTTAGCACTTGATGCTCTAAAAATGTAGGTGTAAGTTTATTTCGTCTATCATCTTTTTCAAATATTCGATCACCAATGTTTCTTATAGGAGGAATTTCGCGTGTACTGTTACGTTTTTCAATTATATTTTTTTATAAGCTAAACTTCTATTGTGCGCTGTATCTTTTAAAATGTCATATGTTTTTTTGTGCTCAGTTAAGTAGTCTTGACCTGTTTTAGTTGTCGTTACAGTTGGAAAAATATTGGTTTTAGGTATGTGACCATTTAGCAATTTGAAGGGTGTCATTTTAGTTACAGAATGGATAGAACTATTATAACTTATGACTGACTTATTCATCTACAATTTGGCTTATATGCTTATTTGGAAACCTAGCCTTGATAATTCTTATCAGTTCCGTGAGAGTGGAATGAAAACTCTCTACAGGTGAGTTCCCAGTGGAACTTTTGGCACATGTTGTGTGTAAATGAATGCTATAAATACTTAGGAAGTCTTTAAAAAGCGAGGATAAAAATTCGTTACCATTATCTGTAACTATTTTTTCAGGGATTCCGTGATGTGAGAAAAAATGTTTGAGAAACTTAATAATGTTGATGCTGTTTCGGGATGGTAATAAGTAAACGCTTGAGAATCTACTGAATTTATCTACTATTGTTAGGGAATTTTCATTATGTGTTGAATAAACATCCATATGCAAAACTTCTAAGGGTTTTGATGAAGTTTCAGTCAACTCAAACTTCAAGGGTTGCACTAAACGGTCGAACTTGTATCTTTGGCATGTATTGCAGTTGTTAATTAATTTTGAAACTATGTTTTTCATATTAGGAAAATAAAATTCTCTTTTTAGATTTTCTATGCTTTCTATTTTTCCTCTATTATTTGATTTGTCATGGTAACTTCTTATTATATGTTCTTGTTCGTCACGTTGGGTCACGTCTTGCAACAAAGAAGTACTCCTAACAAGTTTTAAAAGAGCATTGTTAAAGTACTTCGAATAAACATCTTGAACCACCTTAAAAACATTATCATCCGCAAGAATGGCAGTGATTCTTTTAGTACTCAAATAGTTTTGAAAAATGTCTACCATTACATCTTCCTTACATAAGTTCTCAAATTCGATTTGATGTCTTTTCTTTCTCTTAAATAGTATACTCAAAGTAGCATTTACTTTTTTCCTATTCGGATTTTCTATGAGGATAACCTGATTGGAAAACTCATTAATGGGTCTTTCAGATATCGGAATACCATCACTGGTATTCTCTTGAGCAGAATGGATAGTGTGTTGGTTTTCTGACTCGTCAATGTTATTTTCAGTAGATATTAAATCTAGATTATGTGACTGTAGATTTTCACTACCGTGAATTTCAACGCAGGATAAGGCATCGACGTTAGAATTCAGCTTCCCGCTTTTATGAACAATGGTGTAGTTATATTCCTCTAAATTTAAGTGCCAACGAACTAATTTTGAATTTTGTTCCTTGAGAGAAAAGAGCCATGGTAAGGCCGAAAGTATTTTGTAGCCCAATAGATTGCTAACAACTCTTTCTCAATAGTACTATAACTTTCTTCAGATTTAGACAATGTGCGACTTGCGTAACAAATCGGCTTGTCTGTTCCTATTGGTCCTTGCGTTAGTACTGCACCTATTGCAATGTTACTCGCATCAGTAGTAAGATTGAATGGTTTTGTAAAATCGGGATACTGTAGGATTGGTTCGTTGCATAGGAGGGTCTTACAAGTTTCGAAGCAATCTATAAACTTTGAATTCAAAATGATGCTATTACCTATTCTGAAGCATTCTGTCATGGGTTTTGTTATTTTGGCAAAGTCCCTTATAAATTTCCTATAATATCCAAGTAGGCCCAAAAACGATTTTAATTGTTTGGGAGGTATAGGAAACTTTTTTATAGACATTATTTTATCTGGGTTCGGCTTAACCCCTTCGGATGTAACCAAATTTCCCAGAAAAGATACTTCTTTTTGCATAAACTCGGATTTTGTCAGCTGAATTTTGAAATTTGCGCTCAGAAGTTTTTTGAATACAAGTTCCAAATTCTCAATGTGCTCTTGGAGCGATGTGGAAAAGACGATAATATCGTCCATGTAGACAAAACAAATTTTTCCTTGCAACTCTCGTAAAACATGGTGCATCACTCTTTGGAACGTGGATAGGGCGTTCTTTAGACCAAACGGCATTCTAACAAATTCAAAATGGCCATTATTGACCGAAAAAGCTGTTTTGGGTATATCTATTTCATCTACTTGTATTTGGTGGAACCCTGACGCTAGGTACAGAGTGCTAAACCATAACCAATCGCCATTTTTCTTTGCCATTTAAATCTTTCTTTTTAGGCACAATCCAAATCGGAAAAGACCAAGGAGAAAAACTTTGACGAATGATACCCTCTTCAAGAATTTTACAAACCTGCTTTTGAACTTCTTCTTTTAGAGCATATGGATATCTATAGGATTTTGTATACACCGGTATATCATCTTTCGTTTTTATTTGTTGTTTTATTTCACTAGAGAATGTTAAGTTATCATTTTCTTTGAAAAAAATATGTTTATATTTATAGCAAAGCGTTTTTATAGAATTTTGCTCTTCTGCATTTAGGTGATCAAACCGAAGCATGTCAATAACATTAATGTCACCAAGATTTCCCGAATTTTGTATTGACATATTATGTATTTCTATGACATTATCTGAACTCATTTTGTATGATTTTATTGGCTGCTCTTGTGTAAATAACTGGGTAGAGTTTGTCGAATTGACAATCTCAACCAAGGAATACCATGCATTTGCTTCATAAATGCCCTCGGAAATTAGTAAATTTGGCCTTATGTATGTGGGTTTTATAAAAATACTACCAAATTCAACATCGACAGGAAAGCGACAAATTATTTTGCTCATTTCCGGAACAGAGTATGTTTTCGAAATAATTTTAGGCCTAAATTTTAACGGTATTTTTACGAATTAATTTTTTAAAATGTTATTTTTGAAATCAACGTTAATTCCTAGTTTTCTCATGATATCTTTTCCAATGAGACCATTGAAATACCTAGGGAATCAAAAACTAAAACGATATCCTTTTTTCAATTTTAAATTCAGATATACCCTCAAATATAACTTCTTCGTTGATGTATTGACTTTTAAAAACTGTTTTTATTTCAATTGGGTCTATTGTTTGTATTTCAATTTTGTTTGCAATGGTTGGACTAATAAAAGATCTATTGCTGCCTGTATCTATGAGAAATTTAAGTTTCGAAGTAGTTAAGCTGTCTATTGTTATGTAAGGAAGAAGATTAGTATTGTAGTTGCTTATATTAATGTATCCTATTGATTGTCCGAGGCTATTGTAAGAAAATTTGTGTCATCTATTTCTGTTTGTATTATTTCTTGAGGAGGGTCGGAGAAATCAAGGTTCTGATAACAAATCTGTGGTTCCCGATAGTTAAAGTTCATTGCATTGTTTTGTAGTTGGATTACGTATATTACTATCGTCAGAAGGGTCCCCAAATTCTACATTATGCAAATAATTTTGTGAGCTAGGATTCATACGACTCAGATTTGTACTTCCACTTGCAACATCCATTGGTTCTGGACGTGATAATCTGGTTTGACCTGAATATTGCTGATATGGACGCGAAAATCGAGTTTGACTTGAGTATTGTTTGTTATTGCTGTTGTTATTACTATAGAACGGAACATTATGTGTAGATGTAGATGGTTGTGCAGATTGGGAATTACTGTTAAAAAAAGATGGTTTGGCAAAATGTGGAAGATTGTTATTTAGAGTTGGCTGGCTGTTTACAAATTGTTGATTATTTATAGGAATATATGGGGCGGTAAAATGTTGTTGTCTGTAGTTTGGTACATATGGTACGTTATAAGTTTGTGGGTTAGTATTTGGGACGAACTGTCTAGCCAAAACATTTCTGTGATTTTGTGGGAGGAACTGTGGTCTATTTTGCCTATTTGTTGTGCTGTTTTGATAAAATGGTTGATGTAGGTAATTACAATTATTTGAGTCTCTATAGTATATGCAGTTTTGCTCTTTCAGACAAAAATTAAAAGCGTCTGTCAATTTATTTGGTCTCATAGCCCTTATTGTAAAGCCTAAGGGTTCTTTGAGCCCTGAAAGGAAAGTTTTAAGGCACATTTTCTCGAATAAGACTTGCTTGGATTGTATAACACTGGATTCTCTTTCATGCACTTTTACATGATTAATCATAGTCTATTACTTTTGAGTAAATTTTTTTAACTGTATCATGGTTTTGTCGTAGTTGGTGTAAGTCCCGTATTAAGCTGGTTTCGTTGCGTTTGTCAAAATAGTGCACAATTAGATTTTGCTTAATTTCACTCCAAACAACCGGAGTGCCGTACAGATTTAGCACTTCGTTTGCTTGTCCCGTTATTTTATTACGAATTGCACGAAGTATTATTTTGTGATACGCAGAATCATTAAAATCAGGCATCAAACTTAAAATTTTATCAACGTTTGAAGAAAATCATATAGAGTCTTAGGATTCAAAGTAAGTTAAATCTTTAACTGCGTCAGGAATTTTTAGGGAATTAAAGATTTCTAACGGATTCATAACTGTATTTTCAATTTAGACACCGCTTACAATATTTCTTAAGTTACAGGTTAATTTACTTCGATCAGCACTAGATAAAATGTTATTGGCTTGTAATTTATTTCGATTTGGGGTTTTAAATGAAGGCATAGGAACAACAAGGAATATTACCAACAACAGATTGGGACTCACCTAGGATTAACTGGGATACTGCTGGGGATAGACTATAAAATTTTCTCCACGTGTAATTGATAATAATATAGTTGTAGTTTTAACTTTGACAAAAATATGATCGGAATCCAAAATTCATTCGGATTTTAAGGATAAATTGGGATACCGCTGGGACCGGCTGGAATAATTTGCAACACGTGTGTCGTCTTTAATATGTAAGTAGTTGTAAATTTTCGCAAAAATATATCAGCATCCAATATGCTCTCGGATTTTATATTTAAATTAATTGAAAACTAAGGAACTAAACAAAGAAAATGTGTCTTTATTGGTTCAATGCCAAATTTGAGTGATCTTACAATCTAGTTATTCTTAAAAACAGAAATGAAAGTAGCGTTATCTTAATCTTATACATGTACAGCTTTAAATAGATAAAATAATTTAAGAGAATAAGATGATGAAAATCATTATAGAGCATTATTGATGACGTAATGATCAGGTTCCAATTTCAACTTATTTTGACTAGTTGTGGGTGCTCCGGAATCTCTTTTGATGATGTTATGAGTTTCATAAGTGGTTTGCTGTTATATATCGATGTTACAGTAGGGCACGTAACTCTTCCCCCCAAAGTGTGAATTTTAAGATTGTGGCGGGTTAAAGTTGAGCTCACCGATGTCATGGCTTATGTGGTTTGTGGTCCAATAGTGTTATATGAAGTATCTTAAGAATCCACAATAAATTCAAAGTGAGCCCTTTTCTGTGTTGGCAATTGGGAAATGTATTTGGAGGAGATAGGTTTTCTATTTTGTTCATATTAATTTTAATATTTTTCTTTTTTTTTTGCAATGTTTTATTTTTTTTTTATTTATTTTTTAATCATAGATAGGTATAAAAACCATTATAATTTTCAAGTTTTTAAGTAAAATAAATTTTAATAGTTAAATAGTTAATAAGTGCCTTAAGTAAATGAATCCGGTTTTCATTGATTAAAGTGTAAGTATATATGTACATATTTTGTACGTATAAAATGATATGTACCTTTAGGTACCAAAAATTACGTAAATTTTCTTTTCTAACTAATATTTTGTTTATGTACCTTTCTTTTATTTGTCTGAACTGTCACTGGATTATTTCTTAGCACTTGATGCTCTAAAAATGTAGGTGTAAGTTTATTTCGTCTATCATCTTTTTCAAATATTCGATCACCAATGTTTCTTATAGGAGGAATTTCGCGTGTACTGTTATGTTTTTCAATTATATTTTTTTATAAGCTAAACTTCTATTGTGCGCTGTATCTTTTAAAATGTCATATGTTTTTTTGTGCTCAGTTAAGTAGTCTTGACCTGTATTAGTTGTCGTTACAGTTGGAAAAATATTGGTTTTAGGTATGTGACCATTTAGCAATTCGAAGGGTGTCATTTTAGTTGCAGAATGGATAGAACTATTATTTTATAACTTATGACTGCCTCATCTACAATTTGGCTTATAGGCTTATTTGGAAACCTAGCCTTGATAATTCTTATCAGTTCCGTGAGAGTGGAATGAAACCTCTCTACAGGTGAGTTCCCAGTGGAACTTCTGGCACATGTTGTGTGTAAATGAATGCTATAAATACTTAGGAAGTCTTTAAAAAGCGAGGATAAAAATTCGTTACCATTATCTGTAACTATTTTTTCAGGGATTCTGTGATGTGAGAAAAAATGTTTGAGAAAGTTAATAATGTTGATGCTGTTTCGGGATGGTAATAAGTAAACGCTTGAGAATCTACTGAATTTATCTACTATTGTTAGGAAATTTTCATTATGTGCTGAATAAACATCCATATGCAAAATTTCTAAGGGTCTTGATGGAGTTTCAGTCAACTCAAACTTCAAGGGTTGCACTAAATGGTCGAACTTGTATCTTTGGCATGTATTGCAGTTGTTAATTCATTTTGAAACTATGTTTTTCATATTAGGCAAATAAAATTTTCTTTAAAGACGTTCTATGCTTTCTATTATTCCTCTATTATTTGATTTGTCATGGTAATTTCTTATTATATGTTCTTGTTCGTCACGTTGGGTCACGTCTTGCAACAAAGAAGTACTCCTAACAAGTTTTAAAAGAGCATTGTTAAAGTACTTCGAATAAACATCTTGAACCACCTTAAAAACATTATCATCCGCAAGAATGGCAGTGATTCGTTTAGTACTCAAATAGTTTTGAAATATGTCTACCATAACATCTTCGTTACATAAGTTCTCAAATTCGATTCGATGTCTTTTCTTTCTCTTAAATAGTATACTCAAAGTAGCATTTACTTTTTTCCTATTCGGATTTTCTATGAGGATAACCTCATTAATGGGTCTTTCAGATATCGGAATACCATTACTGGTATTCTCTTGAGCAGAATGGATAGTGTGTTGGTTTTCTGACTCGTCAATGTTATTTTCAGTAGATATTAAATCTAGATTATGTGACTGTAGATTTTCACTACCGTGAATTTCAACTCGGGATAAGGCATCGACGTTAGAATTCAGCTTCCCGCTTTTATGAACAATGGTGTAGTTATATTCCTCTAAATTTAAGCGCCAACGAACTAATTTTGAGTTTTGTTCCTTGAGAGAAAAGAGCCATGATAAGACCGAAAATATTTTGTAGCCCAATAGATTGCGAACAACTCTTTCTCAATAGTACTATAACTTTCTTCAGATTTAGACAATGTGCAACTTGCGTAACAAATCGGCTTGTCTGTTCCTATTGGTCCTTGCGTTAGTACTGCACCTATTGCAATGTTACTCGCATCAGTAGTAAGATTGAATGGTTTTGTAAGATCGGGATACTGTAGGATTGGTTCGTTGCATAGGAGGGTCTTACAAGTTTCGAAGCAATCTATAAACTTTGAATTCAAAATGATGCTATTACCTATTCTGAAGCATTCTGTCATGGGTTTTGTTATTTTGGCAAAGTCCCTTATAAATTTCCTATAATATCCAAGTAGGCCCAAAAACGATTTTAATTGTTTGGGAGGTATAGGAAACTTTTTTATAGACATTATTTTATCTGGGTTCGGCTTAACCCCTTCGGATGTAACCAAATTTCCCAGAAAAGATACTTCTTTTTGCATAAACTCGGATTTTGTCAGCTGAATTTTGAAATTTGCGCTCAGAAGTTTTTTGAATACAAGTTCCAAATTCTCAATGTGCTCTTGGAGCGATGTGGAAAAGACGATAATATCGTCCATGTAGACAAAACAAATTTTTCCTTGCAACTCTCGTAAAACATGGTGCATCACTCTTTGGAACGTGGATAGGGCGTTCTTTAGACCAAACGGCATTCTAACAAATTCAAAATGGCCATTATTGACCGAAAAAGCTGTTTTGGGTATATCTATTTCATCTACTTGTATTTGGTGGAACCCTGACGCTAGGTACAGAGTGCTAAACCATAACCAATCGCCATTTTTCTTTGCCATTTAAATCTTTCTTTTTAGGCACAATCCAAATCGGAAAAGACCAAGGAGAAAAACTTTGACGAATGATACCCTCTTCAAGAATTTTACAAACCTGCTTTTGAACTTCTTCTTTTAGAGCATATGGATATCTATAGGATTTTGTATACACCGGTATATCATCTTTCGTTTTTATTTGTTGTTTTATTTCACTAGAGAATGTTAAGTTATCATTTTCTTTGAAAAAAATATGTTTATATTTATAGCAAAGCGTTTTTATAGAATTTTGCTCTTCTGCATTTAGGTGATCAAACCGAAGCATGTCAATAACATTAATGTCACCAAGATTTCCCGAATTTTGTATTGACATATTATGTATTTCTATGACATTATCTGAACTCATTTTGTATGATTTTATTGGCTGCTCTTGTGTAAATAACTGGGTAGAGTTTGTCGAATTGACAATCTCAACCAAGGAATACCATGCATTTGCTTCATAAATGCCCTCGGAAATTAGTAAATTTGGCCTTATGTATGTGGGTTTTATAAAAATACTACCAAATTCAACATCGACAGGAAAGCGACAAATTATTTTGCTCATTTCCGGAACAGAGTATGTTTTCGAAATAATTTTAGGCCTAAATTTTAACGGTATTTTTACGAATTAATTTTTTAAAATGTTATTTTTGAAATCAACGTTAATTCCTAGTTTTCTCATGATATCTTTTCCAATGAGACCATTGAAATACCTAGGGAATCAAAAACTAAAACGATATCCTTTTTTCAATTTTAAATTCAGATATACCCTCAAATATAACTTCTTCGTTGATGTATTGACTTTTAAAAACTGTTTTTATTTCAATTGGGTCTATTGTTTGTATTTCAATTTTGTTTGCAATGGTTGGACTAATAAAAGATCTATTGCTGCCTGTATCTATGAGAAATTTAAGTTTCGAAGTAGTTAAGCTGTCTATTGTTATGTAAGGAAGAAGATTAGTATTGTAGTTGTTTATATTAATGTATCCTATTGATTGTCCGAGGCTATTTTAAGAAAATTTGTGTCATCTATTTCTGTTTGTATTATTTCTTGAGGAGGGTCGGAGAAATCAAGGTTCTGATAACAAATCTGTGGTTCCCGATAGTTAAAGTTCATTGCATTGTTTTGTAGTTGGATTACGTATATTACTATCGTCAGAAGGGTCCCCAAATTCTACATTATGCAAATAATTTTGTGAGCTAGGATTCATACGACTCAGATTTGTACTTCCACTTGCAACATCCATTGGTTCTGGACGTGATAATCTGGTTTGACCTGAATATTGCTGATATGGACGCGAAAATCGAGTTTGACTTGAGTATTGTTTGTTATTGCTGTTGTTATTACTATAGAACGGAACATTATGTGTAGATGTAGATGGTTGTGCAGATTGGGAATTACTGTTAAAAAAAGATGGTTTGGCAAAATGTGGAAGATTGTTATTTAGAGTTGGCTGGCTGTTTACAAATTGTTGATTATTTATAGGAATATATGGGGCGGTAAAATGTTGTTGTCTGTAGTTTGGTACATATGGTACGTTATAAGTTTGTGGGTTAGTATTTGGGACGAACTGTCTAGCCAAAACATTTCTGTGATTTTGTGGGAGGAACTGTGGTCTATTTTGCCTATTTGTTGTGCTGTTTTGATAAAATGGTTGATGTAGGTAATTACAATTATTTGAGTCTCTATAGTATATGCAGTTTTGCTCTTTCAGACAAAAATTAAAAGCGTCTGTCAATTTATTTGGTCTCATAGCCCTTATTGTAAAGCCTAAGGGTTCTTTGAGCCCTGAAAGGAAAGTGTTAAGGCACATTTTCTCGAATAAGACTTGCTTGGATTGTATAACACTGGGTTCTCTTTCATGCACTTTTACATGATTAATCATAGTCTATTACTTTTGAGTAAATTTTTTTAACTGTATCATGGTTTTGTCGTAGTTGGTGTAAGTCCCGTATTAAGCTGGTTTCGTTGCGTTTGTCAAAATAGTGCACAATTAGATTTTGCTTAATTTCACTCCAAACAACCGGAGTGCCGTACAGATTTAGCACTTCGTTTGCTTGTCCCGTTATTTTATTACGAATTGCACGAAGTATTATTTTGTGATACGCAGAATCATTTAAATCAGGCATCAAACTTAAAATTTTATCAACGTTTGAAGAAAATCATATAGAGTCTTAGGATTCAAAGTAAGTTAAATATTTAACTGCGTCAGGAATTTTGAGGGAGTTAAAGATTTCTAACGGATTCATAACTGTATTTTCAATTTAGATACCGCTTACAATATTTCTTAAGTTACAGGTTAATTTACTTCGATCAGCACTAGATAAAATGTTATTGGCTTGTAATTTATTTCGATTTGGGGTTTTAAATGAAGGCATAGGAACAACGAGGAATATTACCAACAACAGATTGGGACTCACCTAGGATTAACTGGGATATTGCTGGGGATAGACTATAACATTTTCTCCACGTGTTATTGATAATAATATAGTTGTAGTTTTAACTTTGACAAAAATATGATCGGAATCCAAAATTCATTCGGATTTTAAGGATAAATTGGGATACCGCTGGGACCGGCTGGAATAATTTGCAACACGTGTGTCGTCTTTAATATGTAAGTAGTTGTAAATTTTCGCAAAAATATATCAGCATCCAATATGCTCTCGGATTTGATATTTAGCTATCTCCAAATTGAAACAATAATCCTTCGAATCTTTTTGGATTTTAGTTTTTGTGTAGGTTAGGCACTTAAGCTACTATAATTCACTTAAGAAGGTCCCGACTGCGCCACTTATAGACAACCTTTTTATATTCAAATTAATTGAAAACTAAAGAACTAAACAAAGAAAATGTGTCTTTATTGGTTCAATGACAAAATTTGAGTGATCTTACAATCTAGTTATTCTTAAAAACAGAAATGAAAGTAGCGTTATCTTAATCTTATACATGTACAGCTTTAAAGAGATAAAATAATTTAAGAGAATAAGATGATGAAAATCATTATAGAGCATTATTGATGACGTGATGATCAGGTTCCAATTTCAACTTATTTTGACTAGTTGTGGGTGCTCCGGAATCTCTTTTGATGATGTTATGAGTTTCATAAGTGGTTTGCTGTTATATATCGATGTAACAGTAGGGCACGTAACTCTTCCCCCCAAAGTGTGAATTTTAAGATTGTGGCGGGTTAAAGTTGAGCTCACCGATGTCATGGCTTATGTGGTTTGTGGTCCAATAGTGTTATATGAAGTATCTTAAGAATCCACAATAAATTCAAAGTGAGCCCTTTTCTGTGTTGGCAATTGGGAAATGTATTTGGAGGAGATAGGTTTTCTATTTTGTTCATATTAATTTTAATATTTTTCTTTTTTTTTTGCAATGTTTTATTTTTTTTTATTTATTTTTTAATCATAGATAGGTATAAAAACCATTATAATTTTCAAGTTTTTAAGTAAAATAAATTTTAATAGTTAAATAGTTAATAAGTGCCTTAAGTAAATGAATCCGGTTTTCATTGATTAAAGTGTAAGTATATATGTACATATTTTGTACGTATAAAATGATATGTACCTTTAGGTACCAAAAATTACGTAAATTTTCTTTTCTAACTAATTTTTTGTTTATGTACCTTTCTTTTATTTGTCTGAACTGTCACTGGATTATTTCTTAGCACTTGATGCTCTAAAAATGTAGGTGTAAGTTTATTTCGTCTATCATCTTTTTCAAATATTCGATCACCAATGTTTCTTATAGGAGGAATTTCGCGTGTACTGTTACGTTTTTCAATTATATTTTTTTATAAGCTAAACTTCTATTGTGCGCTGTATCTTTTAAAATGTCATATGTTTTTTTGTGCTCAGTTAAGTAGTCTTGACCTGTATTAGTTGTCGTTACAGTTGGAAAAATATTGGTTTTAGGTATGTGACCATTTGGCAATTCGAAGGGTGTCATTTTAGTTACAGAATGGATAGAACTATTATTTTATAACTTATGACTGCCTCATCTACAATTTGGCTTATATGCTTATTTGGAAACCTAGCCTTGATAATTCTTATCAGTTCCGTGAGAGTGGAATGAAACCTCTCTACAGGTGAGTTCCCAGTGGAACTTCTGGCACATGTTGTGTGTAAATGAATGCTATAAATACTTAGGAAGTCTTTAAAAAGCGAGGATAAAAATTCGTTACCATTATCTGTAACTATTTTTTCAGGGATTCTGTGATGTGAGAAAAAATGTTTGAGAAACTTAATAATGTTGATGCTGTTTCGGGATGGTAATAAGTAAACGCTTGAGAATCTACTGAATTTATCTACTATTGTTAGGAAATTTTCATTATGTGCTGAATAAACATCCATATGCAAAATTTCTAAGGGTCTTGATGGAGTTTCAGTCAACTCAAACTTCAAGGGTTGCACTAAACGGTCGAACTTGTATCTTTGGCATGTATTGCAGTTGTTAATTCATTTTGAAACTATGTTTTTCATATTAGGAATATAAAATTCTCTTTTTTGATGTTCTATGCTTTCTATTATTCCTCTATTATTTGATTTGTCATGGTAATTTCTTATTATATGTTCTTGTTCGTCACGTTGGGTCACGTCTTGCAACAAAGAAGTACTCCTAACAAGTTTTAAAAGAGCATTGTTAAAGTACTTCGAATAAACATCTTGAACCACCTTAAAAACATTATCATCCGCAAGAATGGCAGTGATTCTTTTAGTACTCAAATAGTTTTGAAAAATGTCTACCATAACATCTTCGTTATATAAGTTCTCAAATTCGATTCGATGTCTTTTCTTTCTCTTAAATAGTATACTCAAAGTAGCATTTACTTTTTTCCTATTCGGATTTTCTATGAGGATAACCTGATTGGGAAACTCATTAATGGGTCTTTCAGATATCGGAATACCATCACTAGTATTCTCTTGAGCAGAATGGATGTGTTGGTTTTCTGACTCGTCAATGTTATTTTCAGTAGATATTAAATCTAGATTATGTGACTGTAGATTTTCACTACCGTGAATTTCAACTCAGGATAAGGCATCGACGTTAGAATTCAGCTTCCCGCTTTTATGAACAATGGTGTAATTATATTCCTCTAAATTTAAGCGCCAACGAACTAATTTTGAGTTTTGTTCCTTGAGAGAAAAGAGCCATGATAAGGCCGAAAGTATTTTGTAGCCCAATAGATTGCTAACAACTCTTTCTCAATAGTACTTTAACTTTCTTCAGATTTAGACAATGTGCGACTTGCGTAAAAAATTGGCTTGTCTGTTCCTATTGGTCCTTGCGATAGTACTGCACCTATTGCAATGTTACTCGCATCAGTAGTAAGATTGAATGGTTTTGTAAAATCGGGATACTGCAGGTTTGGTTCGTTGCATAGGAGGGTCTTACAAGTTTCGAAGCAATCGATAAACTTTGAATTCAAAATGATGCTATTACCTATTCTGAGACATTCTGTCATGGGTTTTGTTATTTTGGCAAAGTCCCTTATAAATTTCCTATATAGGAAACTTTTTTATAGACACTATTTTATCTGGGTTCGGCTTAACCCCTTCGGATGTAACCAAATTTCCCAGAAAAGATACTTCTTTTTGCATGAACTCGGATTTCGTCAGCTGATTTTTGAAATTTGCGCTCTGAAGTTTTTTGAATACAAGTTCCAAATTCTCAATGTGCTCTTGGAGCGATGTGGAAAAGACGATAATATCGTCCATGTAGACAAAACAAATTTTTCCTTGCAACTCTCGTAAAACATGGTGCATCACTCTTTGGAACGTGGATAGGGCGTTCTTTAGACCAAACGGCATTCTAACAAATTCAAAATGGCCATTATTGACCGAAAAAGCTGTTTTGGGTATATCTATTTCATCTACTTGTATTTGGTGGAACCCTGACGCTAGGTCGAGAGTGCTAAACCATAACCAATCGCCATTTTTCTTTGCCATTTAAATCTTTCTTTTTAGGCACTATCCAAATCGAAAAATACCAAGGAGAAAAACTCTGACGAATGATATCCTCTTCAAGCATTTTACGAACCTGCTTTTGAACTTCTTCTTTTAGAGCATATGGATATCTATAGGATTTTGTATACACCGGTATATCATCTTTCGTTTTTATTTGTTGTTTTATTTCCATAGAGAATGTTAGGTTATCATTTTCTTTGAAAAAAATATGTTTATATTTATAGCAAAGCGTTTTTATAGAATTTTGCTCTTCTGCATTTAGGTGATCAATCCGAAGCATGTCAATAACATTAATGTCACCAAGATTTCCCGAATTTTGTATTTCTATGACATTATCTGAACTCATTTTGTATGATTTTATTGGCTTCTCTAGTGTAAATACCTGGGCTTCATAAATGCCCTCGGAAATTAGTAAATTTGGCCTTATGTATGTGGGTTTTATAAAAATACTACCAAATTCAACATCGACAGGAAGGCGACAAATTATTTTGCTCATTTCCGGAACAGAGTATGTTTTCGAAATAATGTTAGGCCTAAATTTTAACGGTATTTTTACGAATTCATTTTTTAACATGTTATTTTTGAAATCAACGTTAATTCCTAGTTTTCTCATGATATCTATTCCAATGAGACCATTGAAATACCTAGGGAATCAAAAACTAAAACGATATCCTTTTTTCAATTTTAAATTCAGATATACCTTCAATAATATAACTTTTTCGTTGATGTATTGACTTTTAAAAACTGTTTTTATTTCAATTGGGTCTATTGTTTGTATTTCAATTTTGTTTGCAATGGTTGGACTAATAAAAGATCTATTGCTGCCTGTATCTATGAGAAATTTAAGTTTCGAAGTAGTTAAGCTGTCTATTGTTATGTAAGGAAGAAGATTAGTATTGTAGTTGTTTATATTAATGTATCCTATTGATTGTCCGAGGCTATTGTAAGAAAATTTGTGTCATCTATTTCTGTTTGTATTATTTCTTGAGGAGGGTCGGAGAAATCAAGGTTCTGATAACAAATCTGTGGTTCCCGATAGTTAAAGTTCATTGCATTGTTTTGTAGTTGGATTACGTATATTACTATCGTCAGAAGGGTCCCCAAATTCTACATTATGCAAATAATTTTGTGAGCTAGGATTCATACGACTCAGATTTGTACTTCCACTTGCAACATCCATTGGTTCGTGATAATAACGTGATAATCTGGTTTGACCTGAATATTGCTGATATGGACGCGAAAATCGAGTTTGACTTGAGTATTGTTTGTTATTGCTGTTGTTATTACTATAGAACGGAACATTATGTGTAGATGTAGATGGTTGTGCAGATTGGGAATTACTGTTAAAAAAAGATGGTTTGGCAAAATGTGGAAGATTGTTATTTAGAGTTGGCTGGCTGTTTACAAATTGTTGATTATTTATAGGAATATATGGGGCGGTAAAATGTTGTTGTCTGTAGTTTGGTACATATGGTACGTTATAAGTTTGTGGGTTAGTATTTGGGACGAACTGTCTAGCCAAAACATTTCTGTGATTTTGTGGGAGGAACTGTGGTCTATTTTGCCTATTTGTTGTGCTGTTTTGATAAAATGGTTGATGTAGGTAATTACAATTATTTGAGTCTCTATAGTATATGCAGTTTTGCTCTTTCAGACAAAAATTAAAAGCGTCTGTCAATTTATTTGGTCTCATAGCCCTTATTGTAAGGCCTAAGGGTTCCTTGAGCCCTGAAAGGAAAGTGTTAAGGCACATTTCCTCGAATAAGACTTGCTTGGATTGTGTAACACTGGGTTCTCTTTCATGCACTTTAACATGATTAATCATAGCGGATAAAGTGTCTATTACTTTTGAGTAAAAACTTTTAACTGTATTATGGTTTTGTCGTAGTTGGTGTAAGTCCCTTATTAAGCTGGTTTCGTTGCGTTTGTCAGAATAGTGCACAATAAGATTTTGCTTAATTTCGTGTGCTTGTCCCGTTATTTTATTACGAATCGCACGAAGTATTATTTTGTGATACGCAGAATCATTTAAATCAGGCATCAAAATTAAAATTTCATCAACGTTTGAAAGAAAATCATATAGAGTCTTAGGATTCAAAGTAAGTTAAATCTTTAACTGCGTCAGGAATTTTGAGGGAGTTAAAGATTTCTAACGGATTCATAACTGTATTTTCAATTTAGACACCGCTTACAATGTTTCTTAAGTTACAGGTTAATTTACTTCGATCAGCACTAGATAAAATGTTATTGGCTTGTAATTTATTTCGATTTGGGGTTTTAAATGAAGGCATAGGAACAACGAGGAATATTACCAACAACAGATTGGGACTCACCTAGGATTAACTGGGATACTGCTGGGGATAGACTATAACATTTTCTCCACGTGTTATTGATAATAATATAGGTGTAGTTTTAACTTTGACAAAAATATGATCGGAATCCAAAATTCATTCGGATTTTTAGGATAATTTAAGATACCGCTGGGACCGGCTGGAATAATTTGCAACACGTGTGTCGTCTTTAATATGTAAGTAGTTGTAAATTTTCGCAAAAATATATCAGCATCCAATATGCTTCCGGATTTTATACTGGGTTTTCCAATAAGAGGTGTTATTTTAAATAGCCCGCTTTATCGGTAGCTGTCACTTTTGAAGCTGTCATTTTTTGACATTTGACAAGTAGAAACTACGGCATTAATAAAAATGGAACGATGCACGCTTCAACAACGCATTGAAATTATTAAAATTCAGTATACAAATTGTGAAAATTTGGCAGAGACGGTTCGTAAAACTAAAACATTTTTGGGTCGTCGTGAAGCACCTTCTCGGAATACAGAAATTGGTGGACAAATTCGAGCTGTTGGGACAAGTTAGTGATGTGAAGAATAAAACCCGTGCACGTCACTCAAGAACAACTGAGAATATTGCTGTTGTAGCCCAAAGTGTTGAAGAAAACCCAGGTTTGTCCATTCCTCGTCGTTCTTTGGAATTAGGCATTCCACAAACTTCATTACACCGTATTTTGCATAAAGACTTAGGTCTTAAGGCTTATAAAGCTCAGTTAACACAAGAACTCAAGCCGGCTGATCATCAACAACGTCGTGTCTTTGCTGATTGGGTCCTTGAAATGCATGAAAATGATCCGGAATTTCATCGAAAAATCATCTTGACTGATGAGGCCCATTTCCACCTTCAACAAGCAAAACTGTCGCATCTGGGCTCGGAAAACCCAAGAGTTATTGTTGAAAAGCCTCTCCATCCTTAACGCGTGACTGTTTGGTGCGGTTTATGGTCCGGTGGGGTCATTGGACCTTACTTTTTCGAAAATGAGGCTGGAGCAACAGTTACGGTCAATGGATTGCGCTATCAAGAGATGATTAATGATTTTTTATGGCCGGAATTGGATGGTATTGATCTGGACAACGTTTACTTTCAACAAGACGGCGCTACTTGCCACACAAGCAATGAAACCATCGATCTTTTACGGGAAAAGTTTCCGGACCGTGTTATCTCTCGAAGAGGTGATCACAATTGGCCACCGAGATCTTGTGATTTAACACCTTGCGACTTCTTCCTTTGGAGATACGTGAAAGATAAGGTCTACGCCAACAGTGTCGATTCAAGACCTCAAAGATGGAATTCGTGAGGCTATCGAGGACATAGGGCAGCCACTTTGCGATTTGGTTATGGAAAATTTCATGAAAAGGATATGGTCCTGTAAGCGTGGTCGTGGCGGCCATTTGGCTGATGTTGTGTTCCATTATTAACGGCATACCTTCCTCTTTATAATGAAATAAACATCCGATCATTTATCTAAAAAAATACCATTTTTCTTTGAATATCAAAATAACACCTCTTATTGGAAAACCCTTTATTTAGCTATCTCCAAATTGAAACAATAATCCTTCGAATCTTTTTGGATTTTGGTTTTTGTGTAGGTTAGGCACTTAAGCTACTATAATTCACTTAAGAAGGTCCTGACTGCGCCACTTATAGACAACCTTTTTATATTCAAATTAATTGAAAACTAAAGAACTAAACAAAGAAAATGTGTCTTTATTGGTTCAATGACAAAATTTGAGTGAACTTACAATCTAGTTATTCTTAAAAACAGAAATGAAGTAGCGTTATCTTAATCTTATACATGTACAGCTTTAAAGAGATAAAATAATTTAAGAGAATAAGATGATGAAAATCATTATAGAGCATTATTGATGACGTGATGATCAGGTTCCAATTTCAACTTATTTTGACTAGTTGTGGGTGCTCCGGAATCTCTGTTGATGATGTTATGAGTTTCATAAGTGGTTTGCTGTTATATATCGATGTTACAGTAGGGCACGTAACTCGAGCGCCACAAAATATACTCCAATACTAACATTAGCAAAACTAACGATCGGGTATGTTGGGCGAGCATCTTCAAAAATGGAGTTGGTGACTGGCTCCGCCAGCATGTTGGTCCGTGTGTGATGGGTACTGCCAACATAGTTGGCGGTAGGCGTGCTTTGCTCATGGCTAAGTTGGCGATATCCTCCAACACGAGCCAAGCAGGTGAGCAAATTGCTCCGTGTGCGGGAAAATATCATGGACCATAGCAATGAAATTTTTAAAATGATTTCTATTACACGTTCCAGCATGCTGGTGAAGCCAGTCGCCAACTCCATTTTTGAAGATGCTCGCAAAACATATCCGATCGTGTGTGGGGCCTTTGTCGTTTACATGCTCGAGACGCTCAGCAATTGCACGACTCACCACCCACAATTTAAAACTGTGGAAGTTCAACTCCTCAAGAAATACGACATACACTAAGCGCAGCAACGAAGTAATACGTACAGTTTCAACCGACATTTTTTATATGAAAATAGATCAATCAACTTTCTAAGCCAATAATAAAGTACTAAGTGATTCGGGATTTTTCAATTCGGGATTTTGTAATTCGGGTTTTCGTTATTCGAGATTTTCTAATTCGTGATTTTGTAATTGGGGATTTTGCAGCCAATGTTAGTTATTTTTGCTAATGTTAGTATTAGAGTATACTTTACGGCACTCGCACGCCTGAACTTTTGATCGTACACAAATAATATTGAGACATGAAATGTAGAAAATTTCATAAGCTTTAATGTGTTCTTTGACTTTTTTGACCTCAAATAAGTAGAAGTAGAGATATTGCTAAAAAATGGCAACCATTTTTTCAAGATGGCGGCTCTAGCGGCATTGATACGAGGTGCCAAAGTGAAAATTCGGAAAGAGCACCCCGAAAAAAGATGGCGGCTCTAGCGGCGTTGATAAGAGTGGACAAAGTGAAAATTCGGAAAGAGCACCCCGAAATCTATATAGCTTTTATTTAATATTCCCCAAATCTTTTCACCTCGACCCCTTGTTTTGGCCCCAAATGACTGGACTATTTATACACATAGAAAAATCATGTGGAAGTTTCAAACTTTGCTCGTAGGATGTCGTTACTTTCGACTTGTTTTTTGTTTACTACTATAGCAATTATTCTTGAGTTAAAAGGCAAGAGAAATAAAGTAAAACAAATACAATTGTATGCAGAAAAGATTTTCGTCTCAGTTAATTATTGCAGTAATAATTACTTGATACACTCATTTAGCGACATCTACTTCGGTGAGTTTGAAACCATTTTGATTCCTCTATGTGTATAAACTCAATGTAAGGATGTTGTTTTTAACCATATAGGTTACCTATCTTATATAACTAAATGGGGGAATATTTCAAAATATTAATATTTCGGACCCAAAATGAACATTTCCTAAAATAAACTGAGTTGTTTTTATAATGGTAGGTTTTTGTTCATATTGCACTATTAAAAATTTTTCAGCAGTAGGCCGAATGGTGTTTTACGAGAATATAGTCGAATTTAAATAAAGAATGCAAACTAAAAGTAGTTAGAATATAGATGCGATCAAAATATATGCATTGACAAAAAAAGCTATGCGTCAGCATTGTAACTTAAGTACCTGCCTGATTCCGTGATAACTTAGTTGTTTAATTAATTATTTTGATTGTCTTTTTCTTTTTGTCATCATAAATCGTTAATGTTAATTTATTTTCAATGTTGTGTCGTAGCCATCGGATTGATGCAGTAGTGGGAGTAAAGTAGCAGATATAATACGATTTAGAAATAAATTGAATAATAAATATCCCCTGAAGAAGAAAGGAATTCTTACGAAACGTTGGGAGAATAATGGAATAGAGTTTTTTTTATTCGCATTAAACTTCAAAAAGACCAAAAGATCCAAAATATCACCATCTTTAAAAAAAATAATTGTATAGGTACTTCTATATTTCATACAAATTCACTCATCATGGTAATTATATATTGCTTGATAAAAGTATTAAAAATAAACATACTGCAAGAAATTAGCTATAGCCCAGGAAAATTAGAATTTTACTTCGAACAAATTGGGACAAAGTTATAATATATATTATAATATTTTGAAATATTCACCTATATACGTTTTTCATTGATTTTATGCTATATCGTACTTATGCCTCTCTATCGCAAAGCAAGTTAAAAATGAAATGGATTTATTGCATAAAAAGCTTTCAGATCGTGTTCAGTGCCTTGAAAGTGAATTCAATGACAAAATCAAAACTGTTGAACAAAAAATTTGTAAACGGTATAGCTCTATTGATAATGCTCTTTTTGTTTACAACGGAAGAATCATTCAGTGTGAAGCTGAGTGCAGCAACATAGAAGAGCTCCACGAACAATTGTCATTAATGCAGTTGCAGACCCAAAACCTCGTGACAGACAACACTCAGCTAAAAAATCAAACTGACGCATTAGCTAGATAAAACATAGCTGGAGATATGGTTCTTCATGGAATTCCCTACACAGAGAATGAAAACCTTGTTGATATCTTCTATAAAATGTGCTGAGCTCTCAACCAAAAAAAATCAATGCCTCTTCACATCTTCCGCACAACATCCGCAAATAAATCGACAAGCAGTCCCATAATTGTAAAGTTGTCTCATTTTCTCATTAATAAACAATTATTAAATGCTGCTGCACTGTTTTTCAAAACAAATAATAGATCCGTTTCTCTTGATGACCTCGGTTATGACAGCAACAAATTTGTGAGAATCTATTTGATTTTGTTATATGCGATTTTGGATGTTCGATTTAATTGGATTTTTCGATGTTAATTTCATTTTAAAACTGTTTTTTCCTTTAATGAAAATTAATACAGTTTATTTTTTCTCCTTTTCTTTTAATATAAATTTTTAATACAGTTTAATTGGATTTTTTTTATGGAAATTATTAATTTACTTTTCGTCTTTATAGACCTTTTTTTGTTTTTTATACATACATTTTTTGTGTGGCTCATAAAATGTATGTACCAAATGAGTGCAATAATTATAAATTTTATGATTCTTTTTAATTTTATTAATTATATTTTTCTAGGTCTGACATGTGTAGGATGTCTTTATCGAGTTTTTATAGAGGTGTGTGGCGACGAAATGGTTGGATCCTGACAAAGTAAGATCCGTTCTTAATATAATGTGTAGCTATTATAACGGTCTTAATGTTTGTCACTTAAATGCTGGAAGTCTTAGGGCAAAGAATACTTCTTTACATCAAATGCTGGGTACATCAGAAATGGATGTTATCGTGGTTTCGGAATCTTGGCTCAATCCTGATATTTTGTCTGGACTTGTCTCAATCCCAGGATTTTCCCTGCATCGCAACAATCGTAGGGGCTGGATTGGAGGGGGTGTTTGTATGTTTGTAAAGGAAAATTTGTTAACTAAAAATATTTTCTCTTCCTCTCTGTCCCCTATTGAATTTTTATGCATCGAAATCAAAAACGAATTTGAAAAGTGTTTACTGGTTACAGTTAACAGTCCACCATGTTAATTTAAGGAAGACAATTTGAAAAAAATTGAAGCATCGTTAACCACCCTTAGCTCAAGTTACAGCAGCATTCTGGTAGGCGGTGATTTCAATGTAATTTTTTTAGCAAGGAATTCGACTACGCAGTTAATTCAATACATTTGCGATAAATTATGTTTCGAAGTAGTTAACCAGAAGTTTTTAGAACTCAAAGCTGACCTTGGTAATGGTTCAGGAGAGGGAACGTTTCTTCAGAGCATTCAAATGAAATAGGACAGAACATAATCGTTTATTTTTGCTCGAAACAAAGTAACCTCTTCCTCAGAAAAATGGAAAAATGCGATAGTTTTACCAATTCCAAAAATATTAAATCCAAATAGTTCTTCGGAATTTAGTCCCATCAGTCTTCTATCTTTCCTGTCGAAAACATTTGAAATGATTCTAGCTCAACAGATACAAGAAAATTTAGAAATGTGCATGTGCAATAAATTATCAAAATGGCAATCATGGTTCCGAAAAAACATAGTTGTGAATCAGCAGTTGTAAAACGGAGTTAAGGAGAGCAATGGATTGTGATGATATAAGCGTAATGGTGATGCTAGATTTTTCAAAGGCCTTTGATTGTATCGATCACTCTATACTTCTGTGGAAACTCAAAAATAACTTTCAATTTTCTCGCTCCGCCCTTAAACTAATTTTTATTTATTTAAATAACCGTTTAGTCTCTGTTGAAACTGAACTTGGAGTTTCCAGCCCACAGATGTCCCACAAGGATCTGGTTTAGGTCCTCTACCTTTCTGCGTCTTCATTAATGATTTTCTTGATATAATTCATGACATAATTCATAGTAATTGCCCTGAGTATTTGTATGAATATTTGAACTTCCTTCAGTTACCTAGAGGCCTGAAATTAGTATTACCGCAATTTTCACAAACTGTAGAAGAACGATCTTACTTTGTCAATGCAATTATTTTGTGAAATAATCTTCCACACCATTTGCAAAGAACCATATCGTCATCGCGGTTTCGAAGGGAACTACTCAAACACATGTCCAATTAAATTTAAGATATTTAAAAAATGTTCCTATAATTATTTAAATTTTTCTAAATTACTATTAATATTATTGATTTGCTTTGTGAACTCATGAATTTAATATATCTAAATCTTTTTTTTTTTTGCACATGTCATTGTCATTTAATTTTTAATACTATCTATGAGATTTATCTCGAAGTATATTGTAATATTAGCTCATATGAAATAAATGAAATGAAAAAAAAATTAAATGATTTTATTTCCGAAACTAAAAGTGCAATAATGCTTTATTAGATCTTCCCATGGTTCAAAATTATATACCTATCTAGGAACATACTATTTCACATACCTACACAAAATAATTTTCGAACGAACCCTATGGTATTTTTAAGTTTCATTTTCTTGCATTTTGTGTACCTTTAATAAAACTTAATTGTCGTGAAACAGCAGGTGCTATACGCTATACCCTATATAATAATATAAAAGAAAGGGACACCAAGTTGTCATCAAGGACTTATATACAAAAAAAAAAGTCAAATTCGCTTTGCTACACCACACACAGGAATATAAACCTAAACGAGGAAAGTTAACTCATGCACGACCTCACTACAAATGCGATCATTGCATGTATAAGGGCACTTTGCGCACACTCATAATATTTTATACATTACATGATTTTTCGTCCAAACACTATTCCCAATAGTACCATACCAGGGTCCAGGTGTGTTTAAAAAGACGTAAAAAGTAATCATTCTAAATTGCAATAAACCCCGCCGCCGCGGTCAAAAGTTGTTAACAAAGGACACATGGTGAATGCAATTAAGTGTAGGAAATGTTGTGAAATAAAGTGTTTTTATTATACATAGGTATATCAATAATAAAATAGAAAAAAAACTTATACCCATACCTACTCGCTATTTAAAAAAGCAGTCTTTTTAAAAATTATAATCTACTTCTACGTAACTCCTATATTTAATCTATTTTGAAATAGAAGTATACCTAATCTCTTTGACATTGGAAGAAATACGACTTTTTTGCAACGAATTTTGAATTGATGAATTTCCAGTATTTCTGTTTAAATAGTCAATTTCAAAATTTCAAATCAACTTTTTTTTGTATAAAGGGCACATTACGAAGCAATAGGAAAACATTCCAAATATTTTTTATGACAACATGAGATGTTGAAACTTGATGATGAAGGGAATCAGGTTGCGGAATTTTTCAGAAAACAATAGTTACAGCTGCATTGAAATTTTTATTGAACACCACAACAACAAAAATTAACAATCTTAGGGCCACTTGCACGAAATCAAAGCATTTATTTATAAAATCGTAGTTATATATAATAAAACTATGCCGTTACAAATAGGGATTAATGAGACGTCATTCAAAGGTCCTTTTTATATTACATAAGTGACGCTAATTACATCTAGCCGCATTGTTGAAAGCAAATCATAACTATAAATTAGTTGACATTTGACGGAGTTTGACCGCACCTGTTATAAAATGTATACATTTTCTGCGATAAATATAAGTAAATACATATAAAAAGAATATATAAGCCAAAAAGTACCTATGTATTTTCATCAGTTTTTACAGTAAATTTTTAACACTCTTCGCAAAATTTCCCATATTTATATATTTTAAACTTTGAAGGTTTGTTGTTAGTGAGTTCAAGGTGGTTCAACTTAAATTTAAAATTAAATCCCTAGCTATTTATGAGTAAGATTGCATAAAAAAATGTCCGTCTAGATCCGCTGTTTGGTTTTTCAACCTTTAACCAAAGAGGTAAGAAGCATTCGTTTTTCATCGTTTTTATATCGTTAAATGCTATTATTATTTTAATAGTTAAGTTTTGTGAAGATGGAAAAAGTCAAAACCCAAAAGTCCATGAGAAATTCGCCTTTTTAGAAGAAGAGCTAGCAGAAATCACATTTTGTCCAGATAATGAAAGAGAAGAAAGCTGAAAGAAGCTTTGAAATTATTTAAATTTCCGTTTAAGACAAAATATAAGTTAAGTGATTGTAAGGAAGACCATTTTTTAAAATATATACTATGCCTACGTGGAAAGCAATCAAACCAGGTCGACTCCAGAAGAATTATTATGAATTGAGCGATCAGACTTAAAGAAGAAAGACTTAAAATATACATAACCTCATTTTTATTTTGTTTGTTTTGATATGAATCGGTTATTTCAGAAACAACATAAGTCAATGAACATTAACTTTATAGGAGCAACAAAAATCTGTTTTAGATAAAATTCCACAACACTCAACATTTTGAGTAGGCAAAGTTATAATTTGGCTTGAGATGCATTTTAAAAACCGCTAATTTGTTTGGCTTGTTTGGCTTTTTTTTAGTCTAAACCGGTTTTTAAGCCTTAAAAGTCGCTTGAATTATGTCGTTTCTGAAATTAACAAACTTTTTTTGTGAAACTTTTGTTTTATTATAAGCTTTAACAAAAGACAAAATGCTTAGAAAAATATAAAGAAAATACTATTGATCTGTATCGATTAGACAATTCTTTTGGAAGTTGGCCGAGCGAAAATGTCATCATAGTACTCTTGAATGTTAACGTCTCCTGTTAGATACAATTTTAGTTTTTTTATGTCATTCGTCTTCTTTTTATTGATTGGCACCTTTCCAGAGGGATAAGCAAGGGCTTGTGGCAGAGCTACCAGTTCATCTCTTTGAAGGTTTCCAGGTTAAATGTATGACTTGTAAAACCGTTAATAAAGTCTCTCGCAACAACTGTTTTATCATATCAATCCGAGTGGGAAGACTGAGAAAATTTACTAAAAGTAAACGTATACTTATTTTTTCTAGCCACATGTCTTCCATTGGACTCCATTGAAAGCATATTTCTTTTATAAAAGCGTGGCCACCAGCTTTTGTAGTCGATAATGTCAGCCGTGTTTCATAAAATTACTGTAACGTTTCTTTTCTAGTTTGTATATTGACTGCCAGTTATTCTAGACCGTTTTATTATTTCGTTCTTGTATAATTCAAGATTTTTCACGCCCCTCTTTCTCTTGGGGTTTATAGTAGACACTTCATAAGTCAATGGCTTATGTCGTTTCTCTTCGGAACATATTTCATTGTTCAGTCAGTTTTCGTACTCTGAGGGGTCTGACATATGTAGTATCACTTCAAAAGACGAATAACTATTCAAAATGATAAATTAGCAAAAAAAAATATGTGAAAAGCTGACTTATGTTGTTTCTGAAATAATCGATTCATAAGTGGTTGACGGTGCTCATTGGAATCAAATAAAAAATTTCATGTGAATGGAGCATCAGAATTAACGAATATTCGTTCATTCGTTGGTCACTCTCATCTGAACACTCCTTTACAGTCCAAGCGCTTTGTTCTGCGCTGCGGGGCATTCGTCAAAAATGTTTAAAAAAATCGACAAATTAATAACTTTGTATTGGAAAAAAAGGTGTATCGTAAATAAAGAGATTCATATTCCAACAGTATAATTATAATATTTCTTGGAAGACAAATCAGCCAAATAAATTAACGAAAACTGTAAGCTTATTTCGTTTAATAATTTTATTTCATATTATAGTATTGCATATAGGCAGAGTTGTTAACTACTTAAGTATATTTTTACTGCTGAACTGAGTAAGTACCCAGAACATTGTACTAGGGCTTTCAATTGCAGACGTGTATTTGACTATACACGTGTATTCGTGTAACGTGTACACGTGTAGTGAAAAAACAACTACAAGTGTACACTACACATGTATCAATTAAATGCACGTGTTAATGAAAATACAGGTGTAACTAAAAAAACCGAGCTTAATTTTTATAGCTGAGCGGAGTACTTATTATGAATTCTATCTTAATTTGACCCTTGGCAAAAACAAATAATTTGGCAACACTAATAATTGTCACATCATATTTCTTATACATACATTAATTTGTCAATTATGACATTCTCAATTTGAACTACTTATTCTTTCTTTTTAATCAGAATTCTTGTACCAACTGGATATATAATTTACGAATTATACAATTTTGCATTTTATTGACCCATCATGAAAGAAACATTCCAGAAGTTACTACAGGAGATGCAGGAACAACAGCACAGAGACAATCTTGCAATGCAAACTTTGGTCTTACAACTGCTATCAAAACCATCATAAGCCGTAACCAGCCAAAGTACTAGCCCGAAAGTTGAGAACAAGAGCCCGGAATTTGTATTAGTAAACAAATTAAAACAAATTAAAAAAACTACTTTTCAAATAAAGAATGTTTTTACTTTTACTCATGTTTAGTCCAGTCGAATCATCACCGAAAGTAACTATTTGAGGAAAATAAATGGCAAGACTGAGTCGCACAAACTTGCTCTTGTGGCAAGTAACCTTTGTGTAAACAACTGGGAATTTTGTCAACTTTTCACCGTCAACATCGAAGCACTCACATAAGTTTTTATTAAAATTGATCAGATCTTTTTCGAAAAAATATGGAATTAAGAAAATTGACTGTTTGAAAAATACGGTTTTCCAAAATGTTTAAATGCAGTATTAATCAAGTTTGGCGATCTATTAAAAAATTATATTTTGTTAATATCGGTTACGCCGTTTAAGAGATAATCGTTATCAAAAAAGTACCGTTGTAGGGCAGGTACCGTTAATAAGTTACTCCGGAGAAAAAAAAATCTAGATGAAAGACATAATTCTTCCCCGCAGTCTGCCACTATCTTCGTATCACTCAATTTGTCTGCCGTTTTGATATGTTGCATACAATATTAGTGAGCGTCATTAAACTAAAATTCAGCTTTGATGAAATCACGTTTTTGGTCTCATTTTTTTTTGTAAGCCTTTATTTCCTATAGGCAGCCTCTCCACCAACGGACAAGTGGCAGACAATTTATTTAATGTTTGTTTGTTCAATCTTTATAATGACACTAAAAATTTTTTTAATGAAATGACGTTACTTTTTTGTCGCTGGCTCTTAGAATTGACGGTGCTCATTCGCATCAAATAAAAAAAAATTATGTGAATGGAACGTCAAAATTCGTTGTCATTCGTCAAGTCATTCGTTGGTCGCTCTTATCTGAACATTTCTTTACAGTCCAAGCGCTTTGTTCGTCAGAAGACGCACGAGTTCGTCAGAACGAATTGATCGGTAAAATCAGTTTGATTTTTTCTGCGGCGCGTTCGTCAAAACTGTTCATCAAAATGGACAAATTAATAATTTTGTAACGGAAAAAAGGTGTGTCGTCTGATATTAAAATAAAGTCATTTTCCAACAGTATAATTTTATAATATTTCTCGGAAGACATATCAGCCAAATAAATTAACGAAAACTGTAAGCTTATTTCGTTTAATAATTTCATTTCATATAGTATTGCATATAGGCAGAATTGTAAAGTGCTTAAGTATGTTTGTACTGCTGAACTGAGTAAGTACCCAGTACCTTGTACTAGGGCTTTCGATTTCAGACGTGTATTCGTGTATTCGTGTAACGTGTACACTGTACACGTGTAGTGAAAATGCATGCACGTGTAAATGAAAATACGCGTGTAATTAAAAAAACCGAGCTTATTTTTTTTATAATTGACCGGAGTGCTTATTATGTATTCTGTCTTTATTTGACCCTTGGCAACAACAAATAATTTGGCAAAGCTTATATATATGTCAATTATGACATTCTCAATTTGAACTACTTATTCATTCTTTTTAGTCTGAATTCTTGTACCAACTGGACTTATAATAAAACACTTGGAATCAAAGTATTATCAATGTTTTATTTAATTAATATTTATTAAGATTCCAACAGAATTTTTTATGATCGCTCGGGATCAATCTTGCAATGCAAACGTTGGTCTCACAACTGCTATCAAAACCATCATCAGCCGTAACCAGCCCAATTACTAGCTCGAAAGTTGAGAACAAGCGCCTGGAATTCATCATGGAAGCACTCGGATCAAATATCACAGAGTTTTGCTGTGACATAGAAAATAACCTAACTTTCCAGACATAGTATGGTCGTTACGAAGACCTTTTTGAGTTCGATGCTGTTAAATTCGACGATGCAGCCAAAGTCAGGTTTTTGCTGAGGAAACTCAAACCCATCGTTCACAGCAAGTACATTAACTACATTCTGCCAAAGCATCCTCTTGATCTCAGCTTCAAGGAAACGGTAACAAACCTCACACAGTTATTTGGCTTCCAAACATCACAGTTAGACTTAAGGTATAACAGTCTTCAGCTCACAAAAGAAGCACACTGTGATTTCATTACATACGCAGGTATAGTGAACAAATATTGTGAGCAGTTCAAGTTAAATGATCATAGACTTTATCAATTCAATTGCTTCATTTATGTAATGGGAATGAAATCATCATCTGACTTCAAAATCAGAACAAAAATGTTAAACAAGTTGGACATCACATTACGTTAGACGTTTTATCAAGAGAGTGCCAACGTGTTATCAATTTGAAAACGGACACAGCTTTCATTGAGAATGCGAAAAGCGATGTACAGGTTAATCGATTGGACAGCAACTCCAATTATAACACCAAGTCAAAAGCCATACCGAAAACTCCATGCTAGTTCTGTGGCAACATGCATTTCTCCCGCGACTGCACATATTACAAACACAAATATGAACAGTGTAACAGTGAAGGACATAAAGAGGGATATTGTATTGCAGGGAAAAGGCAGAGAAACGGAACACAAAAGCACAGCTGACCAAGAACAAAGACGAAGCGTAACAACAAGAATACATTTCAACCAGAATTAAAAAGTATTTTCATCACCAACAGAGGAAGTACGCAAATGTCAACATAAACGGTACAAACATCGACTTGGAGTTAGACACAGCATCTGGTATAACAATTATATCAGAAATAAACTTCAATAGTTTTAATATTTCACATTTCAAAAAAGTGTAAATTACCCTTGTCAGATCAATTTGATTGCAATGTGAAATTTAGAGGGAGACAGGAAGATTCAACATGTTATGTCACTCCAATTAATAATTTATAGTCATAGGACTCGACTGGATCAAGGCACTGAAGCTCGAAGACATGTCGATTAGTGCAACCTACAATCAAGTCACAGTCGAAAACCGGGAAAGTTTTAATGTATCTATTAAATATTTCGCTTTTAAAACATTCTTTTCTAGACATTTTTAACGAATCATTGGACCTATGCAACGAAACAAAAGCACATCTGGTTACAAAATCAAACATTCAATCAGTTTTTCAACCAAAACGGCTTGTCGCTTATGCTGTCAAAGATCTTGTTGAAGCAGAGCTCCAGCGACTACAAGGCACCAGTGTGATTTCGCCAGATAATTACTCGGAGTGGGTCGCTCCAATAGTGGTTGACTGGAAGCATACGGATTTGTGCTGATTTTTCCACTGACTTAAACAATGCGCTCGAAAGTCACCAGTCACAAATGCTCAATTTTTTAGTTACATAGATTTAGATTTAGATTTAGATTTCATCAATCAGAGCATATTATAAACTCTTACAGACTAATATACATAGGTAGGAAGATATAATTACTGTTAGTGGGCTTACATAATTTATACAAGCAAAAAACAAAAACAGAGAACAGAAATCAATAATATGACATATTAAGTTATTTAATATATTTAAATTTTGTTTAACATAACTGATTTAAACGTTTCTCTCGTGCAAACCATATAAAAATCAACTCTAGAGCAAATAGAGTTTGCTTCTCTGATGCAACGGGTGATGGTTTCATTTCGACCGTAGTTTGTAAAATGAAACTTCTCATAAATTAAAAATCGTTCGCGTGTAACTCTTAAAGGTGCATTGCCCTCGTAGACTTAAGCAGCTAATGGAGGACATTTAATATGATTGGTCATAATATCTCTGATCAACATAATTGAAAAGTATTTACGTCGAGTTTCAAGCGTTTTTAATCCGAACAAAAGACATCTGGTTTTATAAGGAGGTGTGACTATTCTCTAATTTAACTTAAAAAAAACGTAGCGTGTAAAATTTCTTTGAATTTTTGCTATTCTCTGCGATGAGGTAGCATAATAAGGATTCCAAACTGTACAGCAATACTCAAGCACAGATATAACTAGAGAATTATAAACTGATAGTAGAGTATATGAATCGTTAAATTCTTTGGTATTCCTTTTAATGAAACCTAGCATCTGGTTGGCTTTATTAACCATAAAATTATAATGTGGAAGAAACGATAGATTAACATCCAGAATAACTCCTAAATTTTATTTCTGGGTTACTCTTGCCAGCTTTGTATTTTCGATACTGTAGTCGAAGAAAGTTGGATTACAAATCCTAAAACAAGACAATATTTGGCATTTAGCAATATTTAAGTGAAGATCGTTGATATCACACCAATTAGCCAAAATCTCCAAATCCTCTAGCAGAAGGCTACAGTCGGATTCGCAAGCAATCCTTCGGTAAAGCTTAAGATCATCCGCAAAAAGAAGACAATGTGAATGCTTGAAAAAAGTAGGTATGTCATTGACAAAAAGTAGAAAAAGTAGCGTGCCTAAATGGCTACCTTGTGGAACACCCGAAGGAATAAGAATATCTTCAGAGTTGAAGATTTGAATTTTTACAATTTGGATTCTTTCAGTTAAGTAAGACTCCAACCACTTTAAAAGAGATGAATTGAAACCAAAAGAAGAAAGTTTACTGACCAGAATTTTATGATTAACTCTGTCAAAAGCTTGCGCAAAGTCGGTAAAAATAATGTCCGTTTGGAAGCCTTTTTCCATATTATTTATTATGGCATTCGCCATTATCGTTAGGTTAGTTGCTGTTGATTTACCAGCTACAAACCCATGTTGAAAAACTGAAATTTTATCTTGGATAAGTTTTGAAATTCTGTTATAAACTACTTTTTCAAAAAGTTTAGGTATGGCAGATAACTTACAAATTGGCCTATAGTTTGTGACTTCCTGTTTAGAACCCGAATTAAAAATTGGTGATAAGAATGAAATTTTCCAAGTTTTCAAAAAATTACCCTCAGACAAAGATAGATTAAAAATTCGTGTTAGAGGCTGAGATAAGGCAATCGCACATTTTTTTTAAAGAATAGGTGGAATTTCATCTGGGCCTCCTTTCTTGTTCAAATCTAGGCCTACCAATGCTTCTTCCACTTCCGCTTGGAAAAGGTCAATAGAGCCAATGTCAACACATTTGGTTAAGCTTGGAAGGTCTGAATGTGAAACATATTCAGATGAATAAACTGATTTAAAATATTTCGCAAATAAGTTGCAAATTACGGGAACTTTACTAGTAGTTGTGTCGAGGTACTTCATACAGCTTGGAAGTCCGAAAGATTTTCTTTTGGTATTTAAAAATTTCCAAAAGCCTTTACTATCTTTTTTTAGATCATTTTCTATCGAAAGAATGTAGTTACGATACAGAAACTTGTCCAAATAGTCAAATTTACGTTGGCAGACTAAATAATTTGTACGAAAATCTAGATTTTCTTTGTTATTTTTGTAAATTTTGTACGCTTTATTTTTTTGATTTTTGAGGTTAGTTGGTCTCCTATTGTACCAGACTGGATTAGAATTAGCTATGAAACTTTTAATAGGTACATACTTTTAACTGCGTTTTTCAAAATATTTGTAAAAATAGAGTAAATTTTTTCTAAATCAAAATCTTGAAATATATTAACGCACGAAATCGATGAAAAGTACTCGACCATTGCATCAAAGTTAGCCTTTTTAAAATCATAAACAATTATGTTACTAACATTTTCATTTTTTAGATAACAATATAAAATAAGATCTCCTTCAATTGCAAGATGATGGAGTGAATTTTTTATAATAGGTAACATAGATTTTTCTACTGAGATAAAAAATTCCTTGTCCACAAATACCAGATCCAAAATTCGATTAAAATTATTAAATTGATAGTTAATTTGAATTAAATCATACTGGCTTCAAAAATCAATAACTGATGACTCAATTTCACTTATAACATTAAAAGGAATTAAATGTTTATCGACTAAATCTAGACTCCATTTGATGTCACCAAGGTTAAAATCACCAGCAAAAATAACATGTTGTTGTGTATTTAAACTATCCAAAACATTTTTAGAATTAAACAAATGTAAGTTATAGAGTTCTAAGGTACTCCTTGGTGGAATATAACTAGCTAAAACAAACAAATCTGAATTACCTAAGTTTATACAGACAATAAGCTGGTCAACATCTTGGTTAGGAGAGGACAAGTTTGATTCTAACTCAATTTCCCTGCAAGGCAAACTAGCTCGAACCGCAATCAATACTCCACCTCCCCTTTCCATTCCAGTCTTTCGCTTACATCTGTCTTTTCTAAATACAGTATAGACATCTGAAAAAATTTCAGATGTTAAATGATTTTCTGATAACCATGTCTCAGTTTTAATTATAATATCATATATACATGAAGAGAATGAAACATATACTGAGTCTAATTTAGTTCTTAACCCACCTACGTTTTGATAATAGAATGAAAGTTTCTTATTTGCAGAATGATGTGATGATGTTTTTCTTGATGAATTTAGAGATGAAATTAAAGATGAATTTATTGATAATGATCCAGCAAGTAGATCTGAAGTAGTTGCAGCACCAGTAACTTCAGTGACAATATTAATGGATGAAGATGTATTGTTTACTTGAGTTTTGTTTTTATTTGATGCATTTTATCAGATGCATTTTAGCAAACTGAAGTCGAAGAAGAGTCTAAACATTTACTCACTATCAACACCCACATGGGTGTTGATAGTAAGTAACACCGAACACCATTCGGTTATATCTTCTGATATAACCGAATGGTGTTCGGTGTGAAAACATTTCTGTCAATTTGTAACGTACGCTCGTGATGTTATCCGAGGTATAGAGATCTGTTGAGAGTGAAATTTTCAAAATAAAAAAAAAATTCTTAAGCCATTCCAAGAACGAGACCTTAAAACACTCAAAACAAAATCTCTATAAAATCCACCCACTCTTCATGCTACCTTTATACCTCAGTACTAACAGGTATACTGAGGCAGTCCTGGCAGCAAAAGTGGATGGGTGTCCAGGCTCCGACCGCGTGGCATGCTTGCATAGCCAAAGGTTAGCTCGTCGGTGGGGGGATTCTTGCTGTCGAAAACCTGAACGGCTGTTACGTTTTTTCATGCCAAAATTGTACGAATAAAAACCGCGAAACTAGATTGTCCTAACAGGTAGATCAAATGTCCTTGAAAGTAAGGAGAGTAAATGGTGTTAAACTCACTGAGGAATAACCCACCCCAGTACTACCTCCTATAACACGTGGATATCGGTTGCAGTACATCCTGGTTATCATAAGTCCTCTAAATGTATATATAATAACTCCCAAAAAAAATTATAAAATTAAAGAAAGACTAAGCGCCTAAGCCTTCATCCTATCGTTTACATCATTGTTGTCCATTACCGCTTCTAGAAGAAACACATCCATTGATTATTTTATTCGTTTGGTGATTATGATGATCATATTATCTCTTCTTGATGGTGTGCACAGCATCGAGGAGTTTTCATCAACAACGTTGTATCGTTATAATTTGTACCTATAGGTTTTTGGTAAGAAACAGAAGTAAATTTGAACGAACTGAATGTACAATGATAGATAGAAATTTTACATATGTATAGTATTTAAACTAGACTCTGATTCTTGAAAAATTCATAAAGTAAAAAATATACTTAGCTTTATAATTTATTGAAATTTAGAAAATGTTGTAAAGATGCAGATGTAGTTGGGTTAGAGATGTAGGTAAAGCAGGGTTAGAGATGTAGATGTGGCGGTCAATGTGAGGCAGCTCAATTTCTATGCTGCTCTTTTGAGGGTTCTTTAGTTATTACTGCTGTTGACCATTCGTAGCAAAAATTTGGTTTATTGGTCATCCGCCGGCACAGTTTAAATGCGTGGATATATCTACATATATCTTGTAGGTATGTAGGAACGCACGTATATATATAAATGTATATATAGCTGATCGCTGCCTTCGGAAAGGTTCAGATTTTTCTGTCTCGTGTCGTGGAAATTCTTGGATGCCGTTTGTACTTTCTGGTGGCGGTCAAAAATGTTGGGTTGCTGCTTTTACCTTTGCGTGTGTCGTGGGTGCACTTTTTATGGCGTGGTAATTTAGGCGTAGTTTGATGGAAATTTTCTCAAAACCATAAGGTTTCCGCCAAATAAAATTTAAACCATAAATACACCACAGGTGAGCCTAATTTTTATATGAAAAAAAAAATTGTTTTTTTTTTCAGCTAAGATATGAATACCAGATTTTCTTAAGACTTACCATTTAATTAAGCTTTGTTCTGGAAAAATTCGGCTTATAATCTGGCTCATGAATTTTTGGAACCTCCGTGTTTTTTTTTTGCACTTTTCACTCTTTTATTTTTATTTTGTTTTTTTCTGTTCTTTTTATGTTGTTTAAACTTTGTAACTTTAATTTATTGTCTTTATAGATTATAGTTTTTTTTAATGTTCTTGCAGGGAATAAATATATTTAGTTATATATAATTAAATACATACATAAGCAAAAATCTTTAAGAATCAACTTGGTTGACTATATTTTCACCGGTTATTTTTTTCTCAATTGATTTTTTTTATAGTTTTAGGGCTCACACACGACTTAAACGATCATTTGATACTAAAAGCAGAGGCATCTTGGTTTTCAGGGCTATTTATACCTTTGAAGATTCATCGTGTAGATCGCTTCACACACACACAGACAAAACCGTCATGGGCCACATCCAGGGCTTCCGCTTTTCTTAATATCAAACTCAATTTTGACCAATAAAATCTGGAATTAAATCCATAAATCAAATTTGATTTTTTCAAAAATAAGTGTATTAAGTTCCGAATTTTTCGGTTGAAATGTTCTCAGATACAAAATCTCGGAAGCCGTACATGGCTCTTCATGTGTGTGGGTGGGTGAGAATTTCCTTCGATACTCGTTTGGGATACTCGAAGACTGATAAAACTTAGTTAATTATATCTCGCCTCAAACGAAATATTATGTAATTTAATCGTTTCGCTTTTTTTTTAAGTCGTGTCATGGATTAATTAATTAGTGCGCCTGGACTACAAAAAAAAAAAAACAAAAAAAAAAAATGCTGCTGGTGGAACCTGCTCGGAAAGTTCTTTGTGGTACATTCTATGGCAGACGACAGCGTGGTAGACCATACTTGCGCTGGAAAGATGGCGTAGACCAGGACGCCTGGAGCCTTGGGGTGCGCAACTGGATGGCGTCGGCTCGAGACCGGGATAGGTGGAGAGACTTGTTGAAGGAGGCCAGGACCGGACCCCGGTTGTCGAGCCGATGATGATGATGAAGTAGTTTTAAGGTATTTACGTATATTTACGTATATTTTAGTTTTATTTAGGTTAATTTAGTTTTATTTAGGTAAAGGGTAGTTTTAAGTTTTTAAATAAAAATTAAAATAATGTCATGGAAAACAAGTTTTTAGAATTTTCTTGTTTAGGTTTAAGTTATATTAATTTTAAATTTAAAATAGTCTTTACGCCGAAAGGCATTTTTTAAATATAGTTATAGTATAATTTAGAGCGCCCGTATGGGGCCATTTAGTTATTGAAGTTAATATGTAAGCTAGTTGTTTAAGATTTTTTTGTCCAGCATTAAGATAGATATAAGAAAATGAAAAAATTAAAAATTAATTAAAATGCAAAAAACAAAAAAAAAGTGCGCCTGGACTGGCCAAGACATTCCGGGTTCAAATCCTGCAAACCACTTTTTGTACTTTACTCCACCGGACTATATCGTAATTATTTCTTTAGTTTTAATTACCGTCGGCAGAGAACATAGCTTATATCGTATTTTGTTCAATGTTAAATTTTCTCTAAGCATTTATAATAATTGTTCTAACGATCATATAGCTTAAGATTAAGAGAAAGCTTTTTTGCTGAAGAGCAATACTTCACAGCTTCTACAACTTTGTATCATGATACAAGGAAATCTAAAGCATAGCGAAGGAATCAAGGTAGTAAGAAAATGGCATAAATAGGTTCTTGATGGTAATTTTTAAATTTATAAGAAAAATGCAGGGATGAAAAGTAATCAAATTTGCATAGAAGTTTATAGTAGTGAAACAAGAGCGAAAATAAACGAGAAGGTATTCGAAGGTAAAACAGAAGCAAAACTTACTCAAGAGAAAGTATACAAATATACAACCATAAAACTATTATGTTTTTTACAGAATTAAAAGAATATTAAATTTGTTAAGAGAAATGTAACTTGAAGAATGATAAAAAAATAAAGATAATCTCGTTGAAACTAAATTAAGGTTTCCCACAAAACTTTTTCATTATGAAAGCTTTTATAAAGCATACAAAATGAAAATGAAAAGAAACCTTGGTATTTGGACAAGAACCCACGCCTGAAAGTCTCGTGTTCAGCTGGCTAGCCATTTAAGCAATTTATAATTCATGTTACTTTTTTAAATCTTTGGAATGAAATACTCCGATTTTCTTACCTTTTTCATCCTCTCGTTCATACAAATGGTGTCCTACGATCTTGTGAATTTTTTCTTTGAGAAATTTAGGACATAACGCACTTTTGTATGCAAAATGTTGTGCTTCATACTTTTAGGGATCAAATTCATTTCTGAACTATTAACACAGCCAAGTTTTCTTAGAAGTTTGAAATCCGAACCATGTTCTACCATTTTCTGGCCAAACATTGCTTCATATGGCGATACACTGATCACCGAATGCACAGCAGTGCGTAATGCACAACTGATAGCTGGAAGATGTACATCCCAATCTCTTTGATTTTCTTTTAAATAAGATCTGATGGCTGCAAGAATGGAGCGGTTAACCCTTTCGCTTGCATTAGCTTGGGGCTCATATGAAGCTGTTTTTATATGCCGGACTCCATGATCTGTTAAAATTTTTTAAAACATTGAACTTGTAAATTGTTTGCCATTATTCGAGACCAAAGTCTTAGGAACACCAAATAGGCAAAACACTCCTTCATGTAAGAATTGCATTGCGATTTCTGAAGTGGATTTTTGAAGGGCTTTAATTATTACAAATTTTGTTAAATTGTCAAGTGCGATTATGATATGGATGTTTCCTTTCTTGGAAAGCGGATACGGGTAAAGAAAGTCCACATATAAGTGCTGAAAAGGGTAATCTACAATAAACGTTCTTCCCATCGGTTCACGCAATATCTGATTTGAAGCTTTGGATGTTTTACAAATATCGCAACTACCTATAAATTCCTTGACTTGAGATGCCATATTTGGCCAGAAAAACTTTTGCCTTAATCTGAAAAGAGCTTACGCTATCCTTCCATGCGAAGCTTTATCTGGCTGATGAGCCAGAGATATCAGTTTACACGACAGCACCGACGGAACCCACAACTTCTATACTAAATCATCCTCAATAGGATGACCTGTGCAATGGTCAACCTGTGGAAGCTGTGATTTTTGTTTTTCGATGTTGTCAATGATCTTAAGATATTCATCCGATTGAAAACCAGGATCTGTACGCAACACATCGGATGGGTCCTCAATTGAAATTGCCTTTAGGCTTACCGCATCATCCATGTAGAATCTGGACAGAGCATCTGGCAGATGATGCAGCGAACCTCTCCGATGCTCAATTACAAATTCGTAGCCTTGAAGTTTAAGATTCCAACGGGATGATCGTCCACTGAGATTTTTCTGTCCCATCAGCCATTTCCAGCTCGCATGGTCTGTTATGATCTTGAACTTGTGGCCCTCTACATAAGGACGGAATTTTTCAACACCCATTACTGCAGCTAAGCACTCCCGTTCTGTTACGCTGTAATTACTCACCGTTCAATTTATAAGAATAGTAATAGATGGGACGCTCGACTTCATCATCGTCTTTTTGACACTGAACGCATCCAATTCCTGAATCGGATGCGTCACAGAGAATCATGAATGGTTTTGAGAAATCTGGGTTTACAAAAATGGGTGCGGTAGTTACCTTTTCTTTGATGGAATTAAAGGCCTTTAATGCTTCTTCAGAGAATTCAAAATTTGCTGCCTTTTTCAAGGTATTTGTTAAAGGAGTAGCAAGAGTAGCATAATCACGGATAAACCTCCTATACCATCCTGACATGCCTAAAAATCGGCGAACTTGTCGTTGGCTGTTTGGTATAGGAAATTCTCTTACTGCCGCTACCTTATCCGGATTAGTTTTAAGGCAACCATTACTGACAACATATCCTAGAAATTTTAACTGTTTGTAACAAAATTAAGATTTTTGAACGTTTATGGTTAAACCAGCTGCGCTAAACTTACCCGCTAATTGCATCAAGAGTTTAATATGTTTTTCAAAAGTGCGTGAAATTACCAAAATGTCGTCTACGTACGGAAGCACTTTTGTTTAAGTTCAGAGGTCACCACCTTGTCGATAAGTCGGCACATACGTTGTACACCGCCACTGACACCAGGAGGCATCACCACGAACTAGAAATATACAATGTATCTCCAACACGCGATAATAAACCTTCAATAGGATGAAGAGGGTACGCATCATTTTTGGATACTGCATTAACCTTTCTGTAGTCCAGGCACAACCAGTTTTTGCCGGGTTTGCGTACCAAGACTACTGGATAGCTCCATGCACTATTGCTTTCTTGTATAATGTCCAGTACCATCATACGATCCAATTCATCGTATATTAGTTTTTGTATCGCTGGAGATAAGGGATAATGTCTTTGCTTTATAGGCGTGGCATCTCTCGTATCTATTATATGTTCCTCCAGCGTTGTTTGCCCTAAGCCATGAATGGCAAACGACGTAGACATGCTAACGGCTGCTTGAAGTTTCCTCGACTGTTCCTCTGATAATTCATGCGCTTCTTAACAACTACTTGAAGGGATTTGATATAATTTGTGGAGCAATATTAAAAGCAACCCAAAAATGTATGCCCAAATACAATTTTTGTCCTAAAGATCAGTATTTTTATTTAGACCTTTATATGAATTAAAAGCTATAAATTTCCCTTCTGCAGGTTGATGTTTACCGTCTGCAGTATTCACATCGGAAGAGAAATGTTGCAAAGGTATATTCCACTTTTTATTAACTCTTGACCACCTTGACAACTAATGCTGGCGCCGAAGTCGAGTAAACCCCACATTTCGGCTTGAGTCGAGGGTCTTCTGATTGAGGACAAAGAGCGGTAGCTTCTATAGATCTTTGATGCACTTTCTTATTTTAATGTTTTTCACGAATCCTTAAGATTCGTTTGGATACTGAACGTGGCTGACTTCCAAAGATTCTCTCTCTAGCTAGATGGTAAAAAATAAGTCTCTCATGTAACGACTTTCTAGGTTGAACAGCAGTGCTTTTTATAGGGTATGACAAATCAGGATTTAAAGGATTGGTATTAAAGCTATGTCTTTTTAAAATTTTAAAAGCCTGGTCTTTATTTGAGAGTCCCGGGGGGTTTTCAGAGAGCAAAACGTTCCGGGAGTTGAATTGCTCTTTCGGAAGTTTCCGGACATTTTGGATTCGGACATTTTGAAGACGTTGTATCCTCTTTACCACATCTGAAACAAAATAGCAATCTTTGTGGAACGGGACATTCAACATATCCGTGACCCACAGCCTTGCAATTCCAACAGGTGTAAGAACTTTTATCTCTTCTTGTTTGCTTCAATATTGTCACTTGTTGTGGCTAAATGCTCGTTTTCATTGTCAATTTCATTAACGTGCTTTCAAAATTGAGGTACCATTGGCACCTTACTTCTAAAACTATCTTGGTCGTAAATATGTTTCTCAATTTTTCTATAGTATTACACCAATTGCTGTAAACTCGATGTCTGAAAGGTGATCCACAGTTCAACTATTCTTCTGCGGACATTTTGTTTAATCAAGCCGATAAGTTCAAAGTCGGGCTTGGGTGTGAGAAGCATGGTGTTTAATCGCTGCAGATCCATATAAAAATTATCAAACTTTTCATGTTGACCTTGTCGCCTTTCACACATTCTTCTGGAGAGCTCTGAATCTGTTTCTAAAGAACGAAATTGCTTTACCAGGGCTATACGCAAGGTAAACCAGTCGACTGAAGGACGTGTTTTCACATACATCCAAAAACCAACTTTCAGCTTGGCCGCTTACGAATTGGTGGAAGTGAGACACAATTTCTTGTCAGGTAGCACCATAACATTGTTTAAGACGCTCTAACCTGCTAATAAACTCGTCCACAGTCATATTCGAGTTATCAAATTTAAGTCCCCACTTATGGAACAGATGGACTCTAGATGATGGATATGTTGCAATTGACGTATCTAACTGTGGAAGAGGAATTTCTGAAGGAGCTGACGAGTCACTTAAATGCCAATGTATTTGCTCAAGAAATTCACCTCTAGTAAAATTATTGAAATTTGGGGTTTTTTTTTGGTTTTTAAAAGTTGAAGTTTTTTCCTGTGCTTGAGACGTTGGTTGAGGGAAAGGCCTTGAAGCTGGTTGAGGTTCTGGACGCCTACGAAGCTCGAACTCGTTAGGAGAACTTATTGCTGTGGCAGGTTGAGTTGCCGAAAGTTCTTGAAGAATGGTAGCAATAAGTTCCTGTCTCATCATAGCCGTACTTCTTTCCATTTCTTTTTGCAATACCTTCATGTCATCTGCACTACCTAAATCTACAACTGTCGAAACAATTCCCGGAACATATCTAGAAAATTCAATTTCTGTTGATGGGACTTCAGCAGGCTTCTTTTTAAAGGCAAGATTAGAATCTGCGTTAGGTTTTGGAGCATTTAAATTAGATCTGGAAGTTGCACCTCTTACGCTAGAGACTCCTTCTTGGTTGTTTGAGTTTTTTGTAGCAGCTGCTCCAGCATTGGATAAACTTGTCGTTGATATATTTGAAATAAGAGAAGTATTTGAAGTAGCTACGAATGAATTAGGTTTTTGGCCATTTCCATTTCTAAGATTGTAGGACTTAGGATCACTTTTGTCCGCCATTATTAAATTTCAAGATTCAGAAAAATGGAAAAGTAAGTTAATTGTGAAGTAAACAAAGCCTCTTTTTTGGATTATCAAAATAAAGACCGAATTGAAGTAGGTAAATTTTACATAAGAAAAATAGGTATATGAGAAAAGATTTTTGTCTTGCCTTTTGGCAAAAGACAACTACATATGTGATATAGTATTATAGTTTAGCCTTTTCTGTATACCTAATCTCATATTCGTTCATTCAAATTTCAGATTAAAAAAAAAAGAAACTTACCCCGCTTCTTCGTTAGTTACTTTATTTTATTATTTTATTCGTTCGATGATTATGATGATCATATTAACTCTTCTTGATGGTGTGCACAGCATCGAGGAGTTTTCATCAACAACGTTGTATCGTTATAATTTGTACCTATAGGTTTTTGGTAAGAAACAGAAGTAAATTTGAACGAACTGAATGTACAATGATAGATAGAAATTTTACATATGTATAGTATTTAAACTAGGCTCTAATTCGGAAAAAATTCAAAAAGTAAAAAAAATATACTTAGCTTTATAATTTATTGAAATTTAGAAAATGTTGTAAAGATGTAAAGATGTAGATGTAGTTGGGTCAGAGATGTAGGTAGAGCAGGGTTAGAGATGTAGATGTGGCGGTGAATGTGAGGCAGCTCAATTTCTATGCTGGTCTTTTGAGGGTGCTTCAGCTATTGCTGCTGTTGACCATTCGTAGCAAAAATTTGGGGTATTGGTCATCCGTCGGCACAGTTTAAATGCGTGGATGTATCTTCATATATCTTGTAGGTATGTAGGAACGAACGTATGTATATGTATGTATATATAGCTGTTCGCTGCCTTAGGAAAGGTTCAGATTTTTCTGTCTCGTGTCGTGTAAATTCTTGGACGCCGTTTGTACTTTCTGGTGTCGGTCAAAAATGTTGGGTTGCTGTTTTTACCTTTGCGTGTGTCGTGGGTGCACTTTTTATGGCGTGGTAATTTAGGGAACTTTGTTGGGTTGCTACTTTTACCTTTGCGTGTGTCGTGGGTGCACTTTTTATGGCGTGGTAATTTAGGTAACTTTGGTCTTACAACTGCTATCAAAACCATCATAAGCCGTAACCAGCCAAAGCACTAGCCCGAAAGTTGAGAAAAAGAGCCCGGAATTTGTATTAGTAAACAAATTAAAACAAATTAAAAAAACTACTTTTCAAATAAATAATGTTTTTACTTTTACTCATGTTTAGTCCAGTCGAATCATCACCGAAAGTAACTGTTTAAGGAAAATAAAGGGCAAGACTGAGTCGCACAAACTTGCTCTTGTGGCAAGTAACTTTTGTGTAAACACCTGGGAATTTTGTCAACTTTTCACCGTCAACATCGAAGCACTCACATAAGTTTTTATTAAAATTGATCAGATCTTTTTCGAAAAAATATGGAATTAAGAAAATTGACTGTTTGAAAAATACGATTTTCCAAAATGTTTGAATGCAGTATTAATCAAGTTTGGCGATCTATTAGAAAATTATATTTTGTTAATATCGGTTACGCCGTTTAAGAAATAATCGTTATCAAAAAAGTATCGTTCTAGGGCAGGTACCGTTAATAAGTTACTCCGGAGAAAAAAAAACTAGATGAAAGACATAATTCTTCCCCGCAGTCTGCCACTATCTTCGTATCACTCAATTTGTCTGCCGTTTTGATATGTTGCATACAATATTAGTGAGCGTCATTAAACTAAAATTCAGCTTTGATGAAATCACGTTTTTGGTCTCAATTTTTTTTTGAAGCCTTTATCTTCCTTCAGACAATTTATTTAATGTTTGTTTGTTCAATCTTTATAATGGCACTAAAAATGTTCTTAATGAAATGACGTTACTTTTTTGTCGCTGGCTCTTAGAATTGACGGTGCTCATTCGCATCAAATAAAAAAATCGTCAAGTCATTCGTTGGTCGCTCTTATCTGAACATTTCTTTACAGTCCAAGCGCTTTGTTCGTCAGAAGCCGCACGAGTTCGTCAGAACGAATCGATCGGTAAAATCAGTTTGATTTTTCTGCGGCGCGTTCGTCAAAACTGTTCATCAAAATGGACAAATTAATAATTTTGTATCGGAAAAAAGGTGTGTCGTCTGATATTAAAAGAAATTCATATTCCAACAGTATAATTTAATAATATTTCTCGGAAGACAAATCAGCCAAATAAATTAACGAAAACTGTAAGCTTATTTCGTTTAATAATTTCATTTCATATAGTATTGCACACAGGCAGAATTGTAAAGTGCTTAAGTATGTTTGTACTGCTGAACTGAGTAAGTACCCAGTACCTTGTACTAGGGCTTTCGATTTCAGACGTGTATTTAACTATACACGTGTATTCGTGTAACGTGTACACTGTACACGTGTAGTGAAAATGCATGCACGTGTAAATGAAAATACGCGTGTAATTAAAAAAACCGAGCTTATTTTTTTATAATTGACTGGAGTGCTTATTATGTATTCTGTCTTTATTTGACCCTTGGCAACAACAAATAATTTGGCAAAGCTTATATATTCGCACGTTGAACACAAAAGTGGCACTTTACAAAATTTAGCACTTTTAAGTTATAGTGACATCTAGGTTCCGATATATACCACCCATCTTTTGTGAAGATATTCGTTTTTTTACTTAGTCTATTTTCCACATTAGGTCGCTAGTGCCACTTTTGAGTTTAACGTAAATCACTCAATTGCTAAAAGATAAAATGACACTTTTTGCATAGTGTCGATTTATTTTTAAGCTAAGAGTTTTAATGATACTGAAAAGTAAATTCATTAATGTCATAATTCGTTTAGCGTCGGTTTTCTCCTAAAGAATTCAAGAAGTGATGCTAGGTAGACGTGTGTGATTGATCGGCAATATTAAACCGGGTTTTTAGCAGTTTTATTACATGCCAAGTTATTTTTTCTCGTGAAAATCAATAAACATTTGTGAATAAAAGATTAAAGTTTTACTTGAGACGCTCAATCTTTTGCTAAAATTACAAAAATCTAAAAATAAAATTGTGACAAACTTAAAACCATTTCAATTCACATTTTAATTTTCTTTTGTTTCTGCAATATATAACAACACACACATAACACAAATTTACCTACACCTCAAATACAAATACGTTTAATATACCTACTGCTATATTGCACATAACACTCACTAAGAACATGTCAGCCAAAAAATTTGAAGGGGAGATGTGGAAGAGAATTGAAGATGCTCTTGCTAACCAAACATCTTTTTTAACTCAAAAAATTGCCGAGTCCGAAGAGAGGATAAGAAACAAAATAGACGCTGACATTAACGCACTTAATAGCTCAATTGATGACGTCAAAAAAAGATTGTTTGCACTTGAATCAAAATTCTCCGAAATTGAATTATTAAAAAATGAAAACACTGCACTTAAGGAAAAATTACAACAACACGAGACGTCACTTCAGGAAATAACCACACGCATTGAATTGAATGAAGATAAACAAAACTTATTGGAAACAATGAACGATGCCCTACTGCATGGCGTTCCTCTGTTGCAAACCGAAAATCTACATTTACTTTTCAATAATTTGTGCCATTTCGTAGATTTAACAACACCACGGCTTAAAAATATTTTTCGGCTCCGATCTAAAAACACGTCAGTAATCAATCCACCGATCATGATTAAGTTTTTATCGCCGACGGACAAGAGTTCTTTTCTGCGTGCGATTGCCAACTACAGGAAAATTAATAAACAACAACTACGCTTACGAGACCTTGGTTATAGTTCGAATGAATGCAGAGAAACTCCCGTCTATGCTCATGAATGCCTCACAGTAAAAAATCGATGCCTCTTACAACTTGCACTTAAATCTAAACGAAACAACCAGATATCATCCGTTTTCACAATGCGTGGTCTTGTTTATGTTAGGAACCTCTACAACAAAAATGCTGTGCAAATAAAGAATGCTGAAGACCTGAATAATTGTATTGCGCCGATATCACCGATGACAACAACAACATCAATTAACTCACTCGACTGATGGTTTCTCTAGTAAACAAATATTTAGATTTTATTTACATACATATCATATACGTTTTTTTTACATGCATTTTGCATACCTATATTGCTTACCATATTCTTTTTCATTTATTTTCTTTTTTAATCTCTTTTTTTATATCTTTTCTTTATCTAATTTTATTTCTTCATTCTAAATTTTTAATTTTAATTTTAATTCATATAAAAATTACTTTCCATGTAATGAATTTTTCAAATTATCTTCACCTTTTTAATTACAAACTATCCCCAATTGTTTTGCCTATATCTGTTGCCTGGTTTCTGTTTCTGTTTGAGGAAGTGCAGGTTGTTCGTCTGATTGATCTGGTACACTTTTTTGGGTACCTGCCATTACTAAATTCTATTAATGGTTGGCCATAATCAGTTGTATAATTGGGATTCGACAGTTGTGAATAGAAATGATATCAATCGCTCCATGATTAAAATTTTATGTTCTCAGCAAAATGGCTTTCGAGTTTGTCATTTTAATGCCCAGAGCTTGCGACCTAAACTAGATAAATTTAGAAATATATTTGAAGGATCAAATATGGATGCTATATGTGTATCTGAGACTTGGTTTAGACAGGAGTTTAGTGATGCCCTGTATCATTTAAATGGTTATAAATTATTTAGGTCGGATAGGATAGGGCGCGAGGGGGGCGGTGCTGCAGTCTATGTACGTTGTGATTTGAGTTGTAAATTCATACGCGGATCTCCGTGTGGAAGTGACATGGAATACATATTTGTAGAGATAAATTGCAACTTTAATAAAATATTACTTGGATCTATTTATCGACCCAGGCGAACTATTAACATCAATCCTTTGATTTCTGTAATAGATGAACTTAGTTATGTATCACCTTTTATTATTATTGCTGGTGATCTAAATTGTAATATTCTTGTAGATTCAAGTCTTGTAGACTGTATGAAATCGCTCAACCTTTTGCCTGTAAATATGTTATCTCCTACTCATTTTACAAACTCAACAAGTACCCTTCTTGACGTCTTTTTTGTCTCTGATTTGAATAAAGTACTTCTCTATAATCAAATCTCAGTTCCCTGTTTTTCACGTCATGACCTAATTCATCTTACTTTTCAGTGTTTTCCAACTCGTTCAAAGACTTCTTTCAGCTTTAGAGATTTTAATTGCATAAATCGAAATCTTTTGGAAGAAGATGTCGGATCAATCGAATGGTATCGAGTGTATGGTATGTCATCGGTTGACGACCAAGTTTTTTTCATTGAAAACAATATTAGAAATCTGTTTAATGTACATGTTCCACTTAAAATATCAAAATCAGGTAACACTGATCAAAAATGGTTTACTAATAAAATTAAAGAATTAATGCATAAGCGCGATCAAGCTTATAAGCGTTGGAAACTTTTTAGATTGAATGTGCTTTTTGATATATATAAGGTTCTTAGAAATAGAGTTGTATGCGAAATACGGGAAGCAAAAAGAATATTGTATGCCACTCGTTTGGATCCTTCGATTGCTCGTCACAAGCTATGGAGAAATATACGAGAACTTGGGATTGGTAAAACAAGTATAAATTCAGCAGATATTGACTGCAATGAACTTAACCGGAGTTTCATAGGTCATTCCACTATTCTTTTGGATAATAATTTAATTGTTCCACCAATTTTCCAGTCTGACGTTGAAACTTCACAAGGGTTTAGCTTTTCTGGTGTAGAAGAATCCGATGTTCTGGAAGCTTTACTATCAATCAGATCGAATTCTATTGGATTAGATGAATTGCACCCAAAATTTATAAAAATAATATTGCCATATTGCTTAAAATATATAACTCATCTTTTCAATACTATTTTAATGACTGCAACTTTTCCTAAAACCTGGAAACAATCTAAAATTATTCCTATTCCCAAAAGTTCAAATAGTGATGAGTTTAGACCAATTGCTATATTACCATTTTTTTCTAAAATACTTGAAAAGGTCATGAACGCTCAAATGCGAAAGTTTTTAATTGAAAATGATGTGTTTTGTCTCAATCAGTCTGGATTTCGTCCTAAACATAGTTGCACAACTGCATTAATAGAAGTTGTAGAAGATATAAGGGAATCTATAGATGATGGTAACATAACATTTCTAACTCTTTTGGATTTTTCAAAAGCATTTGACACAGTCAATCACACCATGCTTTGTAACAAGCTGTTGAATTTACACAACTTTTCATCATCGGCTGTAAGACTCATTTATTCTTATTTGAATGGTAGACATCAGGCAGTGGTCGTCAACAACAAGACATCTAATTTTTTACCCGTTAGGATGGGTGTCCCTCAAGGATCGATACTAGGTCCATTATTGCTTACGCTATATATAAACGAGCTTCCATCTCAAGTTATTCATTCTTCTCTACATATGTACGCTGACGACGTTCAGCTATACAAAAGTTGTCCATTAGGCCTAATCGAAAATGCTGCATATGAAGTAAATAAAGATCTCGAGCTCATTTATAATTGGTCAAAGAATAATGGATTGTGTTTAAACCCAACTAAGACCAAATGTTTAATTATCGCTAGGCAATGTGTTGATACTTCATACTTTCCAACAATATTCCTAAATGGCACACCCATAGATTTCGTTGACACAGCAAAAAACCTTGGTATCACCTTTAATAAAACTCTTACCTGGGATAATCACATCAGAATAGCGATAGGTAAGTTATATGGTGGCCTTCGTACCCTTTGGACAACCCAACATTTCACGCCAATCAAAACAAGAAAAATACTTGCCAAAACTTTGCTCATTCCCATAATTCTTTTCGGTTGCGAAATTTTTTCAAACTGTGATTGTGAACACAAACGTAGACTAAATGTAGCTTTTAATAGCGTTGCCCGTTACGTATATGGTCTGCGGCGATATGACCATGTCTCATTATTTTCGAAATCGTTGTATGGCATCACTTTTCAAAATTTGTTGAATTTTAGGACGTTGACTCTACTGCATAATATAATGCAGACTCGACAGCCACTATACCTTTTTAATCGAATACCTTCTCAGTCTGCTAGAACACTCGATCTTACACCAGTTCGTTACTTTTTTGCTGTTTCCAAAAGACAATTTTTAGTGAATGTATTCCGACTGTGGAATTCCCTCCCTAGATGTATTAGATTAATAGCTAGCACGAATCAATTCAGGCAGAGACTGTGGCAGCATTTGGAGGCATTTGGATAAGAATTTTGTATTTTATTATTTAATTTTTATTTTTCAAAAAGATTTTATCTATTTTGTATTTGTATAAAATATTCTTACTTTTATAATAAGTCATTGTATTAATTGATTTTGTCACTTAGTATTCACTAATGTATTAATAACTTAGTATTCTATACAGAAGCTTTCACTAATTTAAAAGATATTGTATCTTACAGTGTTAAGACTATTCCTTTTTTAATAAATTGAAATTGAAATTATGGTCGTTACGAAAACCTTTTTGAGATCGATGCTGTTAAATTTGACGATGCAGCCAAAGTCAGGTTTTTACTGAGGAAACTCAAACCCATCGTTCACAGCAAGTACATTAACTACATTCTGCCAAAGCATCCTCTAGATCTCAGCTTCAAGGAAACGGTAACAAACCTCACACAGTTATTTGGCTTCCAAGCATCACAGTTAGACTTAAGGTATAACAGTCTTCAGCTCACAAAAGAAGCACACTGTGATTTCATTACATACGCAGGTATAGTGAACAAATATTGTGAGCAGTTCAAGTCAAATGATCATAGACTTTATCAATTCAAATGCTTCATTTATGTAATGGGAATGAAATCATCATCTGACTTCAAAATCAGAACAAAAATGTTAAACAAATTGGACATCACATTACGTTAGACGTTTTATCAAGAGAGTGCCAACGTGTTATCAATTTGAAAACGGACACAGCTTTCATTGAGAATGCGAAAAGCGATGTACAGGTTAATCGATTGGACAGCAACTCCAATTATAACACCAAGTCAAAAGCCATACCGAAAACTCCATGCTAGTTCTGTGGCAACATGCATTTCTCCCGCGACTGCACATATTACAAACACAAATATGAACAGTGTAACAGTGTAGGACATAAAGAGGGATATTGTATTGCAGGTAAAAGGCAGAGAAACGGAACACAAAAGCACAGCAGACCAAGAACAAAGACGAAGCGTAACAACAAGAATACATTTCAACCAGAATTAAAAAGTATTTTCATCACCAACAGAGGAAGTACGCAAATGTCAACATAAACGGTACAAACATCGACTTGGAGTTAGACACAGCATCTGGTATAACAATTATATCAGAAATAAACTTCAATAGTTTAAATATTTCACATTTCAAAAAAGTGTAAATTACCCTTGTCAGATCAATTTGATTGCAATGTGAAATTTAGAGGGAGACAGGAAGATTCAACATGTTATGTCACTCCAATTAATAATTTATAGTCATAGGACTCGACTGGATCAAGGCACTGAAGCTCGAAGACATGTCGATTAGTGCAACCTACAATCAAGTCACAGTCGAAAACCGGGAAAGTTTTAATGTATCTATTAAATATTTCGCTTTTAAAACATTCTTTTCTAGACATTTTTAACGAATCATTGGGCCTATGCAACGAAACAAAAGCACATCTGGTTACAAAATCGAACATTCAATCAGTTTTTCAACCAAAACGGCTTGTCGCTTATGCTGTCAAAGATCTTGTTGAAGCAGAGCTCCAGCGACTACAAGGCACCAGTGTGATTTCGCCAGATAATTACTCGGAGTGGGTCGCTCCAATAGTGGTCGACTGGAAGCATACGGATTTGTGCTGATTTTTCCACTGACTTAAACAATGCGCTCGAAAGTCACCAGTCACAAATGCTCAATTTTTTAGTTACATAGATTTAGATTTAGATTTAGATTTCATCAATCAGAGCATATTATAAACTCTTACAGACTAATATACATAGGTAGGAAGATATAATTACTGTTAGTGGGCTTACATAATTTATACAAGCAAAAAACAAAAACAGAGAACAGAAATCAATAATATGACATATTAAGTTATTTAATATATTTAAATTTTGTTTAACATAACTGATTTAAACGTTTCTCTCGTGCAAACCATATAAAAATCAACTCTAGAGCAAATAGAGTTTGCTTCTCTGATGCAACGGGTGATGGGTTCATTTCGACCGTAGTTTGTAAAATGAAACTGCTCATAAATTAAAAATCGTTCGCGTGTAACTCTTAAAGGTGCATTGCCCTCGTAGACTTAAGCAGCTAATGGAGGACATTTAATATGATTGGTCATAATATCTCTGATCAACATAATTGAAAAGTATTTACGTCGAGTTTCAAGCGTTTTTAATCCGAACAAAAGACATCTGGTTTTATAAGGAGGTGTGACTATTCTCCAATTTAACTTAAAAAAAAACGTAGCGTGTAAAATTTCTTTGAATTTTTGCTATTCTCTGCGATGAGGTAGCATAATAAGGATTCCAAACTGTACAGCAATACTCAAGCACAGATCTAACTAGAGAATTATAAACTGATAGTAGAGTATATGAATCGTTAAATTCTTTGGTATTCCTTTTAATGAAACCTAGCATCTGGTTGGCTTTATTAACCATAAAATTATTATGTGGAAGAAACGATAGATTAACATCCAGAGTAACTCCTAAATTTTATTTCTGGGTTACTCTTGCCAGCTTTGTATTTTCGATACTGTAGTCGAAGAAAGTTGGATTACAAATCCTAAAACAAGACAATATTTGGCATTTAGCAATATTTAAGTGAAGATCGTTGATATCACACCAATTAGCCAAAATCTCCAAATCCTCTAGCAGAAGGCTACAGTCGGATTCGCAAGCAATCCTTCGGTAAAGCTTAAGATCATCCGCAAAAAGAAGACAATGTGAATGCTTGAAAAAAGTAGGTATGTCATTGACAAAAAGTAGAAAAAGTAGCGGGCCTAAATGGCTACCTTGTGGAACACCCGAAGGAATAAGAATATCTTCAGAGTTGAAATTTTGAATTTTTACAATTTGGATTCTTTCAGTTAAGTAAGACTCCAACCACTTTAAAAGAGATGAATTGAAACCAAAAGAAGAAAGTTTACTGACCAGAATTTTATGATTAACTCTGTCAAAAGCTTTCGCAAAGTCGGTAAAAATAATGTCCGTTTGGAAGCCTTTTTCCATATTATTTATTATGGCATTCGCCATTATCGTTAGGTTAGTTGCTGTTGATTTACCAGCTACAAACCCATGTTGAAAAACTGAAATTTTATCTTGAATAAGTTTTGAAATTCTGTTATAAACTACTTTTTCAAAAAGTTTAGGTATGGCAGATAACTTACAAATTGGCCTATAGTTTGTGACTTCCTGTTTAGAACCCGAATTAAAAATTGGTGATAAGAATGAAATTTTCCAAGTTTTCAAAAAATGACCCTCAGACAAAGATAGATTAAAAATTCGTGTTAGAGGCTGAGATAAGGCAATCGCACATTTTTTTAAAAGAATAGGTGGAATTTCATCTGGGCCTCCTTTCTTGTTCAAATCTAGGCCTACCAATGCTTCTTCCACTTCAGCTTGGAAAAGGTCAATAGAGCCAATGTCAACACATTTGGTTAAGTTTGGAAGGTCTGAATGTGAAACATATTCAGATGAATAAACTGATTTAAAATATTTCGCAAATAAGTTGCAAATTACGGGAACTTCACTAGTAGTTGTGTCGAGGTACTTCATACAGCTTGGAAGTCCGAAAGATTTTCTTTTGGTATTTAAAAATTTCCAAAAGCCTTTACTATCTTTTTTTAGATCATTTTCTATCGAAAGAATGTAGTTACGATACAGAAACTTGTCCAAATAGTCAAATTTACGTTGGCAGACTAAATAATTTGTACGAAAATCTAGATTTTCTTTGTTATTTTTGTAAATTTTGTACGCTTTATTTTTTTGATTTTTAAGGTTAGTTAGTCTCCTATTGTACCAGACTGGATTAGAATTAGCTATGAAACTTTTAATAGGTACATACTTTTCAACTGCGTTTTCCAAAATATTTGTAAAAATAGAGTAAATATTTTCTAAATCAAAATCTTGAAATATATTAACGCACGAAATCGATGAAAAGTACTCGACCATTGCATCAAAGTTAGCCTTTTTAAAATCATAAACAATTATGTTACTAACATTTTCATTTTTTAGATAACAATATAAAATAAGATCTCCTTCAATTGCAAGATGATGGAGTGAATTTTTTATAATAGGTAACATAGATTTTTCTACTGAGATAAAAAATTCCTTGTCCACAAATACCAGATCCAAAATTCGATTAAAATTATTAAATTGATAGTTAATTTGAATTAAATCATACTGGCTTCAAAAATCAATAACTGATGACTCAATTTCACTTATAACATTAAAAGGAATTAAATGTTTATCGACTAAATCTAGACTCCATTTGATGTCACCAAGGTTAAAATCACCAGCAAAAATAACATGTTGTTGTGTATTTAAACTATCCAAAACATTTTTAGAATTAAACAAATGTAAGTTATAGAGTTCTAAGGTGCTCCTTGGTGGAATATAACTAGTTAAAACAAACAAATCTGAATTACCTAAGTTTATACAGACAATAAGCTGGTCAACATCTTGGTTAGGAGAGGACAAGTTTGATTCTAACTCAATTTCCCTGCAAGGCAAACTAGCTCGAACCGCAATCAATACTCCACCTCCCCTTTCCATTCCAGTCTTTCGCTTACATCTGTCTTTTCTAAATACAGTATAGACATCTGAAAAAAATTCAGATGTTAAATGATTTTCTGATAACCATGTCTCAGTTATAATTATAATATCATATATACATGAAGAGAATGAAACATATACTGAGTCTAATTTAGTTCTTAACCCACCTACGTTTTGATAATAGAATGAAAGTTTCTTATTTGCAGAATGATGTGATGATGTTTTTCTTGATGAATTTAGAGATGAAATTAAAGATGAATTTATTGATAATGATCCAGCAAGTAGATCTGAAGTAGTTGCAGCAGCAGTAACTTCAGTGACAATATTAATGGATGAAGATGTATTGTTTACTTGAGTTTTGTTTTTATTTGATGCATTTTATCAGATGCATTTTAGCAAACTGAAGTCGAAGAAGAGTCTAAACATTTACTCACTATCAACACCCACATGGGTGTTGATAGTAAGTAACACCGAACACCATTCGGTTATATCTTCTGATATAACCGAATGGTGTTCGGTGTGAAAACATTTCTGTCAATTTGTAACGTACGCTCGTGATGTTATCCGAGGTATAGAGATCTGTTGAGAGTGAAATTTTCAAAATAAAAAAAAATTCTTAAGCCATTCCAAGAACGAGACCTTAAAACACTCAAAACAAAATCTCTATAAAATCCACCCACTCTTCATGCTACCTTTATACCTCAGTACTAACAGGTATACTGAGGCAGTCCTGGCAGCAAAAGTGGATGGGTGTCCAGGCTCCGACCGCGTGGCATGCTTGCATAGCCAAAGGTTAGCTCGTCGGTGGGGGGATTCTTGCTGTCGAAAACCTGAACGGCTGTTACGTTTTTTCATGCCAAAATTGTACGAATAAAAACCGCGAAACTAGATTGTCCTAACAGGTAGATCAAATGTCCTTGAAAGTAAGGAGAGTAAATGGTGTTAAACTCACTGAGGAATAACCCACCCCAGTACTACCTCCTATAACACGTGGATATCGGTTGCAGTACATCCTGGTTATCATAAGTCCTCTAAATGTATATATAATAACTCCCAAAAAAAATTATAAAATTAAAGAAAGACTAAGCGCCTAAGCCTTCATCCTATCGTTTACATCATTGTTGTCCATTACCGCTTCTAGAAGAAACACATCCATTGATTATTTTATTCGTTTGGTGATTATGATGATCATATTATCTCTTCTTGATGGTGTGCACAGCATCGAGGAGTTTTCATCAACAACGTTGTATCGTTATAATTTGTACCTATAGGTTTTTGGTAAGAAACAGAAGTAAATTTGAACGAACTGAATGTACAATGATAGATAGAAATTTTACATATGTATAGTATTTAAACTAGACTCTGATTCTTGAAAAATTCATAAAGTAAAAAATATACTTAGCTTTATAATTTATTGAAATTTAGAAAATGTTGTAAAGATGCAGATGTAGTTGGGTTAGAGATGTAGGTAAAGCAGGGTTAGAGATGTAGATGTGGCGGTCAATGTGAGGCAGCTCAATTTCTATGCTGCTCTTTTGAGGGTTCTTTAGTTATTACTGCTGTTGACCATTCGTAGCAAAAATTTGGTTTATTGGTCATCCGCCGGCACAGTTTAAATGCGTGGATATATCTACATATATCTTGTAGGTATGTAGGAACGCACGTATATATATAAATGTATATATAGCTGATCGCTGCCTTCGGAAAGGTTCAGATTTTTCTGTCTCGTGTCGTGGAAATTCTTGGATGCCGTTTGTACTTTCTGGTGGCGGTCAAAAATGTTGGGTTGCTGCTTTTACCTTTGCGTGTGTCGTGGGTGCACTTTTTATGGCGTGGTAATTTAGGCGTAGTTTGATGGAAATTTTCTCAAAACCATAAGGTTTCAGCCAAATAAAATTTAAACCATAAATACACCACAGGTGAGCCTAATTTTTATATGAAAAAAAAAATGTTTTTTTTCAGCTAAGATATGAATACCAGATTTTCTTAAGACTTACCCCTAAGCTTTGTTCTGGAAAAATTCGGCTTATAATCTGGCTTATGAATTTTTGGAACCTCCGTGTTTTTTTTTTTTGCACTTTTCACTCTTTTATTTTTATTTTGTTTTTTTCTGTTCTTTTTATGTTGTTTAAACTTTGTAACTTTAATTTATTGTCTTTATAGATTATAGTTTTTTTTTAATGTTCTTGCAGGGAATAAATATATTTAGGTATATATAATTAAATACATACATAAGCAAAAATCTTTAAGAATCAACTTGGTTGACTATATTTTCACCGGTTATTTTTTTCTCAATTGATTTTTTTATAGTTTTGGGGCTCACACACGACTTAAACGATCATTTGATACTAAAAGCAGAGGCATTTTGGTTTTCAGGGCTATTTATACCTTTGAAGATTCATCGTGTAGATCGCTTCACACACACACAGACAAAACCGTCATGGGCCACATCCAGGGCTTCCGCTTTTCTTAATATCAAACTCAATTTTGACCAATAAAATCTGGAATTAAATCCATAAATCAAATTTGATTTTTTCAAAAATAAGTGTATTAAGTTCCGAATTTTTCGGTTGAAATGTTCTCAGATACAAAATCTCGGAAGCCGTACATGGCTCTTCATGTGTGTGGGTGGGTGAGAATTTCCTTCGATACTCGTTTGGGATACTCGAAGACTCTGATAAAACTTAGTTAATTATATCTCGCCTCAAACGAAATATTATGTAATTTAATCGTTTATATTCGCTTTTTTTTAAGTCGTGTCATGGATTAATTAATTAGTGCGCCTGGACTACAAAAAAAAAAAAACAAAAAAAAAAAATGCTGCTGGTGGAACCTGCTCGGAAAGTTCTTTGTGGTACATTCTATGGCAGACGACAGCGTGGTAGACCATACTTGCGCTGGAAAGATGGCGTAGACCAGGACGCCCGGAGCCTTGGGGTGCGCAACTGGATGGCGTCGGCTCGAGACCGGGATAGGTGGAGAGACTTGTTGAAGGAGGCCAGGACCGGACCCCGGTTGTCGAGCCGATGATAATGATGAAGTAGTTTTAAGGTATTTACGTATATTTACGTATATTTTAGTTTTATTTAGGTTAATTTAGTTTTATTTAGGTAAAGGGTAGTTTTAAGTTTTTAAATAAAAATTAAAATAATGTCATGGAAAACAAGTTTTTAGAATTTTCTTGTTTAGGTTTAAGTTATATTAATTTTAAATTTAAAATAGTCTTTACGCCGAAAGGCATTTTTTAAATATAGTTATAGTATAATTTAGAGCGCCCGTATGGGGCCATTTAGTTATTGAAGTTAATATGTAAGCTAGTTGTTTAATGCAAAAAACAAAAAAAAGTGCGCCTGGACTGGCCAAGACATTCCGGGTTCAAATCCTGCAAACCACTTTTTCTTTTTTTTTATTATTATTTCTTTTTTTTTCCAAGAAAAATACTTGCCATCATGGCTTTTGCAGTTTCAATGTTTCATAATCCATATATTATGCAGCTTCATCATTTGGCATTCGTATAATGTACTTTACTCCACCGGACTATATCGTAATTATTTCTTTAGTTTTAATTACCGTCGGCAGAGAACATAGCTTATATCGTATTTTGTTCAATGTTAAATTTTCTCTAAGCATTTATAATATTTGTTCTAACGATCATATAGCTTAAGATTAAGAGAAAGCTTTTTTGCTGAAGAGCAATACTTCACAGCTTCTACAACTTTGTATCATGATACAAGGAAATCTAAAGCATAGCGAAGGAATCAAGGTAGTAAGAAAATGGCATAAATAGGTTCTTGATGGTAATTTTTAAATTTATAAGAAAAATGCAGGGATGAAAAGTAATCAAATTTGCATAGAAGTTTATAGTAGTGAAACAAGAGCGAAAATAAACGAGAAGGTATTCGAAGGTAAAACAGAAGCAAAACTTACTCAAGAGAAAGTATACAAATATACAACCATAAAACTATTATGTTTTTTACAGAATTAAAAGAATATTAAATTTGTTAAGAGAAATGTAACTTGAAGAATGATAAAAAAATAAAGATAATCTCGTTGAAACTAAATTAAGGTTTCCCACAAATTTTTTTCATTATGAAAGCTTTTATAAAGCATACAAAATGAAAATGAAAAGAAACCTTGGTATTTGGACAAGAACCCACGCCTGAAAGTCTCGTGTTCAGCTGGCTAGCCATTTAAGCAATTCATAATTCATGTTACTTTTTTAAATCTTTGGAATGAAATACTCCGATTTTCTTACCTTTTTCATCCTCTCGTTCATACAAATGGTGTCCTACGATCTTGTGAATTTTTTCTTTGAGAAATTTGGGACATAACGCACTTTTGTATGCAAAATGTTGTGCTTCATACTTTTAGGGATCAAATTCATTTCTGAACTATTAACACAGCCAAGTTTTCTTAGAAGTTTGAAATCCGAACCATGTTCTACCATTTTCTGGCCAAACATTGCTTCATATGGCGATACACTGATCACCGAATGCACAGCAGTGCGTAATGCACAACTGATAGCTGGAAGATGTACATCCCAATCTCTTTGATTTTCTTTTAAATAAGATCTGATGGCTGCAAGAATGGAGCGGTTAACCCTTTCGCTTGCATTAGCTTGGGGCTCATATGAAGCTGTTTTTATATGCTGGACTCCATGATCTGTTAAAATTTTTTAAAACATTGAACTTGTAAATTGTTTTCCATTATTCGAGACCAAAGTCTTAGGAACACCAAATAGGCAAAACACTTCTTCATGTAAGAATTGCATTGCGATTTCTGAAGTGGATTTTTGAAGGGCTTTAATTATTACAAATTTTGTCAAATTGTCAAGTGCGATTATGATATGGATGTTTCCTTTCTTGGAAAGCGGATACGGGTAAAGAAAGTCCACATATAAGTGCTGAGAAGGGTAATCTACAATAAACGTTCTTCCCATCGGTTCACGCAATATCTGATTTGAAGCTTTGGATGTTTTACAAAAATATCGCAACTACCTATAAATTCCTTGACTTGAGATGCCATATTTGGCCAGAAAAACTTTTGCCTTAATCTGAAAAGAGCTTACGCTATCCTTCCATGCGAAGCTTTATCTGGCTGATGAGCCAGAGATATCAGTTTACACGACAGCACCGACGGAACCCACAACTTCTATACTAAATCATCCTCAATAGGATGACCTGTGCAATGGTCAACCTGTGGAAGCTGTGATTTTTGTTTTTCGATGTTGTCAATGATCTTAAGATATTCATCCGATTGAAAACCAGGATCTGTACGCAACACATCGGATGGGTCCTCAATTGAAATTGCCTTTAGGCTTACCGCATCATCCATGTAGAATCTGGACAGAGCATCTGGCAGATGATGCAGCGAACCTCTCCGATGCTCAATTACAAATTCGTAGCCTTGAAGTTTAAGACTCCAACGGGATGATCGTCCACTGAGATTTTTCTGTCCCATCAGCCATTTCCAGCTCGCATGGTCTGTTATGATCTTGAACTTGTGGCCCTCTACATAAGGACGGAATTTTTCAACACCCATTACTGCAGCAAGCACTCCCGTTCTGTTACGCTGTAATTACTCACCGTTCAATTTATAAGAATAGTAATAGATGGGACGCTCGACTTCATCATCGTCTTTTTGACACTGAACGCATCCAATTCCTGAATCGGATGCGTCACAGAGAATCATGAATGGTTTTGAGAAATCTGGGTTTACAAAAATGGGTGCGGTAGTTACCTTTTCTTTGATGGAATTAAAGGCCTTTAATGCTTCTTCAGAGAATTCAAAATTTTCTGCCTTTTTCAAGGTATTTGTTAAAGGAGTAGCAAGAGTAGCATAATCACGGGTAAACCTCCTATACCATCCTGACATGCCTAAAAATCGGCGAACTTGTCGTTGGCTGTTTGGTTTAGGAAATTCTCTTACTGCCGCTACCTTATCCGGATTAGTTTTGAGGCAACCATTACTGACAACATATCCTAGAAATTTTAACTGTTTGTAACAAAATTTAGATTTTTGAACGTTTATGGTTAAACCAGCTGCGCTCAACTTACCCGCTAATTGCATCAAGAGTTTAATATGTTCTTCAAAAGTGCGTGAAATTACCAAAATGTCGTCTACGTACGGAAGCACTTTTGTTTAAGTTCAGAGGTCACCACCTTGTCGATAAGTCGGCACATACGTTGTACACCGCCACTGACACCAGGAGGCATCACCACGAACTAGAAATATACACTGTATCTCCAACACGCGATAATAAACCTTCAATAGGATGAAGAGGGTACGCATCATTTTTGGATACTGCATTAACATTTCTGTAGTCCAGGCACAACCGGTTTTTGCCGGGTTTGCGTACCAAGACTACTGGATAGCTCCATGCACTATTGCTTTCTTGTATAATGTCCAGTACCATCATACGATCCAATTCATCGTATATTAGTTTTTGTATCGCTGGAGATAAGGGATAATGTCTTTGCTTTATAGGCGTGGCATCTCTCGTATCTATTATATGTTCCTCCAGCGTTGTTTGCCCTAAGCCATGAATGGCAAACGACGTAGACATGCTAACGGCTGCATGAAGTTTCCTCGACTGTTCCTCTGATAATTCATGCGCTTCTAAACAACTACTTGAAGGGATTTGATATAATTTGTGGAGCAATATTGAAAGCAACCCAAAAATGTATGCCCAAATACAATTTTTGTCCTAAAGATGGAACTAAGAACATTTCAGTATTTTTATTTAGACCTTTATATGAATTAAAAGCTATAAATTTCCCTTCTGCAGGTTGATGTTTACCGTCTGCAGTCTTCACATCGGAAGAGAAATGTTGCAAAGGTATATTCCACTTTTTATTAACTCTTGACCACCTTGACAACTAATGCTGGCGCCGAAGTCGAGTAAACCCCACATTTCGGCTTGGGTCGAGGGTCTTCTGATTGAGGACAAAGAGCGGTAGCTTCTATAGATCTTTGATGCACTTTCTTATTTTAATGTTTATCACGAATCCTTAAGATTCGTTTGGATACTGAACGTGGCTGACTTCCAAAGATTCTCTCTCTAGCTAGATGGTAAAAAATAAGTCTCTCATGTAACGACTTTCTAGGTTGAACAGCAGTGCTTTTTATAGGGTATGACAAATCAGGATTTAAAGGATTGGTATTAAAGCTATGTCTTTTTAAAATTTTAAAAGCCTGGTCTTTATTTGAAAGTCCCGGGGGGTTTTCAGAGAGCAAAACGTTCCGGGAGTTGAATTGCTCTTTCGGAAGTTTCCGGACATTTTGGATTCGGGCATTTTGAAGACGTTGTATCCTCTTTACCACATCTGAAACAAAATAGCAATCTTTGTGGAACGGGACATTCAACATATCCGTGACCCACAGCCTTGCAATTCCAACAGGTGTAAGAACTTTTATCTCTTCTTGTTTCAAAAGATTCAATATTGTCACTTGTTGTGGCTAAATGCTCGTTTTCATTGTCAATTTCATTAAAGTGCTTTCAAAATTGAGGTACCATTGGCACCTTACTTCTAAAACTATCTTGGTCGTAAATATGTTTCTCAATTTTTCTATAGTATTACACCAATTGCAGAAGAAAGAATATGACGTATACTACAGCTGTCATACAAAACACCATGTGCTCGGTGTAGGCTTCCTAGTCAGCGAAAAAATGAAGTCTACCATCATCGGCTTTAACGCTTTAAGCGAAAGGCTATGCACCCTTCGCGTGCGAGGCAAATTTACGAACATTAGCCTCATTAACGTTCACGGACCTACGGAGGAGTCCTCAGACGAAGAAAAAGAGACTTACTACGAACAAGTCGAGAGGACCCTCAATGCCTGTCCAAGGTATGACGTAAAAATCATCCTTGGGGATTTGAACGCAAAAATAGGTCGGGAGCCGGTATTCAGGCATTACGCAGGCACCCATAGTTTGCATGAGAACACTAATGACAATGGACTTCGAGTCTTAGAATTGGCAGCATCGAAAAACATGGTCGTTGCGAGTACCAGGTTCCCGCGAAAAGATATCTACAAAGCCACCTGGGTATCACCTGATGGAGTCACTCGTAACCAAATAGACCACGTGTTGATAGACCGTCGCCACTACTCGAACTTGATGACGGTACGAACGTACCGAGGCGCCAATATCGACTCGGATCACTATCTTGTTGGTATGGTCTTCCGAGGGCGGATTGCCTTGCGAAGACGTATTGCATCCGCCGATCAAGTTCGAATCAACACGGCTGCCCTGCGCAATGAAAATGCCAGTAACACCTTTGGTAATGCGTTAGGACTCGCCCTAGAATCGCTTGATTTAGGGAGAGTAAGTCCTGGGGCCAGTATGCTGGGCGTAGATGAGAAGTGGACATGCCTTAAGAATACTGTCATTAGTACTGCCAACTCCATCTTAGGCAGCAGTCGTAGAAATCGGAACGACTGGTTTGATGATGAATGCAAGCTAGCGACTGAACGTAAGAATGTTGCGTACCGAGCAATGCAACAATCTCATAGAACGCGGGCGCGCGAAGAAGAATATAAAGAGCTCAGAAGAATAGAAAAACGGCTTCACAGACAGAAAAAATCAGCCTGGGAGAAGAACTTAATCTGTGAAATAGAAAAAAGCCGAGAGCGAGGTCCGCACCAGGCGCGGAAGTTCTACCAATCCATCCGAAACATGACGCAGTACACACCACGCTGCACATACTGCAAGGACGGAGAGGGAAATCTGATCACCGATCCACAAAGCATACTGGAGCGATGGGAAGTGTACTTTAATGAATTGCTAAATGGTCAACTCACTGCAGAAGTGGAGGCTCCACTGCTTCAAGACGAATACCCTATGTTGCCGTCACCAAGCATAGAAGAGGTTGAGAAGGCTATAGACCGGCTAAAGAAAAACAAAGCCCCGGGAGCTGATGGTATACCAGCCGAATTATTTCAACACGGTGGGCCAGCTCTACGTCAGGCAATTCATGATATTATAGTGCACGTGTGGGAGCGTGAAGAAATGCCAGAAGACTGGCGAAAAGGTATAATATGCCCCATACATAAGAAAGGAGATGTCACAACGTGCAGAAACTATAGAGGTATCACGTTGTTGAGTACCGCCTATAAGATACTCTCCTCTATCCTACAAGACCGGATAACCCCATACGCTAAAACCATAATCGGACAATATCAGTGTGGTTTCATTCCAGGCAAATCAACAACTGATCAGATCTTTACCCTTAGGCAGGCGATGGAAAAATGTCTAGAATTTAACATCCCAACATACCACCTGTTTATAGACTTTAAGGCCGCCTATGATAGCATAGCCAGGGTAGAACTTTACAAAGCCATGAGAGAATTCGGCATCCCAAATAAATTGACACGACTATGTAGGTTGACCATGACCAACGTAACAAGCCAAGTAAAAATAGCCGGATTGCTATCCAGACCAACCAACATCTTTAATGGACTCCGACAAGGGGATGGTTTGGCCTGCCTCCTCTTCAACCTGGCGTTGGAGAAAGCAATCCGTGACTCTGGCACGGCAACAAGAGGGACCATCGTCAACAGGTCCAGCCAGATACTGGCTTACGCAGACGACATCGACATCATCGGAAGAACCGAGCAAGCTGTACACGATTCCTTCATCCAGATCGAGCAGGCGGCACAAAATCTGGGGCTGCACATTAGTGAAGGTAAAACAAAGTACATGGTGGCGTCGAATGCGAGAGGAACAGTTGGTCAAACAATCAAGGTAGCGGAGCACGAATTTGAAGTGGTGCAATCCTTTAAATACCTTGGGTCAATAGTAGCAGCCGATAACAATATAGAAGAAGAAATACGCGGGCGGCTTCTCAAATCCAACAGAGCCTACTACAGTCTGTCAAAGCTCTTCAAATCCAGAAATCTCACCATAACTTCAAAACTACTGCTGTACAGGACCATGGTCCTGCCAGTACTCACATATGGATCCGAGACTTGGGTGCTTAGCAAAAGGCACTCTGACCTCTTAGCCGCGTTCGAGAGAAAAGTCTTAAGGAGAATTGTTGGCCCCATATGTGAGGAAGGACGATTCCGGAGACGGTACAATCATGAATTGTACGCAATCTACCTTGAAGCAGATATAGTGACAAAAATTAGGCTCGGTAGACTTCGGTGGGCAGGGCACCTAGCTCGCATGAGCGAAGAGGAACCTGCTCGGAAAGTTCTTTGTGGTACATTCTATGGCAGACGACAACGCGGTAGACCATGCTTGCGCTGGAGAGATGGCGTAGACCAGGACGCCCGGAGCCTTGGGGTGCGCAACTGGATGGCGTCGGCTCGAGACCGGGATAGGTGGAGAGACTTGTTGAAGGAGGCCAGGACCGGACCCCGGTTGTCGAGCCGATGATGATGATGATTACACCAATTGCTGTAAACTCGATGTCTGAAAGGTGATCCACAGTTCACCCATTCTTCTGCGGACATTTTGTTTAATCAAGCCGATAAATTCAAAGTCGGGCTTGGGTGTGAGAAGCATGGTGTTTAATCGCTGCAGATCCATATAAAAATTATCAAACTTTTCACATTCTTCTGGAGAGCTCTGAATCTGTTTCTAAAGAACGAAATTGCTTTACCAGGGCTATACGCAAGGTAAACCAGTCGACTGAAGGACGTGTTTTCACATACATCCAAAACCAACTTTTAGCTTGGCCGCTTACGAATTGGTGGAAGTGAGACACAATTTCTTGTCAGGTAGCACCATAACATTGTTTAAGACGCTCTAACCTGCTAATAAACTCGTCCACAGTCATATTCGAGTTATCAAATTTAAGTCCCCACTTATGGAACAGATGGACTCTAGATGATGGATATGTTGCAATTGACGTATCTACCTGTGGAAGAGGAATTTCTGAAGGAGCTGACGAGTCACTTAAATGCCAATGTATTTGCTCAAGAAATTCACCTCTAGTAAAATTATTGGATTTTGGGGTTGTTTTTGGTTTTTAAAAGTTGAAGTTTTTTCCTGTGCTTGAGACGTTGGTTGAGGGAAAGTCATTGAAGCTGGTTGAGGTTCTGGACGCCTACGAAGCTCGAACTCGTTAGGAAAACTTATTGCTGTGGCAGGTTGAGTTGCCGAAAGTTCTTGAAGAATGGTAGCAATAAGTTCCTGTCTCATCAGATCCGTACTTCTTTCAATTTCTTTTTGCAATACCTTCATGTCATCTGCACTACCTAAATCTACAACTGTCGAAACAATTCCCGGAACATATCTAGAAAATTCAATTTCTGTTGATGGGACTTAAGCAGGCTTCTTTTTAAAGGCAAGATTAGAATCTGCGTTAGGTTTTGGAGCATTTAAATTAGATCTGGAAGTTGCACCTCTTACGCTAGAGACTCCTTCTTGGTTGTTTGAGTTTTTTGTAGCAGCTGCTCCAGCATTGGATAAACTTGTCGTTGATATATTTGAAATAAGAGAAGTATTTGAAGTAGCTACGAATGAATTAGGTTTTTGGCCATTTCCATTTCTAAGATTGTAGGACTTAGGATCACTTTTGTCCGCCATTATTAAATTTCAAGATTCAGAAAATTGGAAAAGTAAGTTAATTGTGAAGTAAACAAAGCCTCTTTTTTGGATTATCAAAATAAAGACCGAATTGAAGTAGGTAAATTTTACATAAGAAAAATAGGTATATGAGAAAAGATTTTTGTCTTGCCTTTTGGCAAAAGACAACTACATATGTGATATAGTATTATAGTTTAGCCTTTTCTGTATACCTTATCTAATATTCGTTCATTCAAATTTCAGATTAAAAAAAAAAAAAGAAACTTACCCCGCTTCTTCGTTAGTTACTTTTTTTTTTTTTTTTATTATTTTATTCGTTCGATGATTATGATGATCATATTATCTCTTCTTGATGGTGTGCACAGCATCGAGGAGTTTTCATCAACAACGTTGTATCGTTATAATTTGTACCTATAGGTTTTTGGTAAGAAACAGAAGTAAATTTGAACGAACTGAATGTACAATGATAGATAGAAATTTTACATATGTATAGTATTTAAATTAGGCTCTAATTCGGAAAAAATTCAAAAAGTAAAAAAAATATGCTTAGCTTTAAAATTTATTGAAATTTAGAAAATGTTGTAAAGATGTAAAGATGTAGATGTAGTTGGGTCAGAGATGTAGGTAGAGCAGGGTTAGAGATGTAGATGTGGCGGTGAATGTGAGGCAGCTCAATTTCTATGCTGGTCTTTTGAGGGTGCTTCAGCTATTGCTGCTGTTGACCATTCGTAGCAAAAATTTGGGGTATTGGTCAACCGTCGGCACAGTTTAAATGCGTGGATGTATCTACATATATCTTGTAGGTATGTAGGAACGAACGTATGTATATGTATGTATATATAGCTGTTCGCTGCCTTAGGAAAGGTTCAGATTTTTCTGTCTCGTGTCGTGTAAATTCTTGGACGCCGTTTGTACTTTCTGGTGTTGGTCAAAAATGTTGGGTTGCTGCTTTTACCTTTGCGTGTGTCGTGGGTGCACTTTTTATGGCGTGGTAATTTAGGGAACTTTGTTGGGTTGCTGCTTTTACCTTTGCGTGTGTCGTGGGTGCACTTTTTATGGCGTGGTTATTTAGGTAACTTTGGTCTTACAACTGCTATCAAAACCATCATAAGCCGTAACCAGCCAAAGCACTAGCCCGAAAGTTGAGAAAAAGAGCCCGGAATTTGTATTAGTAAACAAATTAAAACAAATTAAAAAAACTACTTTTCAAATAAATAATGTTTTTACTTTTACTCATGTTTAGTCCAGTCGAATCATCACCGAAAGTAACTGTTTAAGGAAAATAAAGGGCAAGACTGAGTCGCACAAACTTGCTCTTGTGGCAAGTAACTTTTGTGTAAACAACTGGGAGTTTTGTCAACTTTTCACCGTCAACATCGAATCACTCACATAAGTTTTTATTAAAATTGATCAGATCTTTTTCGAAAAAGTATGGAATTAAGAAAATTGACTGTTTGAAAAATACGGTCCAAATGTTTGAATGCAGTATTAATCAAGTTTGGCGATCTATTAGAAAATTATATTTTGTTAATATCGGTTACGCCGTTTAAGAGATAATCGTTATCAAAAAAGTACCGTTCTAGGGCAGGTACCGTTAATAAGTTACTCCGGAGAAAAAAAAACTAGATGAAAGACATAATTCTTCCCCGCAGTCTGCCACTATCTTCGTATCACTCAATTTGTCTGCCGTTTTGATATGTTGCATACAATATTAGTGAGCGTCATTAAACTAAAATTCAGCTTTGATGAAATCACGTTTTTGGTCTCATTTTTTTTTTTGAAGCCTTTATCTTCCTTCAGACAATTTATTTAATGTTTGTTTGTTCAATCTTTATAATGACACTAAAATTTTTTTTAATGAAATGACGTTACTTTTTTGTCGCTGGCTCTTAGAATTGACGGTGCTCATTCGCATCAAATAAAAAAAAATTATGTGAATGGAACGTCAAAATTCGTTGTCATTCGTCAAGTCATTCGTTGGTCGCTCTTATCTGAACATTTCTTTACAGTCCAAGCGCTTTGTTCGTCAGAAGCCGCACGAGTTCGTCAGAACGAATCGATCGGTAAAATCAGTTTGATTTTTCTGCGGCGCGTTCGTCAAAACTGTTCATCAAAATGGACAAATTAATAATTTTGTATCGGAAAAAAGGTGTGTCGTCTGATATTAAAAGAAATTCATATTCCAACAGTATAATTTAATAATATTTCTCGGAAGACAAATCAGCCAAATAAATTAACGAAAACTGTAAGCTTATTTCGTTTAATAATTTCATTTCATATAGTATTGCACACAGGCAGAATTGTAAAGTGCTTAAGTATGTTTGTACTGCTGAACTGAGTAAGTACCCAGTACCTTGTACTAGGGCTTTCGATTTCAGACGTGTATTTAACTATACACGTGTATTCGTGTAACGTGTACACTGTACACGTGTAGTGAAAATGCATGCACGTGTAAATGAAAATACGCGTGTAATTAAAAAAACCGAGTTTATTTTTTTATAATTGACTGGAGTGCTTATTATGTATTCTGTCTTTATTTGACCCTTGGCAACAACAAATAATTTGGCAAAGCTTATATATATGTCAATTATGACATTCTCAATTTGAACTACTTATTCTTTCTTTTTAGTCTGAATTCTTGTACCAACTGGACTTATAATAAAACACTTGGAATCAAAGTATTATCAATGTTTTATTTAATTAATATTTATTAAGATTCTAACAGAATTTTTTATGATCGCTCGGGATCAATCTTGCAATGCAAACATTGGTCTCACAACTGCTATCAAAACCATCATCAGCCGTAACCAGCCCAATTACTAGCTCGAAAGTTGAGAACAAGGGCCTGGAATTCATCATGGAAGCACTCGGATCAAATATCACAGAGTTTTGCTGTGACATAGAAAATAACCTAAATTTCCAGACATAGTATGGTCGTTACGAAAACCTTTTTGAGATCGATGCTGTAAAATTTGACGATGCAGCCAAAGTCAGGTTTTTACTGAGGAAACTCAAACCCATCGTTCACAGCAAGTACATTAACTACATTCTGCCAAAGCATCCTCTAGATCTCAGCTTCAAGGAAACGGTAACAAACCTCACACAGTTATTTGGCTTCCAAGCATCACAGTTAGACTTAAGGTATAACAGTCTTCAGCTCACAAAAGAAGCACACTGTGATTTCATTACATACGCAGGTATAGTGAACAAATATTGTGAGCAGTTCAAGTTAAATGATCATAGACTTTATCAATTCAAATGCTTCATTTATGTAATGGGAATGAAATCATCATCTGACTTCAAAATCAGAACAAAAATGTTAAACAAGTTGGACATCACATTACGTTAGACGTTTTATCAAGAGAGTGCCAACGTGTTATCAATTTGAAAACGGACACAGCTTTCATTGAGAATGCGAAAAGCGATGTACAGGTTAATCGATTGGACAGCAACTCCAATTATAACACCAAGTCAAAAGCCATACCGAAAACTCCATGCTAGTTCTGTGGCAACATGCATTTCTCCCGCGACTGCACATATTACAAACACAAATATGAACAGTGTAACAGTGTAGGACATAAAGAGGGATATTGTATTGCAGGTAAAAGGCAGAGAAACGGAACACAAAAGCACAGCAGACCAAGAACAAAGACGAAGCGTAACAACAAGAATACATTTCAACCAGAATTAAAAAGTATTTTCATCACCAACAGAGGAAGTACGCAAATGTCAACATAAACGGTACAAACATCGACTTGGAGTTAGACACAGCATCTGGTATAACAATTATATCAGAAATAAACTTCAATAGTTTAAATATTTCACATTTCAAAAAAGTGTAAATTACCCTTGTCAGATCAATTTGATTGCAATGTGAAATTTAGAGGGAGACAGGAAGATTCAACATGTTATGTCACTCCAATTAATAATTTATAGTCATAGGACTCGACTGGATCAAGGCACTGAAGCTCGAAGACATGTCGATTAGTGCAACCTACAATCAAGTCACAGTCGAAAACCGGGAAAGTTTTAATGTATCTATTAAATATTTCGCTTTTAAAACATTCTTTTCTAGACATTTTTAACGAATCATTGGGCCTATGCAACGAAACAAAAGCACATCTGGTTACAAAATCGAACATTCAATCAGTTTTTCAACCAAAACGGCTTGTCGCTTATGCTGTCAAAGATCTTGTTGAAGCAGAGCTCCAGCGACTACAAGGCACCAGTGTGATTTCGCCAGATAATTACTCGGAGTGGGTCGCTCCAATAGTGGTCGACTGGAAGCATACGGATTTGTGCTGATTTTTCCACTGACTTAAACAATGCGCTCGAAAGTCACCAGTCACAAATGCTCAATGTTTTAGTTACATAGATTTAGATTTAGATTTAGATTTCATCAATCAGAGCATATTATAAACTCTTACAGACTAATATACATAGGTAGGAAGATATAATTACTGTTAGTGGGCTTACATAATTTATACAAGCAAAAAACAAAAACAGAGAACAAAAATCAATAATATGACATATTAAGTTATTTAATATATTTAAATTTTGTTTAACATAACTGATTTAAACGTTTCTCTCGTGCAAACCATATAAAAATCAACTCTAGAGCAAATAGAGTTTGCTTCTCTTATGCAACGGGTGATGGGTTCATTTCGACCGTAGTTTGTAAAATGAAACTGCTCATAAATTAAAAATCGTTCGCGTGTAACTCTTGAAGGTGCATTGCCCTCGTAGACTTAAGCAGCTAATGGAGGACATTTAATATGATTGGTCATAATATCTCTGATCAACATAATTGAAAAGTATTTACGTCGAGTTTCAAGAGTTTTTAATCCGAACAAAAGACATCTGGTTTTATAAGGAGGTGTGACTATTCTCCAATTTAACTTAAAAAAAACGTAGCGTGTAAAATTTCTTTGAATTTTTGCTATTCTCTGCGATGAGGTAGCATAATAAGGATTCCAAACTGTACAGCAATACTCAAGAACAGATCTAACTAGAGAATTATAAACTGATAGTAGAGTATATGAATCGTTAAATTCTTTGGTATTCCTTTTAATGAAACCTAGCATCTGGTTGGCTTTATTAACCATAAAATTATAATGTGGAAGAAACGATAGATTAACATCCAGAATAACTCCTAAATTTTATTTCTGGGTTACTCTTGCCAGCTTTGTATTTTCGATACTGTAGTCGAAGAAAGTTGGATTACAAATCCTATAACAAGACAATATTTGGCATTTAGCAATATTTAAGTGAAGATCGTTGATATCACACCAATTAGCCAAAATCTCCAAATCCTCTAGCAGAAGGCTACAGTCGGATTCGCAAGCAATCCTTCGGTAAAGCTTAAGATCATCCGCAAAAAGAAGACAATGTGAATGCTTGAAAAAAGTAGGTATGTCATTGACAAAAAGTAGAAACAGTAGCGTGCCTAAATGGCTACCTTGTGGAACACCCGAAGGAATAAGAATATCTTCAGAGTTGAAATTTTGAATTTTTACAATTTGGATTCTTTCAGTTAAGTAAGACTCCAACCACTTTAAAAGAGATGAATTGAAACCAAAAGAAGAAAGTTTACTGACCAGAATTTTATGATTAACTCTGTCAAAAGCTTGCGCAAAGTCGGTAAAAATAATGTCCGTTTGGAAGCCTTTTTCCATATTATTTATTATGGCATTCGCCATTATCGTTAGGTTAGTTGCTGTTGATTTACCAGCTACAAACCCATGTTGAAAAACTGAAATTTTATCTTGAATAAGTTTTGAAATTCTGTTATAAACTACTTTTTCAAAAAGTTTAGGTATGGCAGATAACTTACAAATTGGCCTATAGTTTGTGACTTCCTGTTTAGAACCCGAATTAAAAATTGGTGATAAGAATGAAATTTTCCAAGTTTTCAAAAAATGACCCTCAGACAAAGATAGATTAAAAATTCGTGTTAGAGGCTGAGATAAGGCAATCGCACATTTTTTTAAAAGAATAGGTGGAATTTCATCTGGGCCTCCTTTCTTGTTCAAATCTAGGCCTACCAATGCTTCTTCCACTTCCGCTTGGAAAAGGTCAATAGAGCCAATGTCAACACATTTGGTTAAGTTTGGAAGGTCTGAATGTGAAACATATTCAGATGAATAAACTGATTTAAAATATTTCGCAAATAAGTTGCAAATTACGGGAACTTCACTAGTAGTTGTGTCGAGGTACTTCATACAGCTTGGAAGTCCGAAAGATTTTCTTTTGGTATTTAAAAATTTCCAAAAGCCTTTACTATCTTTTTTTAGATCATTTTCTATCGAAAGAATGTAGTTACGATACAGAAACTTGTCCAAATAGTCAAATTTACGTTGGCAGACTAAATAATTTGTACGAAAATCTAGATTTTCTTTGTTATTTTTGTAAATTTTGTACGCTTTATTTTTTTGATTTTTAAGGTTAGTTAGTCTCCTATTGTACCAGACTGGATTAGAATTAGCTATGAAACTTTAAATAGGTACATACTTTTTAACTGCGTTTTCCAAAATATTTGTAAAAATAGAGTAAATATTTTCTAAATCAAAATCTTGAAATATATTAACGCACGAAATCGATGAAAAGTACTCGACCATTGCATCAAAGTTAGCCTTTTTAAAATCATAAACAATTATGTTACTAACATTTTCATTTTTTAGATAACAATATAAAATAAGATCTCCTTCAATTGCAAGATGATGGAGTGAATTTTTTATAATAGGTAACATAGATTTTTCTACTGAGATAAAAAATTCCTTGTCCACAAATACCAGATTCAAAATTCGATTAAAATTATTAAATTGATAGTTAATTTGAATTAAATCATACTGGCTTCAAAAATCAATAACTGATGACTCAATTTCACTTATAACATTAAAAGGAATTAAATGTTTATCGACTAAATCTAGACTCCATTTGATGTCACCAAGGTTAAAATCACCAGCAAAAATAACATGTTGTTGTGTATTTAAACTATCCAAAACATTTTTAGAATTAAACAAATGTAAGTTATAGAGTTCTAAGGTGCTCCTTGGTGGAATATAACTAGTTAAAACAAACAAATCTGAATTACCTAAGTTTATACAGACAATAAGCTGGTCAACATCTTGGTTAGGAGAGGACAAGTTTGATTCTAACTCAATTTCCCTGCAAGGCAAACTAGCTCGAACCGCAATCAATACTCCACCTCCCCTTTCCATTCCAGTCTTTCGCTTACATCTGTCTTTTCTAAATACAGTATAGACATCTGAAAAAATTTCAGATGTTAAATAATTTTCTGATAACCATGTCTCAGTTATAATTATAATATCATATATACATGAAGAGAATGAAACATATACTGAGTCTAATTTAGTTCTTAACCCACCTACGTTTTGATAATAGAATGAAAGTTTCTTATTTGCAGAATGATGTGATGATGTTTTTCTTGATGAATTTAGAGATGAAATTAAATATGAATTTATTGATAATGATCCAGCAAGTAGATCTGAAGTAGTTGCAGCACCAGTAACTTCAGTGACAATATTAATGGATGAAGATGTATTGTTTACTTGAGTTTTGTTTTTATTTGATGCATTTTATCAGATGCATTTTAGCAAACTGAAGTCGAAGAAGAGTCTAAACATTTACTCACTATCAACACCCACATGGGTGTTGATAGTAAGTAACACCGAACACCATTCGGTTATATCTTCTGATATAACCGAATGGTGTTCGGTGTGAAAACATTTCTGTCAATTTGTAACGTACGCTCGTGATGTTATCCGAGGTATAGAGATCTGTTGAGAGTGAAATTTTCAAAATAAAAAAAAAATTCTTAAGCCATTCCAAGAACGAGACCTTTAAACACTCAAAACAAAATCTCTATAAAAACCACCCACTCTTCATGCCACCTTTATACCTCAGTACTAACAGGTATACTGAGGCAGTCCTGGCAGCAAAAGTGGATGGGTGTCCAGGCTCCGACCGCGTGGCATGCTTGCATAGCCAAAGGTTAGCTCGTCGGTGGGGGGGATTCTTGCTGTCGAAAACCTGAACGGCCGTTACGTTTTTTCATGCCAAAATTGTACGAATAAAAACCGCGAAACTAGATTGTCCTAACAGGTAGATCAAATGTCCTTGAAAGTAAAGAGAGTAAATGGTGTTAAACTCACTGAGGAATAACCCACCCCAGTACTACCTCCTATAACACGTGGATATCGGTTGCAGTACATCCTGGTTATCAAAAGTCCTCTAATTGTATATATAATAACTCCCAAAAAAAATTATAAAATCAAAGAAAGACTAAGCGCCTAAGCCTTCATCCTGTCGTTTACATCATCGTTGTCCATTGCCGCTTCTAGAAGAAACACATCCATTGATTATTTTATTCGTTCGGTGATTATGATGATCATATTATCTCTTCTTGATTGTGTGCACAGCATCGAGGAGTTTTCATCAACAACGTTGTATCGTTATAATTTGTACATATAGGTTTTTGGTAAGAAACAGAAGTAAATTTGAACGAACTGAATGTACAATGATAGATAGAAATTTTACATATGTATAGTATTTAAACTAGACTCTGATTCTTAAAAAATTCATAAAGTAAAAAAATATAATTAGCTTTATAATTTATTGAAATTTAGAAAATGTTGTAAAGATGTAGATGTAGTTAGGTTAGAGATGTAGGTAACAGTGGCGTATCCAGAAAAAAAATTTGGGGGGGGGCCACTTGTATAATTTTTCAATAATTTTTTGTTTACTTTTTATTTTTTTGTAGTCCTTTTAAGTAAGTAAAATAAGTGGATCCATTTTTTTTCTCCTCTTTGGCCCAGTTTTTTAGTGCGAGATTAAAATTAAACCTGGGTTAGGTAACTCACCGAATTGGGGGATATAACTTTGGATTAACTAAACAAATGCTTTGGATTTTGTATTCTCAGAGTTTCTTAGGTCCTTCCGCATGAATCCTCTACCTACTAACATTCAGGTTCTTGGGTCAATTGGAGATAAATTTATGCCCAGAGTAAGCTAACTCTAGTTTAATTCACAACTGAAAAACCGGCCCTAAGAAACCTTAGCTTGCATAATCCATAAAATTAAACTTTTTGTGAACAACATTTTATTAATTTGTTATTTTAATAATAAAGAAATAAACAATAATGAATTTTATTATGTTAATATAACATCATACTTTGAAAACTTTAATTTGATTGTTGAAATAGTTAATGTTCAATTATTGTTTTTTTGGGAAAATCAAGTCCATTCTCCTATTTTTCGTGTTGGCAAATTGCTCAACAACTTCCTCAGAATCTATATTGATTTTTCTGTGAATATTCATGGATGCTAATCTATTTAGACGAGCTTGGGAAGTTGTTGCCCTCAGCCAAGTCTTTAACCTTCTCAGGACGGAAAATGATCTCTCTGGTTCTGCTGACGTAACTGGAAGTACACACAGTACTTCTATTATCTTCCTTCTATTTGGGAATTGTACATTACTGCAAACGGGAAGAGAAGCTAAAGCTGTTGCTGGGATATTTTCTCCATTTTTCTCCTCCCATGTTTGTTTCCATATCTAATAGTAGAATGAAAAACAGAACTTTTTGGTTACCGGAAGAATGAACTACTTTATCATTAAAGTGCAGTTAGACAGATCTGGAATCGATTTCCAGACACTAAAGTCATTGACATTAATTTGAAGTAACACGACAAAAAGAACTCAAAATTAAACGATTTAACATTTGAGGTTTTACTCATACGTACAAACCGAAAAAAAATCGAAACACCAATCATAATACCAATACTGATTGCATAAAAATACGATTTCAAGAAAAAATTCTCCATTAGACAAAAAATACAAATAGTCCTTATTTACTGGCTGTTTTTCAAGCTCCGAATTTTTTAATTTTGGTTTAAAAAACAATCAAAATATACTTAAGTAAGAACAAAAAAGTTGTCTTTCTTATTTTTCAATGACCGGTTATTTGACCATATTTTGTTTTAAAATAAAAATAAAAACAAAAAGTCATAATTTGAAATATCAGAATACGAAACTGATTCTACAGCTTTCTTAACGTCTTCTGAACTAACGAGATTAATAAAGCTGGGTAAGAAAATCTGTAGTTGGCAGATAGACAAAAATTGATTTCAGAAACGTTCGCTGAGCTCTAGTAAGCAATGGTCAAGGAAAGAAATATATAAATCAAGTTTGTAATACTGCTTTACATTTTGTTCTCCTTCCTGGATAGCATTTGCTCTTCTGACTTGTTTCCCACACGTTCTAGAAGCTTTTGGCTGAACCTCAAATCCTTGTGATATCTCCATTATCTTTAAAAATAACAAACCGAAAAATTGATCCACCTCATCGCGCCTTCCTTTTAAAACACTTTCTAGAGTTGTAACAGACTTCTTTGCTTGGAACAGGTCAATGTTTCTGGTTTGCAGATACCTTGTCACCGGTAGCATCAATCCACTTACTTCAGAGCAAACAGCTAAACTTACTAGGAACTCGAAACTAAGTATTGCTTGTAATAGCGAATACGCCAAGGAGTGTTGTGTTCCCAGTTCATTTATTTCTTCCAAGCTTTTGACTATGACGTGTAAAAATTTTCACACATTTGCTTCAAAACTGGAGGCTTGGGGGGGGGCGGCCCCCCTGAGTCCCCCCTTCAATACGCCACTGGTAGGTAAAGCAGGGTTAGAGATGTAGATGTGGCGGTGAATGTGAGACAGCTCAATTTCTATGCTGCTCTTTTGAGGGTGCTTCAGCTATTGCTGCTGTTGACAATTCGTAGCAAAAATTTGGGGTATTGGTCATCCGTCGGCACAGTTTAAATGCGTGGATGTATCTACATATATCTTGTAGGTATGTAGGAACGCACGTATATATATATATGTATATAAAGCTGATCGCTGCCTTAGGAAAGGTTCAGATTTTTCTGTCTTGTGTCGTGGAAGTTCTTGGATACCGTTTGTACTTTCTGGTGTCGGTCAAAAATGTTGGGTTGCTGCTTTTACCTTTGCATGTGTCGTGGGTGCACTTTTTATGGCGTGATAATTTAGGCGTGGTTTGATGGAAATTTTCTCAAAACCATAAGGTTTCCGCCAAATAAAATTTAAACCATAAATACACCACATGTGAGCCTAATTTTTATATGAAAAAAAAATTAGTTTATTTTTTTCAGCTAAGATATGAATACCAGATTTTCTTAAGACTTACCCCTAAGCTTTGTTCTGGAAAAATTCGGCTTATAATCTGGCTTATGAATTTTTGGAACCTCCGTGTTTTTTTTTTTGCACTTTTCACTCTTTTATTTTTATTTTGTGTTTTTCTGTTCTTTTTATGTTGTTTAAACTTTGTAACTTTAATTTATTGTCTTTATAGATTATAGTTTTTTTTTAATGTTCTTGCAGGGAATAAATATATTTAGGTATATATAATTAAATACATACATAAGCAAAATTCTTTAAGAATCAACTTGGTTGACTATATTTTCACCGGTTATTTTGTTGCAATATTTTTTTACTTTAATATAAAAACCGAAACTTTAAACACCGCGGCACTTTGGATTTTCGTATCCAACAAAATAAAACAAAACAAACAAAGAAAAAAAATGTGCAACCGGCACCGCGAAAAATATTTTCAATTATGACGAAGTGTCAAAATGAAAATAAGAGAAGAATACACACGAGAGAAAAAAAAAATGCAAAACAACAACAGCAGCTTGTTATGTGCTGTTTCCCAACTAGCTCAAGTGGGTGGGGTGGGTCGATTTAAAAAAAATTATACACAACAAGACAAAATCTGTTTCGCCAACAGATAAGTAAAGGGGTAATCGATTGAAATCGATTCAACGTTGTTAAAAAAAAGCAAGATGATATTAGCGAATAACTAATGACTACGTACCTCGTCGTACGCTTCTGCTTAAATTTTAAGGGCGCCAGGAAACTTTTATAGAAAAGTTTTCCTTAAACTAACCACTGAAACTTATCTCCAAAACAATAAAAAGAATAGTATATTTTCCCGAATGGGGATTTAAATCTTTATTAAAAAAAAACTGCCTGGGAAAACCTTTATAAAATATAGGTAGAAAACCAGGATCTTTTCAAAAAAGTATACAATGTATATAATGGCAAAAGGCCAAATTTAAAAGTAAAAAAAACAAAACAATTGCTGAATATCAAATATGTAATTACAATTTGTGTCACAAAAGACACGAAATGAAAATGGCTAAGAGGAACCGTTCCCGAACGGACAATGATTGAAGAACAAAAAGGGTCACGAGTCCCGCAATATCGGGATAAATGAAAAACGGAGCGAAGGTCTACCGATATCACAAATTTTGCCAATATAGACCACCAAAAAAAATATACAAAATCGAAACCGAACCCAAGTAAACATAATAAACCAAAAAGGGTACTTATCTTTAACGAGAATCCCTTCTCCTGGAGTAATCGCCCGAACTGCGCTCCTCTACACAAAAGATTTCCTTTTATTATTCACAAACAATTTTAGCTCCGACTGCTAAAATTTTTTTCACTAAATAATTTGCCTCAAACTGCCAAAATTATTCTCACGATATCAAAAATTTAAACTTTCCCAAAATTAACTACTAAACAAAAATCGTAATAGTTTTTCGATTTCTTATTTTTATCTCTTCACAACCAAAGTCTTCCAAGAAGTGACTAATGGCGGACCTCTCTCATCCATTTATCAACGTCCATATTGTCGTCTCTTTCGAACCAACTGTGTGGCGGTATTCGGCTACGGTTTATTCGCATGACCCCGCTCATTAGCTGAGGCCTGCCCGTTGTTGAATCCAAACCACGATTCGCTCAGAGACAACTCCGAATATCCCAATCATTGGTGATAATTCGATATAGTTAAATGGACGAGTTCAGTCCTTTTCTGTCAATTCCAATTTAATTAAAAGGAAAACGAAAAACCATTTACACACGATAAAGTCCCCGTCTAAAACCGACCCAGACTTAAAATAAAAAGCAAAACTTTTGTGTTGGTCAAAGTCTCCACCATTTTGAAAATCAATTGGTGAGAAAGGATCCACCGTCTCGCGATAAACTCTACAAATTAAAACCCGTAGACCTTCGCGCAGACTCAAAAGAATAGGGAAACGTTTTCATTTCGTGTTTAAAAACTAACTTTAGGTCGGACTCTCGGCCATGCTAAAAGAAGACTTGCTTTACGAAGACTGACTGACTTGTCAGTTGGGTGTGAACCTCTTTTCACACATTTTGGGTGGCCATGCATATTATCGCATGCCGTCTGCACGAATTCGAATTCTGCCGTCAACTTCCTGTTGGGCGGTATAGTTTTAAAGGCTCAAACAACTTCGTAAGTGTGGATCGTCTCTCGCACACTGATGGCTTACACCAACCATCTTTGTCTGAGATTAATAAAACTGGGTAAGAAAATCTGTAGTTGGCAGATAGACAAAAATTGATTTCCGAAACGTTCGCTGAGCTCTAGTAAGCAATGGTCAAGGAAAGAAATATATAAATCAAGTTTGTAATACTGCTTTACATTTTGTTCTCCTTCCTGGATAGCATTTGCTCTTCTGACTTGTTTCCCACACGTTCTAGAAGCTTTTGGCTAAACCTCAAATCCTTGTGATATCTCCATTATCTTTAAAAATAACAAACCGAAAAATTGATCCACCTCATCGCGCCTTCCTTTTAAAACACTTTCTAGAGTTGTAACAGACTTCTTTGCTTGGAACAGGTCAATGTTTCTGGTTTGCAGATACCTTGTCACCGGTAGCATCAATCCACTTACTTCAGAGCAAACAGCTTAACTTACTAGGAACTCGAAACTAAGTATTGCTTGTAATAGCGAATACGCCAAGGAGTGTTGTGTTCCCAGTTCATTTATTTCTTCCAAGCTTTTGACTATGACGTGTAAAAATTTTCACACATTTGCTTCAAAACTGGAGGCTTGGGGGTGGGCGGCCCCCCTGAGTCCCCCCTTCAATACGCCACTGGTAGGTAAAGCAGGGTTAGAGATGTAGATGTGGCGGTGAATGTGAGACAGCTCAATTTCTATGCTGCTCTTTTGAGGGTGCTTCAGCTATTGCTGCTGTTGACAATTCGTAGCAAAAATTAAAATAAAAAGCAAAACTTTTGTGTTGGTCAAAGTCTCCACCATTTTGAAAATCAATTGGTGAGAAAGGATCCACCGTCTCGCGATAAACTCTACAAATTAAAACCCATAGACCTTCGCGCAGACTCAAAAGAATAGGGAAACACCTAGCAAAGCCGTTTTCATTTCGTGTTTAAAAACTAACTTTAGGTCGGACTCTCGGCCATGCTAAAAGAAGACTTGCTTTACGAAGACTGACTGACTTGTCAGTTGGGTGTGAACCTCATTTCACACATTTTGGGTGGCCATGCATATGATCGCATCCCGTCTGCACGAATTCGAATTCTGCCGTCAACTTCCTGTTGGGCGGTATAGTTTTAAAGGCTCAAACAACTTCGTAAGTGTGGATCGTCTCTCGCACACTGATGGCTTACACCAACCATCTGTGTCTGAGATTAATAAAACTGGGTAAGAAAATCTGTAGTTGGCAGATAGACAAAAATTGATTTCCAAAATGTTCGCTGAGCTCTAGTAAGCAATGGTCAAGGAAAGAAATATATAAATCAAGTTTGTAATACTGCTTTACATTTTGTTCTCCTTCCTGGATAGCATTTGCTCTTCTGACTTGTTTCCCACACGTTCTAGAAGCTTTTGGCTGAACCTCAAATCCTTGTGATATCTCCATTATCTTTAAAAATAACAAACCGAAAAATTGATCCACCTCATCGCGCCTTCCTTTTAAAACACTTTCTAGAGTTGTAACAGACTTCTTTGCTTGGAACAGGTCAATGTTTCTGGTTTGCAGATACCTTGTCACCGGTAGCATCAATCCACTTACTTCAGAGCAAACAGCTTAACTTACTAGGAACTCGAAACTAAGTATTGCTTGTAATAGCGAATACGCCAAGGAGTGTTGTGTTCCCAGTTCATTTATTTCTTCCAAGCTTTTGACTATGACGTGTAAAAATTTTCACACATTTGCTTCAAAACTGGAGGCTTGGGGGGGGGGGGGGCGGCCCCCCTGAGTCCCCCCTTCAATACGCCACTGGTAGGTAAAGCAGGGTTAGAGATGTAGATGTGGCGGTGAATGTGAGACAGCTCAATTTCTATGCTGCTCTTTTGAGGGTGCTTCAGCTATTGCTGCTGTTGACAATTCGTAGCAAAAATTTGGGGTATTGGTCATCCGTCGGCACAGTTTAAATGCGTGGATGTATCTACATATATCTTGTAGGTATGTAGGAACGCACGTATATATATATATGTATATAAAGCTGATCGCTGCCTTAGGAAAGGTTCAGATTTTTCTGTCTTGTGTCGTGGAAGTTCTTGGATACCGTTTGTACTTTCTGGTGTCGGTCAAAAATGTTGGGTTGCTGCTTTTACCTTTGCATGTGTCGTGGGTGCACTTTTTATGGCGTGATAATTTAGGCGTGGTTTGATGGAAATTTTCTCAAAACCATAAGGTTTCCGCCAAATAAAATTTAAACCATAAATACACCACATGTGAGCCTAATTTTTGTATGAAAAAAAAAATAGTTTATTTTTTTCAGCTAAGATATGAATACCAGATTTTCTTAAGACTTACCCCTAAGCTTTGTTCTGGAAAAATTCGGCTTATAATCTGGCTTATGAATTTTTGGAACCTCCGTGTTTTTTTTTTTGCACTTTTCACTCTTTTATTTTTATTTTGTGTTTTTCTGTTCTTTTTATGTTGTTTAAACTTTGTAACTTTAATTTATTGTCTTTATAGATTATAGTTTTTTTTTAATGTTCTTGCAGGGAATAAATATATTTAGGTATATATAATTAAATACATACATAAGCAAAATTCTTTAAGAATCAACTTGGTTGACTATATTTTCACCGGTTATTTTGTTGCAATATTTTTTTACTTTAATATAAAAACCGAAACTTTAAACACCGCGGCACTTTGGATTTTCGTATCCAACAAAATAAAACAAAACAAACAAAGAAAAAAAATGTGCAACCGGCACCGCGAAAAATATTTTCAATTATGACGAAGTGTCAAAATGAAAATAAGAGAAGAATACACACGAGAGAAAAAAAAAATGCAAAACAACAACAGCAGCTTGTTATGTGCTGTTTCCCAACTAGCTCAAGTGGGTGGGGTGGGTCGATTTAAAAAAAATTATACACAACAAGACAAAATCTGTTTCGCCAACAGATAAGTAAAGGGGTAATCGATTGAAATCGATTCAACGTTGTTAAAAAAAAGCAAGATGATATTAGCGAATAACTAATGACTACGTACCTCGTCGTACGCTTCTGCTTAAATTTTAAGGGCGCCAGGAAACTTTTATAGAAAAGTTTTCCTTAAACTAACCACTGAAACTTATCTCCAAAACAATAAAAAGAATAGTTTATTTTCCCGAATGGGGATTTAAATCTTTATTAAAAAAAAACTGCCTGGGAAAACCTTTATAAAATATAGGTAGAAAACCAGGATCTTTTCAAAAAAGTATACAATGTATATAATGGCAAAAGGCCAAATTTAAAAGTAAAAAAAACAAAACAATTGCTGAATATCAAATATGTAATTACAATTTGTGTCACAAAAGACACGAAATGAAAATGGCTAAGAGGAACCGTTCCCGAACGGACAATGATTGAAGAACAAAAAGGGTCACGAGTCCCGCAATATCGGGATAAATGAAAAACGGAGCGAAGGTCTACCGATATCACAAATTTTGCCAATATAGGCCACCAAAAAAAAATACAAAATCGAAACCGAACCCAAGTAAACATAATAAACCAAAAAGGGTACTTATCTTTAACGAGAATCCCTTCTCCTGGAGTAATCGCCCGAACTGCGCTCCTCTACACAAAAGATTTCCTTTTATTATTCACAAACAATTTTAGCTCCGACTGCTAAAATTTTTTTCACTAAATAATTTGCCTCAAACTGCCAAAATTATTCTCACGATATCAAAAATTTAAACTTTCCCAAAATTAGCTAATAAACAAAAATCGTAATGGTTTTTCGATTTCTTATTTTTTTATCTATTCACAACCAAAGTCTTCCAAAAAGTGACTAATGGCGGACCTCTCTCATCCATTTATCAACGACCATATTGTGGTCTCTTTCGAACCAACTGTGTGGCGGTATTCGGCTACGGTTTATTCGCACGACCCCGCTCATTAGCTGAGGCCTGCCCGTTGTTGAATCCAAACCACGATTCGCTCAGAGACAACTCCGAATATCCCAATCATTGGTGATAATTCGATATAGTTAAATGGACGAGTTCAGTCCTTTTCTGTCAATTCCAATTTAATTAAAAGGAAAACGAAAAACCATTTACACACGATAAAGTCCCCGTCTAAAACCGACCCAGACTTAAAATAAAAAGCAAAACTTTTGTGTTGGTCAAAGTCTCCACCATTTTGAAAATCAATTGGTGAGAAAGGATCCACCGTCTCGCGATAAACTCTACAAATTAAAACCCGTAGACCTTCGCGCAGACTCAAAAGAATAGGGAAACACCTAGCAAAGCCGTTTTCATTTCGTGTTTAAAAACTAACTTTAGGTCGGACTCTCGGCCATGCTAAAAGAAGACTTGCTTTACGAAGACTGACTGACTTGTCAGTTGGGTGTGAACCTCTTTTCACACATTTTGGGTGGCCATGCATATTATCGCATGCCGTCTGCACGAATTCGAATTCTGCCGTCAACTTCCTGTTGGGCGGTATAGTTTTAAAGACTCAAACAACTTCGTAAGTGTGGATCGTCTCTCGCACACTGATGGCTTACACCAACCATCTGTGTCTGAGATTAATAAAACTGGGTAAGAAAATCTGTAGTTGGCAGATAGACAAAAATTGATTTCCGAAACGTTCGCTGAGCTCTAGTAAGCAATGGTCAAGGAAAGAAATATATAAATCAAGTTTGTAATACTGCTTTACATTTTGTTCTCCTTCCTGGATAGCATTTGCTCTTCTGACTTGTTTCCCACACGTTCTAGAAGCTTTTGGCTAAACCTCAAATCCTTGTGATATCTCCATTATCTTTAAAAATAACAAACCGAAAAATTGATCCACCTCATCGCGCCTTCCTTTTAAAACACTTTCTAGAGTTGTAACAGACTTCTTTGCTTGGAACAGGTCAATGTTTCTGGTTTGCAGATACCTTGTCACCGGTAGCATCAATCCACTTACTTCAGAGCAAACAGCTAAACTTACTAGGAACTCGAAACTAAGTATTGCTTGTAATAGCGAATACGCCAAGGAGTGTTGTGTTCCCAGTTCATTTATTTCTTCCAAGCTTTTGACTATGACGTGTAAAAATTTTCACACATTTGCTTCAAAACTGGAGGCTTGGGGGGGGGCGGCCCCCCTGAGTCCCATCTTCAATACGCCACTGGTAGGTAAAGCAGGGTTAGAGATGTAGATGTGGCGGTGAATGTGAGACAGCTCAATTTCTATGCTGCTCTTTTGAGGGTGCTTCAGCTATTGCTGCTGTTGACAATTCGTAGCAAAAATTAAAATAAAAAGCAAAACTTTTGTGTTGGTCAAATCAATTGGTGAGAAAGGATCCACCGTCTCGCGATAAACTCTACAAATTAAAACCCATAGACCTTCGCGCAGACTCAAAAGAATAGGGAAACACCTAGCAAAGCCGTTTTCATTTCGTGTTTAAAAACTAACTTTAGGTCGGACTCTCGGCCATGCTAAAAGAAGACTTGCTTTACGAAGACTGACTGACTTGTCAGTTGGGTGTGAACCTCATTTCACACATTTTGGGTGGCCATGCATATGATCGCATGCCGTCTGCACGAATTCGAATTCTGCCGTCAACTTCCTGTTGGGCGGTATAGTTTTAAAGGCTCAAACAACTTCGTAAGTGTGGATCGTCTCTCGCACACTGATGGCTTACACCAACCATCTGTGTCTGAGATTAATAAAACTGGGTAAGAAAATCTGTAGTTGGCAGATAGACAAAAATTGATTTCCAAAATGTTCGCTGAGCTCTAGTAAGCAATGGTCAAGGAAAGAAATATATAAATCAAGTTTGTAATACTGCTTTACATTTTGTTCTCCTTCCTGGATAGCATTTGCTCTTCTGACTTGTTTCCCACACGTTCTAGAAGCTTTTGGCTGAACCTCAAATCCTTGTGATATCTCCATTATCTTTAAAAATAACAAACCGAAAAATTGATCCACCTCATCGCGCCTTCCTTTTAAAACACTTTCTAGAGTTGTAACAGACTTCTTTGCTTGGAACAGGTCAATGTTTCTGGTTTGCAGATACCTTGTCACCGGTAGCATCAATCCACTTACTTCAGAGCAAACAGCTAAACTTACTAGGAACTCGAAACTAAGTATTGCTTGTAATAGCGAATACGCCAAGGAGTGTTGTGTTCCCAGTTCATTTATTTCTTCCAAGCTTTTGACTATGACGTGTAAAAATTTTCACACATTTGCTTCAAAACTGGAGGCTTGGGGGGGGGCGGCCCCCCTGAGTCCCCCCTTCAATACGCCACTGGTAGGTAAAGCAGGGTTAGAGATGTAGATGTGGCGGTGAATGTGAGACAGCTCAATTTCTATGCTGCTCTTTTGAGGGTGCTTCAGCTATTGCTGCTGTTGACAATTCGTAGCAAAAATTTGGGGTATTGGTCATCCGTCGGCACAGTTTAAATGCGTGGATGGTTCTACATATATCTTGTAGGTATGTAGGAACGCACGTATATATATATATGTATATAAAGCTGATCGCTGCCTTAGGAAAGGTTCAGATTTTTCTGTCTTGTGTCGTGGAAGTTCTTGGATACCGTTTGTACTTTCTGGTGTCGGTCAAAAATGTTGGGTTGCTGCTTTTACCTTTGCATGTGTCGTGGGTGCACTTTTTATGGCGTGATAATTTAGGCGTGGTTTGATGGAAATTTTCTCAAAACCATAAGGTTTCCGCCAAATAAAATTTAAACCATAAATACACCACATGTGAGCCTAATTTTTATATGAAAAAAAAAAATAGTTTTTTTTTTCAGCTAAGATATGAATACCAGATTTTCTTAAGGGTGGGTCTTCCTCGTAAATGTAGGGTACTACGTGCACAAAATTTAATATATCTCCTACATTTGAAAAGATATTTTGATGAAATAAAATTTATTATTTAGTCCATGAACATATCTTAAAACATATGTCCTCAATTTTATGTTTTACAAAAGTTTGTGCTTTTTAGGGAAGGAATTACACATTTTGTCCCCTTTATTTTGGCTGATTTATGCATTCGCTCAAGGGGCTCTCGTGTGATTTGTTTTTTTATTTTGTTGTTAATGTTTTTCAACTGTCAATGAATGTATGCTTTTCATAGGATAAAAAAAAAAAAAAAAAAAAAATTATTTGAGCTACAAAATGGAAGTAAGTTCACACTAATTTAAAGCTCGTTTATTGGCGCAGTTTCTTAAATTTTCAACGGAGCCAAACAATATTTTTTTTTTTATAACAGAAAGTAGATACTTTATTTGAAACAAAACAAAAAATTATTTTTTTCCACTTTATACGTCTGAAAACTTATATATACACAAACAATACTACTTTTTTCTTTTCCCCGTTGGGGCTGGCATGTTTTATTCTTAATATTTTTTGTTTTTAATTTATTCGAATCTCTTATTATTTTTGTAAATCCTGCTGTAAATTTTTTTGCAATTTTATATTGTTTAGACGTAAAAATTTACAATTCAAAGTATCTATACACATGGTAGTTTTCCCAGGTTGAAATGCCATGTACAACTTTATTATTATTTTTGTATTTTATTTCAATATTTTTTGCTAAAGTTCCAAGTGAAGAAAACAATATCACACGCATAAACAATTTTATATTTAATTTTGAAAAAGCATCTTTTTAACGATTTTGTTAATCAAAATACGCACACAACGATATTTAGTTCACGAAACTTCCGTCGAAAGAGAATATTATATTCTCGTTCGCACTCTCTTTAGAATCAACTTTTTTTTTTGTGGTGATACACAAAACACAAATGGTATGGTGAATGGTGTACATCAGCGTTGCCGCCGAGAAAAGAAAATGCCGTGTCACATTTTAAAAACTGCTTGCCATGAAAAAACTATAAATCTTCTGTTAAAAAAATAAAACTTTATTTCTGTAATTTATTATATAATTTTCCATCAATATTAAAGTAAGATATAGGCAATGATAAAGTGTGCGATATTGAAATGTTTCGTGCCACTGTGCCACAAGAAAAAATTGTCGTGTCAAAAAAGCACGATTGGTTAACTTCGGCAACGCTGGTGTACGTACGATTCGTAGGTATCGTCGTCGTCGCTGTCGTCCAAGTAGGTATATGATATTTTTGTTTTTTTTTTCTACTTGGTTTTGAAAGGAAACTTATGGATGTGGGAATAATGCTGAAAAAGATTTTATTCGTTAATTATATAGAAATAGAGTCTCAGGGAATCGTCTATAAAATGAGTTAATCTTATCGAATCTTCAAGGTTGAGGTGTCAAAAGGAAGAAGAAATTGAGATCTATGTTTCTGTATCAGAATAATTGACGTAGGCACTTGGGCTTGGGCACTTCAATTTTTGTTTGCGATTAAACCTAAATTGGAGATACCTCCTCTTCTGTTATCCTACAACGGAAAGAAACAAAAATATTGAAGATGACCTCCTTTTTGGTGGTGTGGTTGGACACGATTAGTAAATTGTGAGATAGTGGGAAGAGGGAATGTGTATATTGCAATTGTATATCTATGTTCCTATTTTTATTTAGAAGCGATTTTTTTTTTCATTTCGCGTGTTGACGGACATGGAGTGGTAGGTAATTGCAAATAAGAATGTGTGTGACTGAAATGTCTTTGCGTGGCCTTTGGCATGTGCCGAGGGAAAGGGTATCATGATGACGATCTACGTAGGTACCTAGCCTGCAATGAAAATACTCATTTTTCTTCACTGGCACCTAAATAAAAGCATTAGGTAAAAATAAATCAGAAATGAAAACTATCAGATTTTACCCATTATTTTCCAAATTATTTGGGGTTGATTTTGTTGAAAAAATAAATGGAAAATAATTAAAAAAAATGCAATTTGAATGATTGAATTGTTGTTTGCCAAATAACTAATATACTTCAATCAAAATCTGTGAATGTTAAAAAGTAACTTGTTCACAAAGAGCCTCAGAAAAAAAATTTACAGAAAAATAACTGTGACCGCCGGCGGGTCAGATGCCATGTAACGGTTTTGTCAGGTGCTATGTGACCCATATGACATATTTTTTTTCGAAACAAAACTTTGGAACAATTTAGAAGAGTCCTAGCACAATCTAGCACTGGTTTTTAAATTTGAAAATTCGAAAAAGGGAGCTCCCAGGAAGGCAAAATTGCTAAATTAGTGCAAAAGTTTTCGCTGTCTAAAACCTACAATTTTTAAGTAAAAAAAAAAAAAAGATCAACACGAACGCACAAATGTAGCACAACCTGGTTCATTTGTCAAAAATTCCAATTTGAAAAAAGGGAGGCTAACTTCACACTTTCGGGAACATGTTTTTTGAGCTTTTTATCCACAGTTTCGATTTTTTTTTCAAAATAAAAAGAGAAAAAACTTCGTATTAGGGTACCACAACCTTGTAGAGTTTATAAAAAATTTAAATTTGGAAAAATGGGGGGAAGCACCTAATTTCTGAAAATCACATTTTTGGATCTAGTTTTCGCAATTTTAAAAGTTTTCAAAATTCACCCCTTTGCAATAAACCCTAAAGTAATTTTCAAACAGGTCAAATAGTTATATTGACCTACTTTACACTTATCTTACATAAAGCTTCCTAAAAAAAACTATTTCAATGTACCTACCTACCTACATGTGTAACGTAAAAATAAAAATAAATGTTTTTCTTAGAAAAAGGTGGTTTTGTTTTTTTTTTTAATTTCTTGAGAACGACATAAAATTTTTGCATCCGGTTTTCTTATTTAGACTTAAAATTAATAACAGCATTGAATTTTGAAATTAAAATTAGCACTTAATTACGTAAAATTTTGAAAAAAATGAATTTGAAATTTTTTTTTCCATTTTTTTTTTTTCAAAATTTTGACTTTGAAAACTAATATTTCAAAAACTATTTCTTAGAATATATTTATTTAAACACAGAATGAAAGAAAAAGTTATTGGCTTTTCAAAAACGTATCGCACAGCATTGTGAATGAAGCCGTTGATTTTAAATAATTTTTTTCCCATTTTAAGTCAGTTTTTTTCGAAAATTGCCCCTCCCGGCTAAACGGAGGGAATAGACCCCCCCTCCCATACGATTTTTTTCTTGTCTCAACGCAACCTACACGCCCTAGCATTTTGTCGCATTGCTCATGACTCACCCTGTATAAAACTAGCTGTTTTGGTGAACTTCTTTCCGCAATTTTGGGTTTTTAAGATTTTTTCAATTTTCCAAAATTTAAAACTTTCGGCTCCATTGTGTGTTAACCTGGTTCAATAAAAATCCAACAAAGAACTCCCAAGCAAGTCGGATAATTATTCAGCCGAGTTATCCGCGTACAAACAGACACCAATTAATTTGTATTTATATAGGTACCTATCTACATAGGTATATAGATTAGGTTATATTACACCTAGAGATAGGTACCTACATCCAAGATGATACAAGTTCTAAAAACTCAGAGTTGGGCGATTTCGCATGTTTATTAACATACCTATGCCTCCCTGATTCCAAACATCAAAAAATGATCATAGGGCATACCTATATACATAGCTAGGAATGTAAATGCTGCACGACTTTTCTGTTTGGTCATTTTTATTTTTATTTTTTTTTTTTTTTTTTTTTTTTTTTATAATTAATTTTTTTTTATTTTCAATTTAACTTATATCTACTTAAATGCTAGACAAAAACCTTAAAAACTACCGAATAACTTAACTAACTTACTGGCCCCATGCGGGCGCTATAAATTATACTATAACTATATATTAAAAATGCCTTTCGACGTAAAAACTAACTTAAATTAAAATTCAATATTTCTTAAAACTAAACGAGAAAATTCTTGAAAACTCGTTTTTCTATGACATTTTATATAATATAAAAACTTAAAACTACCCTTTAACTAAATAAAACTAAATTAACCTAAATAAAACTAAAATATACGTAATAACTATACGTAAAGAACTTAAAACTACTTACAAATACTTAAAATAACTTAAAACTAGAACAGCCACCCGCAGCTTTTTTTTTTTTTTTTTTTTTTTTTTTTTTTTTTTTTTTTTTCGCAGCAGCTTATGCAAATGCACACACACTCATACATATGCATATATGAATATATATGCATATGTACTAGCGCCCAATGTACATATCCACAAGCAAATGCAGTTTTTTTTTTTTTTTTTTTTTTTTGTTTTTATAATTTTTTTTTGGTGCCACCACTGTCCTATATAATGTCTACCTATTAATACCTAAAAATACGTAGGTCGGCCAAGGCAACAACTTTGGTCAACCATCAATATCAAAGTGGTCCCCCAACCACCAGAATTGTTTTACTTGCTTAACCAAGTCCTTTCTGTCCCGAAGGGGCACAGCTCTACTGAACCGCAGACGCTCTGCTCCGTTCCCAGAGCCGACGTCTCGATCATACAGGAGTCGCCGATCCACAGTTCTACGGCCGACGTGGTAGATTAACGGAACCGCCAATCTATCCTGTATCAGCCCTCGACTGTCTAAATAGAGGAATGTCTCGGGCGGGATGAAACCGTTAAGACGAACGCTCTCACTATATTCATTATTGGGGTAGTAAGCCCCGAAAATAAGTCCATTGGCTGAGGACATCGCTCTTGCAATGTGACCCCGAATCAGCTTAATTAAAAAGTTATCTATCCTGTTTATATTGGCCCCGTTGTATAAGACCTCGTTGGCATAATAATGTTTGTACTCCGACTCTGGTGTTCTGTGTAATCCAAGACAGGTCCTAAGACACTGCCTCTCAAACACCCGAATCTTTTCCATTTGAGATGGGGCAACGTTAAACCACACAGGGCACCCATAGGCAATCATTGGCCGGATGAGGGCCATGTAGCAAATCACCTTTACCCTGTTTTCAAGGCGGCTGCTATAAAACAACCGTCTTGTCAAAGCAAACGCTCCCCTAGCTCTGGCCAGAGCAGCATCTATATGTCGATTGAAATATAGATACTGGTCTAGCCAGATACCAAGGTACTTTACTACATCTTTACTCGCTAGTGGATGTCCACTTGGTCCAACGATCACTAGATTTCTCCAGTTCTTTCTTGTATCCCTAGAAGCCTTAGACAAAGGGGTTCTAAACAGGATAGTTTCTGATTTCTGAAAATTAATTTTTAACTTCCAGTCATCACAATATCGCTGAATCTGGTCGAAGTCACGCTGCAAGAGAATTTTGATGACTTCAACTTTTGGACCCGTCCTGTACGCTACAAGGTCATCGGCATACGCAATCGCATGAGTGAGACTACCTATCAGATCGCTGGTGTAAATACTAAAAAGAATCGGTGAGTTCACAGCTCCTTGCTGTAGACCATTTTTAATATCAAAAGTTGTGGTAGAAGTTACATTGCCACTTTTGACAACAAACTTTCTACCAGTGAGCATGTCATGAAGCATATATAACAGTGGTTTACTTATGCCAAATCTATATAGCTTCAGATAAAGACCCTCTAACCATACGGTGTCGAAAGCTTTCTCTAAATCAACCAGAACGGCACCCGTGCATTGATTTTTCGTTTTGTTCCATTGAACATCAGAAACTAACTTAGACGCGGCATGAATAGTGTCATGCCCCGCCTTAAAGCCAAACTGATTATCTGGAATAATATTTTTGTCCTCAGCCCACTTGAACAGAGCTCTATTGAGAATCTTTTCGAATACTTTACTGATACTTGGAAGAAGACTTATCGACCGAAGATTTGCCGGATTGGAGCTGTCCTTTCCCTTTTTGGGGAGAGGATGGACCACAGCTGTCTTCCAACTCATTGGATAATATGCATTATTCAATGCGTTGTTGAACAGTGTGGTATAAATGTCTATGGCTTCCTCAGGGAGATGTCGTAACACAATGTTGGGTATACCATCGACCCCCGCAGATTTCTTTTTCTTTAATGTTTGAAAAATTAACTGAAGTTCTACCTTCGAAATTAACAATGAACTGGGTCCATTTCGCTCGGCGATGGACCCAGTTCTGAAAACAAAATGTACATAGGAAGGTAGGTTTTCCCACGTGACAATGAAGTGACAATGTTTCAATTGCAAAACAAAAATATACAGTGTTGTGCTGTTGTTTGAAATCTGACAACAACAAAAATCGAAAGGAAATCTCAAATTTCGCACATTACAAATGAACAAGTTACCTTATTCTTCCAACATCCTTACTTGTAATTTCCAAAATTCACCCCTTTGCAATAAACCCTAAAGTAATTTTCAAACAGGTCAAATAGTTATATTGACCTACCTCACACTTATCTTACATAAAGCTTCCTAAAAAAAAACTATTTCAATGTACCTACCTATACCTACATTTGTAACGTATATTTATGCATGTTCATTTGATGTGTCCTGACCTTCATCAAGATCTCGATCGAGTCACAAACGAGTTCACATTTTTTTGTTACTGTTTTTCCAGTTCCAGCAACAGCAAGTGAAATTGAAGAAAAAACAACTAAACGAAAAGAGAAAAAAAATGACTCACATTTTAGCTATACCTACTCATGTGTTTTGAAAACAAAATTGAAAAATATCCCTTCACCCTTCCATAAACAGAAAGCATAGAACTCATCATTCCCATTCAAATCGAAAGGATGACAAAACAACAAACCCATTTTGAAAAGAGAACAAGAGTAGTTGAGCGTATCAAAAACAATAATGAAGAGAAAAGAATATCGCACTACCACATTGAAATACGTTTACATGAATTTTAAATTCTATTGTCATGAAGACCCACCCTTAAGACTTACCCCTAAGCTTTGTTCTGGAAAAATTCGGCTTATAATCTGGCTTATGAATTTTTGGAACCTCCGTGTTTTTTTTTTTTGCACTTTTCACTCTTTTATTTTTATTTTGTGTTTTTCTGTTCTTTTTATGTTTTTTAAACTTTGTAACTTTAATTTATTGTCTTTATAGATTATAGTTTTTTTTTTAATGTTCTTGCAGGGAATAAATATATTTAGGTATATATAATTAAATACATACATAAGCAAAATTCTTTAAGAATCAACTTGGTTGACTATATTTTCACCGGTTATTTTGTTGCAATATTTTTTTACTTTAATATAAAAACCGAAACTTTAAACACCGCGGCACTTTGGATTTTCGTATCCAACAAAATAAAACAAAACAAACAAAGAAAAAAAATGTGCAACCGGCACCGCGAAAAATATTTTCAATTATGACGAAGTGTCAAAATGAAAATAAGAGAAGAATACACACGAGAGAAAAAAAAAAATGCAAAACAACAACAGCAGCTTGTTATGTGCTGTTTCCCAACTAGCTCAAGTGGGTGGGGTGGGTCGATTTAAAAAAAATTATACACAACAAGACAAAATCTGTTTCGCCAACAGATAAGTAAAGGGGTAATCGATTGAAATCGATTCAACGTTGTTAAAAAAAAGCAAGATGATATTAGCGAATAACTAATGACTACGTACCTCGTCGTACGCTTCTGCTTAAATTTTAAGGGCGCCAGGAAACTTTTATAGAAAAGTTTTCCTTAAACTAACCACTGAAACTTATCTCCAAAACAATAAAAAGAATAGTTTATTTTCCCGAATGGGGATTTAAATCTTTATTAAAAAAAAACTGCCTGGGAAAACCTTTATAAAATATAGGTAGAAAACCAGGATCTTTTCAAAAAAGTATACAATGTATATAATGGCAAAAGGCCAAATTTAAAAGTAAAAAAAACAAAACAATTGCTGAATATCAAATATGTAATTACAATTTGTGTCACAAAAGACACGAAATGAAAATGGCTAAGAGGAACCGTTCCCGAACGGACAATGATTGAAGAACAAAAAGGGTCACGAGTCCCGCAATATCGGGATAAATGAAGAACGGAGCGAAGGTCTACCGATATCACAAATTTTGCCAATATAGGCCACCAAAAAAAAATACAAAATCGAAACCGAACCCAAGTAAACATAATAAACCAAAAAGGGTACTTATCTTTAACGAGAATCCCTTCTCCTGGAGTAATCGCCCGAACTGCGCTCCTCTACACAAAAGATTTCCTTTTATTATTCACAAACAATTTTAGCTCCGACTGCTTAAATTTTTTTCACTAAATAATTTGCCTCAAACTGCCAAAATTATTCTCACGATATCAAAAATTTAAACTTTCCCAAAATTAGCTAATAAACAAAAATCGAAATGGTTTTTCGATTTCTTATTTTTTTATCTATTCACAACCAAAGTCTTCCAAAAAGTGACTAATGGCGGACCTCTCTCATCCATTTATCAACGACCATATTGTGGTCTCTTTCGAACCAACTGTGTGGCGGTATTCGGCTACGGTTTATTCGCACGACCCCGCTCATTAGCTGAGGCCTGCCCGTTGTTGAATCCAAACCACGATTCGCTCAGAGACAACTCCGAATATCCCAATCATTGGTGATAATTCGATATAGTTAAATGGACGAGTTCAGTCCTTTTCTGTCAATTCCAATTTAATTAAAAGGAAAACGAAAAACAATTTACACACGATAAAGTCCCCGTCTAAAACCGACCCAGACTTAAAATAAAAAGCAAAACTTTTGTGTTGGTCAAAGTCTCCACCATTTTGAAAATCAATTGGTGAGAAAGGATCCACCGTCTCGCGATAAACTCTACAAATTAAAACCCGTAGACCTTCGCACAGACTCAAAAGAATAGGGAAACACCTAGCAAAGCCGTTTTCATTTCGTGTTTAAAAACTAACTTTAGGTCGGACTCTCGGCCATGCTAAAAGAAGACTTGCTTTACGAAGACTGACTGACTTGTCAGTTGGGTGTGAACCTCCTTTCACACATTTTGGGTGGCCATGCATATTATCGCATGCCGTCTGCACGAATTCGAATTCTGCCGTCAACTTCCTGTTGGGCGGTATAGTTTTAAAGGCTCAAACAACTTCGTAAGTGTGGATCGTCTCTCGCACACTGATGGCTTACACCAACCATCTGTTACCAACCATTCAAATTCGATGAGCTATTAAATATAAAAATTACAAAATGTTACTTTTCCCAATTACTTGAGAGTAGGCCCTCTGATTGATGGAACAGGAAACCACTTACTCTACAAGCAATTTTGAGCCGCAACAAAAAGAAGAAAGAATTAAGAGGAAAGAGAAGAACAGGCAAATGAAACTTGTTGCGGTAAATTATAACGCAACAAATCCCACCCTTACCTCCTAAGTAATGTTCTTGCATTTCATAAAAATCATAAGTCATTTCCTGAGGCTAACCCAAAAAGAGAAGAAAAGATAAAGGTTTTTCCATCAAAAAAAATTCCAAACTCAAAAATCAAAAAAAAATTACAAAATCAAAAAAGAATTTAAACTAAATCATAAAAAAAAACAAAAAAAACTAAATTAAAAGTTACGTTAATCGGATGCTTCTGAAAACGGCTTTAAATCTTTAGCATGCCAAGTACCGCGTTCTTTACCTCTACTATCTTCTAAGACATATATCCAAGGTGACACACGCTTCTTAATTACAAACGGACCGACAAACTTCGGTGCTAACTTGGCAGCGTAATAATTCGCGGCATCCGACAAGGAAAAGTTTCGACGCCAAACCATCGCACCTTGACGATATTGAACGTCTCTACGACGAAGATTATAAGCTTTAGCTGCTTTACTACTCGCAGCTTTAAGCTTCCTCCCAATATCTATTCTTAGTTCCCTAAAACGTTCGGCGACCTCTCCCAGATCGTGAACGTTTGTCAACGAATCTCTTACTATTGGTACTTCCTGACCCGAAGTTACCATGTCCCTCCCAAAATTCACATAAAAGGGTGAAACAGCCAAAACCTCGTGTTGCAACGAACGAATCGCACACGCAACCTTGGCGAGCTGTGAATCCCACAAACGGTGGTTTTCACTGTCGTAAGTTCGCAACGTCGTTTTAATAATTTGATTTATCCTTTCCGCAGGGTTTGCCTGCGGATGATAATGGGCCGTAAATTGAAGACGTGACGCAAACGCCTGGCAAAGCGTTTTCAATTCCTTAGATCGGAATTGGGGACCGTTATCACAGACGATGACCTTTGGGATGCCAAATAAAAGAAAAACGTTATCCTCCAGTTCCCTACAAATTGCTTTAGCAGTAGCAGACCTAAGAGCAAAAAGAAGTGGAAATTTAGTAAAATAATCAACGACGGTAAGAATGTAAATTAAACCCCTACTCGACTCAGGAAGCGGACCTACAAGATCTACACAGATCATTTCCCACGGTGAAGTAACCCCTACTCTCTCAGACATCAAACCAGCTGGCTTCTCATTCACCGGCTTCATTTGTTGGCAAAATTTACAATTGCGTACATATCTTGTTATATCTGCCCTCATCTTGGGCCAATAAAACTTTGCCCCAATTCTGGCAAAAGTTTTTCTAACACCCATGTGTCCAGCCAATGGACCATCATGGTATTCATTCAAAATAGCTAACCTCTCATTTTTACCAAAAACTTTCTTCCACTCTTGACTACTCTCATGAACGACAATATGGTTTGACTTGACGAGTTTGAAAAGCTGATCTTTTTCAACTCGCCAAGCCGGATAAGCTAATGGGTTAGAATTAACTACGGACTTCATCTTAATTATCCAAGGGTCTACATCCTCTTCTGAGATCTCGGCTAACACCGGAACTCCACGAGAAAGAATATCAGGAACAACATGCTGTTTACCATTTCTATGGATAATTTCGAAGTCAAACTGTTGAAGCCGAACTGCCCAACGCGCTAATCTACCCTGTGGATCTTTAAGATTGCTTAACCGTACTAAAGATCTGTCACGACTGTAAATCGAAAGCCTTCGATATACGGTCGCAACTTCTCAACAGCCTAAAGTACAGCTAAGCATTCTTTCTCTGTTGTACTATAATTTCGTTCATTTCTATTTAAACTTCTACTAAGGTAACAGACAACCTTTTACCCTCATCAAAGTTTTGAGACAAAACTGCACCGATGCCGAAATCTGCTGCGTCTGTTTGAACTACAAATGGTCGTTTAAAATCTGGTCAAGTGAGTATGGGTGCTGTCACCAGACACTCCTTTGCCTTCCTAAAACTAACCTCACACTGATCTGTCCAATTAATTTTTTTATTCTTCTTTAATAAATCTGACAGTGGCTGAAGTAGTTCAGCAAAATTTGGTACAAAACGACGGTACCATGACACTGTCCCTATAAAGCTTCTAAATTCCTCAACATTCCTCGGTGCTGGAATCCTAACCATGCTTTCCACTTTTTCTGGGTCTACATTTAACCCGTTACGATCCACGATATATCCTAAAAATTTTAGAGCTGGCATGCAAAAATTGCATTTTTCCCTACTGACCTTCAATCCTGCTTCACACAACCTTTTCATCACCTCATTAAGGATTTCAAGATGCTTCTCGAAAGAATCCGCAATGATGATGATGTCGTCTAAATAGACGAAGACATATGGCTCCAGGTCGGCACCCAAAACTGTGTCGATAAACCTCTACCATGTCGCAGGTGAATTGTGAAGGCCGAAAGGCATTCTTCTGAACTCAAAAAGGCCTCTCCCAGGAACCGTGAAGGCAATATAGGGCTTAGATTCCTCCTCCATAGGAATCTGCCAGTATGCTGACTTAATGTCTAGCGAAGACAAGAACCTCTCACCTCGAAGTCTGTCCAAAATCGAATTTATATACGAAAGTGGATAAGCATCTCTATCTGTATTCTTGTTTAGCTTCCTATAGTCCACGCAAAATCTATAGGAGCCATCTTTCTTCTTAACCAGGAGTATTGGAGATGACCAAGAACTTTTGGATCTCTCAATTACCCCTGCGTCTAACATCTCTTTAAGTTATTTATCTATATGGCCCTGCGTTGCCAGAGAAACCGGATAATACCGTTGTTTAATCGGTTCCGCCGACGTTCTAATTTTGTGTGCCACCATTGTGGTGCACCCTAATCCTTCTGGCATTTTTCTAAAAGAACTCTCTATTACAGCATCTAATAATCTAATTTCCCTATCACCCAAATCTGACCGTTATGTAATAGAACATATCGAAACCATCCGATCCTGGTTCGAAAAATTCAACATCCGTGATCTCAAATCCGGAACGATGCCCGACAGTGCCCAAAAATCTGCACCTAAGATTACGGTGTGGGGTAGAGTGGGAATGACAAGACAGTTTATGAGAACTGCCTTATCCTCAACTACAATTGGTAACGAAATTACCCCTAAAATCTTGACACTAGTTCCATCTGCTTTCTTCAAACTAAGCCCTAATCTTTGGAGAATGCTCCAGCTATCTCTACCTATTATGGTCCTAGAAGCTCCTGAATCTAATAAACCTAAAAATCTAAAACCATAAATACTAATTTTCAAAAACGGTCTGCTATCATCTCCGTTTGCCGCCAAAGTAAAACCTACATGAATTTGAGTTGCCAGCTGCTTTTCAGCAGGCAACCTAACTAATTTCTGCGGTACTCCTGCCCTGTTGGCGCGCGAGACCGATAAGCATTTCCCGAACAACGTGGGCAACTGCTCTTGCTGACACCTTCAGCACCACAACCATAACATCTCCTAACTGCCGAACACCTATTTGCATAATGGCCTGATCCATTGCAATTATAACATCTAATACCAGACGTACCAGCTTGGTTGAATCTAGTAGGCTGCGACCTACTAGGTTGAACCACTCTGCTGGGCTGTTCGGTCCTAGTGACAGAAGGGGATTTCTGCGCACTGCCGAAACTGCAGTGTAACCGACTTCGGGTATCTTAACAGCCGCGACTTTCGGTTGCACTGACGAAACTTCAGTGTAACCGAGTTCGGGCTCTACAAAATTTTTATTTCGAGCAGGCGGCAGCTCGAAATGTTCTACGTTGGCCCTAAGCGTCTCTAAATCCCTACCTAGGCTAGCCAATTCCTTAACAGACTGTGGTTTCTGAAAACCAATCTGTTTTTGGTAAAAAGGGTCTTAATTTTTCATCAGGATAGCGACTTTCCTCCGTTCAGAAAGTGGCTCTCCTAACCTCTTGAACAAAGTACGCATGGTGGCTTAATATGCACCATACGACTCCTCTTTACCTTGGGTACGACGGTGGATCTGTTCTAATAACAAATCATCATAGCTTGCTGGCAAGAATTCATATTTCAACGCGTCTACAAATTCTTGCCAGTTAGAAATATCTTCTCTGACTGACCTGTACCACAACAAGGCTTGGCCAGTAAGAAGATCTACCACTGACTGATATAAATGGGTTTCTGAAACCCCTCTAGCTAAACTAAGCTCTTCTACTCTTTCTAGGAATGAGTTCACTGATGTGCCACACCGCTCACCAGTGAACTGAACATTCCACCTACGAATTCGTTCTGTACACCGCTCCTGCGATGCACCAGAAAAAGCTAAATTACGCCCTATACTATTCCCTGCACTATTTTGAAAATTATTCTCTAAACTAATCCCTACAGCAGGCCTAACTAAATCGTTGCACACCCTTGCTGATGTGATATCATGCCTCGTTGGTTGACTCGGGCCTTGAGTCAACTGACCTGCACCTGAGGTCATTGGCATTTCTTCCTCGAATGCCTTTTCTTCATCATCTTCGCCGTTCAATTTTGATAAAAGTAGTAAAAGATCTAACTTGAGAGACTTTTGCTCTCCTACCTCTTCATCGCCTGCTGCCTGCGCTTTCCCTATTCTATTTAGACCCCATTTGATCTTGGGAAGGATCTTCAAGAACTCCGGTGACTTTGAACTTCTAGGACGATCCTTAAGAAGATCCCTAATCTCACTAATCTTATCTGCCACTGCATTTCTGTCTTGTATGTAGGTGAAAGGGTACTTATCGTACGCTTCTACTGAACCCCTACGTTCTAACATTCGGGAAGCTCTTAAGGAACTTCTCATGGTGTCTACGGTCCCCTTTTCTAATCCACGACAGAGCATTTCATATGTTAGTTCGTCACTAGAAAGCCGATTTATTTCCATTTTAATTTAAATAAATTAAAACAAGGACTATCAAAAAAGATTTAAAAAGTCTGAGAAAAAAAAAAACAATGTTGGTAACCCTACACTATTTTTATATTCCACACCAGGAATTAAAAAAGAATTAAAAAAAAAATATTTAAAAAAAAACTGCTTAAAAAAATCAATAAAAAAAGTTTATAAAAAAACTTAAAAAAAAAGGAATCCAATATAGGACCCTTTACGTTAAAAAAAATCTTTCAGAAAAAAGGTACCAATTAAAAGTAGTAAAAATTGAATTGGCAAATTCTCGTAGTATATTATAAAATATAACACGGTCAAAATCCACTCAAAAATGTATCCACTCAAAAAAAGAGAAGGCACTATTAAATTATAATGCCAATAACAAAAAAAAAACTCAAAATAAAAAAAGAGAAAACACTACCTATAAAATTATATTGTCAAATATAAAACTTAATGAAAGAGAGAACAATATAAAATAAAATGGCCGAACAAAATCAAAAAAATAAATAATTTAAATGAAAAATTTAATCGACAAAATTATGTGTACGTAGGTGGGTACCGACGAAAAATTCAAATGAAAAACTTATAAAATAAAAAGAAACAAAAAAAGCTCACTTTTTAATTAGGTAGGTAGGTATCACTTCAAATCCAAATACCTATGTAGAAAAGCACTTGTAGAAAAAAGCACAATAAGTGAAGGTATATAATTTCCTTGTTGGAACCTATGAGAAAAAAAATACACACCAAGTAAATTATTTTTATTAACAATAAATTAAAAAACTTCCCTTAAACAAAACAATTTAACCACTAGTGCGGATTCAAGCACTTTCTCAGCTAAACAAAATCAAAACACTTGTAGGTAGGTACACTGTATGTATTTAAAAAGGGCCCCGCACGTTGAGCGACAATTTGTTGCAATATTTTTTTACTTTAATATAAAAACCGAAACCTTAAACACCGCGGCACTTTGGATTTTCGTATCCAACAAAATAAAACAAAATTGAATTAAACAAAGAAAAAAAAATGTGCAACCGGCACCGCGAAAAATATTTTCAATTATGACGAAGTGTCAAAATGAAAATAAGAGAAGAATACACACGAGAGAAAAAAAAATGCAAAACAACAACAGCAGCTTGTTATGTGCTGTTTCCCAACTAGCTCAAGTGGGTGGGGTGGGTCGATTAAAAAAAAATTATACACAACAAGACAAAATCTATTTCGCCAACAGATAAGTAAAGGGGTAATCGATTGAAATCGATTCAATGTTGTTAAAAAAAAGCAAGATGATATTAGCGAATATCTAATGACTACGTACCTCGTCAAACGCTTCTGCTTAAATTTTAAGAGCGCCAGGAAACTTTTTGTTTGCCTTAAACTAACCACAATTTATTTATTTAAAAATGTAATTACAATTTGTGTCACAAAAGACACGAAATGAAAATGGCTAAGAGGAACCGTTCCCGAACGGACAATGATTGAAGAACAAAAAGGGTCACGAGTCCCGCAATATCGGGATAAATGAAAAACGGAGCGAAGGTCTACCGATATCACAAATTTTGCCAATATAGGCCACCAAAAAAAAAAATACAAAATCGAAACCGAACCAAAGTAAACATAATAAACCAAAAAGAGTACTTATCTATAACGAGAATCCCTTCTCCTGGAGTAATCGCCCGAACTGCGCTCCTCTATACAAAAGATTTCCTTTTATTATTAACAAACAATTTTAGCTCCGACTGCTAAAATTTTTTTCACTAAATAATTTGGCTCAAACTGCCAAAATTATTCTCACGATATCAAAAATTTAAACTTTCCCAAAATTAGCTAATAAACAAAAATCGTAATGGTTTTTCGATTTCTTATTTTTTTATCTATTCACAACCAAAGTCTTCCAAGAAGTGACTAATGGCGGACCTCTCTCATCCATTTATCAACGACCATATTGTCGTCTCTTTCGAACCAACTGTGTGGCGGTATTCGGCTACGGTTTATTCGCACGACCCCGCTCATTAGCTGAGGCCTGCCCGTTGTTGAATCCAAACCACGATTCGCTCAGAGACAACTCCGAATATCCCAATCATTGGTGATAATTCGATATGGTTAAATGGACGAAAAACCATTTACACACGATAAAGTCCCCGCCTAAAACCGACCCAGACTTAAAATAAAAAGCAAAACTTTTGTGTTGGTCAAAGTCTCCACCATTTTGAAAATCAAATGGTGAGAAAGGATCCACCGTCTCGCGATAAACTCTACAAATTAAAACCCGTAGACCTTCGCGCAGACTCAAAAGAATAGGGAAACACCTAGCAAAGCCGTTTTCATTTCGTGTTTAAAAACTAACTTTAGGTCGGACTCTTGGCCATGCTAAAAGAAGACTTGCTTTACGAAGACTGACTGACTTGTCAGTTGGGTGTGAACCTCCTGTCACACATTTTGAGTGGCCATGCATATTATCGCATGCCGTCTGCACGAATTCGAATTCTGCCGTCAACTTCCTGTTGGGTGGTATAGTTTTAAAGGCTCAAACAACTTCGTTAGTGTGGATCGTCTCTCGCACACTGATGGTTTACACCAACCATCTGTTACCAACCATTCAAATTCGATGAGCTATTAAATATAAAAATTACAAAATGTTACTTTTCCCAATTACTTGAGAGTAGGCCCTCTGGTTGATGGAACAGGAAACCACTTACTCTACAAGCAATTTTGAGCCGCAACAAAAAGAAGAAAGAATTAAGAGGAAAGAGAAGAACAGGCAAATGAAACTTGTTGCGGTAAATTATAACGCAACAATTTTTTTCTCAATTGATTTTTTTTTATAGTTTTTGGGCTCACACACGACTTAAACGATCATTTGATACTAAAAGCAGAGGCATCTTGGTTTTCAGGGCTATTTATACCTTTGAAGATTCATCGTGTAGATCGCCTCACACACAAACAGACAAAACCGTCATGGGCCACATCCAGGGCTTCCGCTTTTCTTAATATCAAACTCAATTTTGACCAATAAAATCTGGAAATAAATCCATAAATCAAATTTGATTTTTTCAAAAATAAGTGTATTAAGTTCCGAATTTTTCGGTTGAAATGTTCTCAGATACAAAATATCGGAAGCCGTACATGGCTCTTCATGCGTGTGTGTGGGTGAGAACTTCCTTCGATAACAAAAATATTGAGTTTGCGATACTCGAAGACTCTGATAAAACTTAGTTTATTATATCTCGCCTCAAACGAAATATTATGTAATTTAATCGTTTATATTCGCTTTTTTTTAAGTCGTGTCATGGATTAATTGATCAGTGCGCCTGGACTGGCCAAGACATTCCGGGTTCAAATCCTGCAAACCACTTTTTCTTTTTTTTTTATTATTATTTCTTTTTTTTTCCAAGAAAAATACTTGCCATCATGGCTTTTGCAGTTTCAATGTTTCATAATCAATATATTATGCAGCTTCATCATTTGGCATTCGTATAATGTACTGTCTTTACTCCACTGGACTGTATCGTAATTATTTCTTTAGTTTTAATTACCGTCGGCAGAGAACTTCATCAACACCTAACTTCCACAGTTTCCGTTCGCCTGCCAGTATGCAACACATTCCTTACAACATAGCTTATATCGTATTTTGTTCAATGTTAAATTTTCTCTAAGCATTTATAATATTTGTTCTAACGATCAAATAGCTTAAGATTAAGAGAAAGCTTTTTTGCTGAAGAGCAATACTTCACAGCTTCTACAACTTTGTATCATGATACAAGGAAATCTAAAGCATAGCGAAGGAATCAAGGTAGTAAGAGAATGGCATAAATAGATTCTTGATGGTAATTTTTAAATTTATAAGAAAAATGCAGGGATGAAAAGTAATCAAATTTGCATAGAAGTTTATAGTAGTGAAACAAGAGCGAAAATAAACGAGAAGGTATTCGAAGGTAAAAGAAGCAAAATTTACTCAAGAGAAAGTATACATATATACAACCATAAAACTATTATGTTTTTTACAGAATTAAAAGAATATTAAATTTGTTAAGAGAAATATAACTTGAAGAATGATAAAAAAATAAAGATACTTTTTTAAATCTTTGGAATGAAATACTCCGATTTTCTTACCTTTTTCATCCAATAGTTCATACAAATGGTGTCCTACGATCTTGTGAATTTTCTCTTTGAGAAATTTAGGACATAACTTCGCACTCTTTTCCTTTGAAGCGTCGCCCAAAACAAAATTCCTTTTAAAAACAACGTCCCCCATCTTAAAGCTAGCAGCTTTGCTTCTCGTGTTATATTGGTTGTCGTACTGGCTTTCTCGAGGGCTTCTTTAATTTTTGTATGCAAAATGTTGTGCTTCATACTCTTAGGGATCAAATTCATTTCTGAACTATTAACACAGCCAAGTTTTCTTAGAAGTTTGAAATCCGAACCATGTTCTACCATTTTCTGGCCAAACATTGCTTCATATGGCGATACACTGATCACCGAATGCACAGCAGTGCGTAATGCACAACTTATAGCTGAAAGATGTACATCCCAATCTCTTTGATTTTCTTTTAAATAAAATCTGATGGCTGCAAGAATGGAGCGGTTAACCCTTTCGCTTGCATTAGCTTGGGGCTCATATGAAGCTGTTTTTATATGCCGGACTCCATGATCTGTTAAAAATTTTTAAAACATTGAACTTGTAAATTGTTTGCCATTATTCGAGACCAAAGTCTCAGGAACACCAAATAGGCAAAACATTCCTTCATGTAAGAATTGCATTGCGATTTTTGAAGTGGCTTTTTGAAGGGCTTTAATTATTACAAATTTTGTTAAATTGTCAAGTGCGATTATGATATGGATGTTTCCTTTCTTGGAAAGCGGATACGGGTAAAGAAAGTCCACATATAAGTGCTGAAAAGGGTAATCTAAAATAAACGGTCTTGCCTTTAGGCTAACCGCATCATCCATTTAATCTCTGGACAGAGCATCTAGCAGATGATGCAGCGAACCCCTCCGATGCTCAATTACAAATTCGTAGCCTTGAAGTTTGAGACTCCAACGGGCTGATCGTCTACTGAGATTTTCTGTCCCATCAGCCATTTCAAGCTCGCATGGTCTGTTATGATCTTGAACTTGTGGCCCTCTACATAAGGATGGAATTTTTCAACATCCATTACTGCAGCTAAGCACTCCCGTTCTGTTACGCTGTAATTACTCACCGTTCAATTTATACGAATAGTAATAGATGGGACGCTCGACTTCATCATCGTCTTTTTGACACTGAACGCATCCAATTCCTAAATCGGATGCGTCACAGAGAATTATAAATGGTTTTGAGAAATCTGGGTTTACAAAAATGGGTGCGGTAGTTACCTTTTCTTTGATGGAATTAAAGGCCTTTAATGCTTCTTCAGAGAATTCAAAATTTGCTGCCTTTTTCAAGGTATTTGTTAAAGGAGTAGCAAGAGTAGCATAATCACGGATAAACCTCTTATACTATACTGACATGCCTAAAAATCGGCGAACTTGTCGTTGGCTGTTTGGTATAGGAAATTCTCTTAAAGCCGCTACCTTATCCGGATTAGTTTTGAGGCAACCATTACTGACAACATATCCTAGAAATTTTAACTGTTTGTAACAAAATCAAAAACTAAGATACATTTTGGCATCCGGTTTTCTGTTTTTGACTAAAAATTAATAGGAGCATTGAATTTTGAAAATAAAAATAATAGTTAATAACATAAAATTTTGAAAAAAATTAGTTTAAACATTTTTTTTTAGTTTTTTTTTTCAAAATTTTGAGTTTGAAAATTAATTTTTTTAAAACTGTTCACTTAAACAACTTAATTTAAAAATTAAATAAAAGGGTAGTTTTCTGGCTTTCCAAAAAATATAACAAGGCTTTGATCATTCACCGTTGTTTTGAAATAATTTTTTTTCTGATTTAAGTCAATGTTTTAGAAAATTGCCCCTCCCGCCTAAACGGGGGGAAATAGACCCCCCCTCCCATACGATTTTTTCTTGTCTTAACTCCACCTACACGCTCAAGCTTTTTGGTGCATCTTATACCAGTCACCCTGTATATATACACTCCTCGCCACTTAAATAGGACACACTTCAAGTGAATTTTCTATCGTTCTTTGCTCCAAAACTAAGCAAGCTAGAGATTTAATTTTAGTTTGCAATTAAAATCCATTTAACTGTTATTTATTGATCAGAAGGAAGATTCAATTCTAAAGCCTTAAGTATTAACAGTGAAAAAAACACTTTTTAGAATTAATTGTATTTTTATTTCAAACAATCATTACAATGTAAGGACTGAGGGAGATATTCTGTTATAGAACTGATTTGAAAATAAATTTTTTGAGAGACTGCTGGTAGTCTAAAAGCCATTACAGATGTAAGAATTAAAATTCAGAAACATCTTTAGTTATAAGACTAACGGGACATGATATTTAGAAAATCTAAACATCGCTATTTAGCTTAGTTTATACTTTATCAAGAACAAGTATTTAATTGACAGATACAGTGCAGATATCAAGAATAAACCCATAATAATAGTTAAAGTAAGAGTATTTTATTAATTTTAATTCGAATTTTAAAAAATTTTCTGAGCAACAAAAATTTAAAAAAAATTGAAATGCTGGATTTATGAAACAATAAAAAGCTCCAATCCCAATCTTTGAAACCACAAAAAAAATAAAAATTAAGCTAAATTTAAAGTAAAACATGGTTCAAGCATCGATTGAGGTTTTATCGAACTCAGAAAGACATACTTTCGAAATTTTTTTTGAATAAGAAAATGCTTAAATGTAAACAGAATGTTTGGTTAAACATGTTAGGAAGACGTAATTGCAGCTTTATTATTTTAAACCTTACTTTTGCAAAACATTAAAATATCGCCTACAAAGTTTAGATCATCCCTTATTTCTTTGAGTGCAGCGCTGTTTCTTTTCAATGTTTTGTTAGTTTTGATGATGAGGCTTTATGCAAGGCTTTTCAGTGCATTTAAAATCCAGCATTTCAGATTTTTTTAAATTTATATTGCTCAGAAAATTTTTTAAAATTCGAATTAAAATTAATAAAATACTCTTACTTTAACTATTATTATAGGTTTATTCTTGATATCTGCACTGTATCTGTCAATTAAATACTTGTTCTTGATAAAGTATAAACTAAGCTAAATAGCGATGTTTAGATTTTATAAATATCATGTCCTGTTAGTCTTATAACTAAAGATGTTTCTGAATTTTAATTCTTACATCTGTAATGGCTTTTAGACTACCAGCAGTCTCTCAAAAAATTTATTTTCAAATCAGTTCTATAACAAAATATCTCCCTCAGTCCTTACATTGTAATGATTGTTTGAAATAAAAATACAATTAATTCTAAAAAGTGTTTTTTTATTGTGTCCTATTCATGTGGCGCAAAAAAAGCACCTTGCATTTAGCCGGTTGTTGGTAAATAATTGTTTGTTAATACTTAAGGCTTTAGAATTGAATCTTCCTTCTGATCAATAAATAACAGTTAAATGGATTTTAATTGCAAACTAAAATTAAATCTCTAGCTTGCTTAGTTTTGGAGCAAAGAACGATAGAAAATGCACTTGAAGTGTGTCCTATTTAAGTGGCGGTATCTACATATATATAGTTGATCACTGCCTTAGGATAGGTTCAGATTTTTCTGGCTCGTGTCGTGGAAATTCTTAAATGTCGTTTTTACTTTCTGGTGTCGGTCAAAAATGTTGGGTTTCTGCTTTTAGCTTTGCTTGTGTCGTGGGTGCTTTTTTTACGGCGTGGTAATTTAGGCGTGGTTAGATGGAAATTTTCTCAAAACCATAAGGTTTCAGCCAAATAAAATTTAAACCATAAATACACCACATGTGAGCCTTGGTAGGTAGGTAGGAATTCTACTAGAATAAAAACCCAATTAGCGCTTGGTGCGCCGTTTTGATACCATAAACTCATGAGACCTATCATTATGTGGAGGTTGGGATATTGTTTTGGTGACTATGGTGTATTAAGCTGTGGAATTGTGTTGGGAGTTATAATCCCTTTATTACCATTTACCTTAGGAAAATAAGAGATCCTCGGTTACCTCAGCCAAGGAAACTGGCCCATACCCCCCACCAGGCTTTATGCCAGGCTGTTAGCTCCGATATGTCTGTCTTCGCCAAAAACCTAAACAGGCAGAGTGCTGGGTGGCTAAGGGTAGAACCAGTTTCCTCGTGAGATCGATTCGGTTAAGGGAAAAACATGATGTCCGCCGTAGACACAACCCGCCTGCACGGCTTAAGACGTGGTTCCTGCGGAAATCATGTAGCTCTCTTCATCCGTTTTTCGGCCCATGGGAAAGGTGAGATATTGGTACGGTGATTTATGTTAAAAGGTTTGAAATTGTTTTGATTGGGAGTAAATCCCTTTGTTCGGGTTGCCTTTCATTATCTTTTATGCAATAAGCATAAATTTCACTCAATAATAAAAACCATACACATAATTGATTTATTTTTATGCAAAATAAACTATACACATATTTTGTGTATTCGGGTTGATAAACTGATGGTAAACAAAGTCATGCTTTTGATTATTTTACGAATCTCAGCATAAAAGACAATGAAATACCAGCTTGACCTTTTTGCCTCAACTGTAATATATGTTTTTATAAGCAATCAATGTGATTAATTTTGTGTTAGTAATAATTGTCTAATAAGCAATTTTTTTCTATAAAATGTTGCTATCAATAAAGAATATCATGAGTTAATTTTAAACCATCAACCAAGACTTGTAATTTTACTTCCAAGTGAGTCTGCTTGGAAAACCAACTACACAATTATAAGCGATACATGAATCGTTCTATATTAGCAAGCACCAGCAGGTTCAAGGTTTATGTACCTACGAATCCCATATATCAACGACAGCAGGTTCTAGGTTTATGCACCTACGAATCCCATATATCATCGACATCAGGTTCTAGGTTTATGTACCTACGAATCAAGTGTGGACAAAAGAGTCCAGACTTTAAACATTTGGCGACCGTGACAGGACTTCATCAGCAGTTTCATCAGTTGCAGAATTACTTCAGAGTCATTCGTTGGAGCATAATAACTTCGCGTTTAGGCGTAAACTGGGCCATAACACGGTTCATCGCGTTACATTACAATAACTTCGCGTTTGGGCGTAAACTGGGCCATAACACAGTTCATCGCCTTGCATTACAATACTTTGCGTTTGGGCGTAAACTGGGCCAAAACACAGTTCAACCTAAATTCGATCGCTGATATCATTCTTTAGATCAATCAAACAACGGCAAAATGGATATTGAAGCTCTAACAAAGGAACAGGAAGATACTGGGGAGAAAATATGCAATCTATGGAGAAACTGGCGGTCAGCCATCAGACGAATAGGGGGAATAACATGTAGCATACGAAAACATGCACGTGCCGTAACTATTCGGGACTAATGGAAGTGTGATCATAGCCTCTTCGCGGCGGCCGCTAGTAACAAGCCTTTTAAAAAAAGGTTTGGCTAATATGATCAGGCTGGTTCCTCAGGTTGGCAACAGGTTAATTCCCTGTTCCGTAAAACTTCGAATTACGAGACCGACAAAAAGCCTCGGAAACGGACTGATCTCACGACGACAACCTACGCAACGAAAACGGCAAAACGATTTACGAATTTTCTTATGGAACGTACGATCGCTCTATAGAGCTCGAGCTGCTCAGCAGCTAGCTGATGCCCTGTCAAAATATAAAACTGACATAATAGCACTTCAAGAAATCAGATGGAAAGGGAATGGTGTTTTACAAAAGAAAGAATATGACGTATACTACAGCTGTCATACAAAACACCATGTGCTCGGGGTAGGCTTCCTAGTCAGCGAAAAAATGAAGTCTACTATGCACCCTTCGCGTTCGGGGCAAATTTACGAACATCAGCCTCATTAACGTTCACGGACCTACGGAGGAGTCCTCAGACGAAGAAAAAGAGACTTACTACGAACAAGTCGAGAGGACCCTCAATGCCTGCCCAAGGTATGACGTAAAAATCATCCTTGGGGATTTGAACGCAAAAATAGGTCGGGAGGCGGTATTCAGGCATTACGCAGGCACCCATAGTTTGCATAAGAACATTAATGACAATGGACTTCGAGTCTTAGAATTGGCAGCATCGAAAAACATGGTCGTTGCGAGTACCAGGTTCCCGCGAAAAGATATCTACAAAGCCACCTGGGTATCACCTGATGGAGTCACTCGTAACCAAATAGACCACGTGTTGATAGACCGTCGCCACTACTCGAACTTGATGACGGTACGAATGTACCGAGGCGCCCATATCGACTCGGATCACTATCTTGTTGGTATGGTCTTCCGAGGGCGGATTGCCTTGCGAAGACGTATTGCATCCGCCGATCAGGTTCGAATCAACACGGCCGCCCTGCGCAATGAAAATGCCAGTAACACTTTTGGTAATGCGTTAGGACTCGCCCTAGAATCACTTGATTTAGGGAGAGTAAGTCCTGGAGCCAGTATGCTGGGCGTAGATGAGAAGTAGACACGCCTTAAGAATACTGTCATTAGTGCTGCCAACTCCATCTTAGGCAGTAGTCGTAGAAATCGGAACGACTGGTTTGATGATGAATGCAAGCTAGCGACTGAACGTAAGAATGTTGCGTACCGAGCAATGCAACAATCTCATAGAACGCAGGCACGCGAAGAAGAATATAAAGAGCTCAGAAGAATAGAAAAACGGCTTCACAAACAGAAAAAATCAGCCTGGGAGAAGAACTTAATCTGTGAAATAGAAAAAAGCCGAGAGCGAGGACCGCACCAGGCGCGGAAGTTCTACCAATCCGTCTGAAACATGACGCAGTACACACCACGCTGCACATACTGCAAAAACGGAGAGGGAAATCTGATCACCAATCCACAAAGCATACCGGAGCGATGGGAAGTGTACTTTAATGAATTGCTAATTGGTCAACTCACTGCCCTATGTTGCCGTCACCAAGCATAGAAAAGGTTGAGAAGGCTATAGACCGGCTAAAGAAAAACAAAGCCCCGGGAGCTGATGTTATACCAGCTGAATTATTTCAACACGGTGGGCTAGCTCTACGTCAGGCAATTCATGATATTATAGTGCACGTGTGGGAGCATGAAGAAATGCCAGAAGACTGGCGAAAAGGTATAATATGCCCCATACATAAGAAATTAGATGTCACAACGTGCAGCAACTATAGAGGTATCACGTTGTTGAGTACCGCCTATAAGATACTCTCCTCTATCCTACAAGACCGGATAACCCCATACGCTAAAACCATCATCGGACAATATCAGTGTGGTTTCATTCCAGGCAAATCAACAACTGATCAGATCTTTACCCTTAGGCAGGCGATGGAAAAATGTCTAGAATTTAACATTTCAACATACCACCTGTTTATAGACTTTAAGGCCGCCTATGATAGCATAGCCAGGGTAGAACTTTACAAAGCCATGAGAGAATTCGGCATCCCAAATGAATTGACACGACTATGTAGGTTGACCATGACCAACGTAACAAGCTTAGTAAAAATAGCTGGATTGCTATCCAGACCAATCAACATCTTTAATAGACTCCAACAAAGGGATGGTTTGGCCTGCCTCCTCTTCAACCTGGCGTTGGAGAAAGCAATCCGTGACTCTGGCACGGCAACAAGAGAGACCATCGTCAACAGGTCCAACCAGATACTGGCTTACGCAGACGACATCGACATCATCGGAAGAACCGAGCAAGCTGTACACGATTCCTTCATCCAGATCGAGCAGGCGGCACAAAATCTGGGGCTGCACATTAGTGAAGGTAAAACAAAGTACATGGTGGCGTCGAATGCGAGAGGAACAGTTGGTCAAACAATCAAGGTAGCGGAGCACGAATTTGAAGTGGTGCAATCCTTTAAATACCTTGGGTCAATAGTAGCAGCCGATAACAATATAGAAGAAGAAATACGCGGGCGGCTTCTCAAATCCAACAGAGCCTACTACAGTCTGTCAAAGCTCTTCAAATCCAGAAATCTCACCATAACTTCAAAACTACTGCTGTACAGGACCATGGTCCTGCCAGTACTCACATGTGGATCCGAGACTTGGGTGCTTAGCAAAAGGCACTCTGACCTCTTAGCCGCGGTCGAGACAAAAGTCTTAAGGAGAATTGTTGGCCCCATATGTGAGGAAGGACGATTCCGGAGACGGTACAGTCATGAATTGTACGCAATCTACCTTGAAGCAGATATCGTCACAAAAATTAGGCTCGGTAGACTTCGGTGGGCAGGGCACCTAGCTCGCATGAGCGAAGAGGAACCTGCTCGGAAAGTTCTTTGTGGTACATTCTATGGCAGACGACAGCGTGGTAGACCATGCTTGCGCTGGAGAGATGGCGGAGACCAGGACGCCCGGAGCCTTGGGGTGCGCAACTGGATGGCGTCGGCTCGAGACCGGGATAGGTGGAGAGACTTGTTGAAGGAGGCCAGGACCGGACCCCGGTTGTCGAGCCGATGATGTTGATGATGGAGAAACTACAAAAAAAGACTCTTCAGACCGTAAGACGATCACTTATTTAAATGATCGCTTGCAGAAATTGGCATTGATCTGGAAGGTTTTCGATGAGACAGATTCCAAAATCCGAAGGATAGAAACTATAAAAGATGACCATCCTTACATCAAGAATTTTTTTTTTAAGAAATCAGTAGAATAAAGGAGTCGTTCTATAGTGATATTAAAAACTTAACTATAGCTGCAGCAGCAGCTGCGGAAAATGAGCAGGAAGGAGCTACAAAGTGAGCGATTCCCAAGCCCATTCAGAAACAAGGCTCAAATACAGAAACAAAAGACAATGCAAATTTACAGCCAGAAGACATCAACAGAAAGCAAAAATACGAACTTATAATGGAAATAATACAGAGGTCAATCGAAAAGAATGCTGCACAGCCACACAAGAGCAAAGCATTCTGTCAGACCAAATGTCGAACATTGGAACTGTATTGGGAGGAGTTGCAAGAAAAGGTTGCGGAATCTTTGCAAGAATTGATTGAAATAATCGAAACATCAACATCAGCAACACAAAGATTGGAGATACCGCAAACCTCATGGCAACTGCCCAAGGTGGATTTGCCTAAATTCGGCGGCAATTACCTTAAATGGCAGCAATTCTCTGATCCGTACAAGGAGATCATTCATAACCAAAATATATCTGATGGTCAGAAAATATGGTTTCTAAAATCAAGCCTAACAGGAGAGGCTGCGAAACTCATATACCATCTTTCGGTTTCAGGATCCAACTATGCAGCAGCTTGGAAGTTGATTACTGATAACTCTAGGTTGCTTGTGTCATCATGGCTCTCAAAGTTATTCTCCCACCAAAACATATCATCAGGAAGTGCAAAATCCATCCGCAATCTACATGACACAATACAAGAGTGCTTGATGGGGCTCCAAGGACTTAAAGTGGACACCAGTTCATGGGATCCAATATTACTCCACTTTTTCCTTAAAAAACTGGATAAGGAGTCCCACACACTCTTTGAGCAATCTTTGAGTCAACCAAGGAAGATACCTGCCTTGAATAAATTTCTCCTTTTTTTGGAAAATCGTTTCCAATCGTTAGAGGCCCTGGGAAATAAGGATAAATCTGACGATCATAGGATGCACGTTTCTGGAATAAAGACATTAGCAGCAGCGACAATGTCACCCTCAGCTTGTGTTTCATGCAAGGAAAATCATCAACTTTACAATTGCCCACAATTTTTAAGTTTGACGCCAGCTAAACGATTAGATCTGGCCAAACAAAGGCATCTCTGCATTAATTGTTTACGTTTTGGACATAAGACTTTCAATTGCAAAGCACGAAGCTGTTTGAAGTGTCAGAAACGACATAATACACTTGTTCACTTCGAAACAGATGCCAACTATTCCGGAAACCGTCCAGCTTCTAAGAAGATGAAAACGACAATAAATAACCTTCCAAATAAAAATTCTGCAAATTCAAACAAGGCTGTAAGTGCTTTGTTGAATAATACACATCATCCTCTCATCATACTGGGAACAGCTAGGGTTCAGATTGTTGGACCAAATCAGCAAAAAAATAAATTGCCGAGCATTATTGGATTCGGGATCACAGATAAATATTATCAGTGAAAGAATTGTCCGAGCACTCAATCTCAAACCAAGATCAGATTCGCTCCCCATCGAGGGAATAGGACAAGGAACACAAAAATCAAATCAGCGAATAAACGTCGAATGTTTGTCAAATGTTAGTGGCGAATAATGGTACAATAACCGTTCACCTACTTTGTTCAAAATCCAGATAAGCACCAATAAATAAAAACCGGTATAATGAAGCCATAAGTGAAACGACAATACCATGCTTAGAACTGTGCGCAGCCAAATTAGCTACAGAACTAATGCAAAAGGTCTCAAAGGATCTTAAACTTGGGGAATTGGAATCTCATTATTGGACCGATTCTTAGACCGTATTAGCTTGGATCAATGCTGATGCAGGCAGATATCATAGCTTCATATCAAACCGCGTCAAGAAGATACGATCTTTATCATTACCACATTAATGGCGTCATGTTCCAACTAAATCAAATCCAGCCGATATTGTATCAAGAGGGATGTCAGCCACAAAATTAAAAAACCACCACATTTGGTTTTATGGACCACTGTTTTTATACGGACCTGAAATAAAATGGCCAGCTGAGTTCAAGGCTAAACCCACCAATTTAGACATAAAAAAATCGAAATTGGTAATGACAGCAACAATTGAAACAGACGTTATGTACAGTATAAATCACCGCAACTCATTTTCACGATTACAAAGGATTGTGGCATACATATATCGTTTCCTTCCAAATAGCGGAAACATCAAACCAAAGAAGGACGAATTAATGCCTCTCGAATCGGAACAATTCGAACCAAAGGAAGATGAATTATCACTTCTCGAACTGGAACAACCACTACAGGTAATTGTAAGATTCATGCAAAGCCAAGCCTTTAAAGAAGAATTAAAACAATTGTCTGAGGGGAAATGGATCCACAGCCAATTGACTACTTTATCACCATTCATAGACTCAAAGGGTATCCCACGCGTGGGAGGACGATTAGAAGCTGCAGATTTGGATTACGACACTAAACACCCGATTTTGTTACCCTACAACCACGAATTCACTAAAATATTGATTACAGAAACTCATTTTCAAAATCGTCATATAGGACAACAAGGCCTACTGGCTAAAACACTTCAAAAATTCTGGCCCATTAAAGGCAAAACTATGGTCAGAGCAGTAGTACACAGGTGTATACATTATACAAGAACAAAACCGAAATTAATGACGCAAGCAATGGGAAATTTGCCTGCAACACGTGTCCAGCCAGCTCGACCTTTTGTTAACGCCGGAGTTGATTGCTTTGGACCGGTGTTGATTCACTTCAATATTAGAGGAAAACGACCCCGGAAGGCATACGTTGCGGTATTCTGCTGCTTTGCAACAAAAACAACACATTTCGAAGTCGTGAGTGATCTCACCACGGATGCATTTATGCCGCCCTTAAACGATTCATCGGAAGAAGAGGAAATTGCCTTAATTTTCATTGCGATAACGCCACAAACTTTGTTGGAGCAAAGAATCAACTGACGGAGCTGCAAGCGGTTCTTTATGATCAAGTAGCACAAGGGAAGATTACAACCTTTTGCAATAACAAGGGCATAGCGTTTCATTTCATTCCCCAACGATCTCCACACTTTGGTGGCCTTTGGGAGGCGGCAGTAAAATCTGCGAAATACTTTCTAAAACGGAATCTGAAACCAACAAAATTAACTTATGAAGAATTAGAAACACTTATGATTGAAATTGAAGCTATTATGAACTCTCAACCGATAACACCACTTTCATCAGATCCGAATGACCTCGCTGCACTTACTCTTAGACACTTTTTAACTGGTGAAGCGTTAACTAGCACTATTCACCCTGCAGCCCAAGTTTTTGGCAAGGGTTTGGAAAAACGATGTAAGACAATAGTCGCGCTTAAACAACAATTTTGGGACCGATGGTCCAGCGAATACTTAAGCCAACTACAACATCGCCAAAAGTGGAAGCAGGAAAATCGCAGTATTCGAGAAGGAATGATGGTGATTTTAAAGGAAGACAACTTACCACCTCTTCAATGGCAACTGGGAAGAATAACCAAATGCATACCAGGAAACGACGGTTTAGTGCGCGTTGCGGAAGTTAAAACTAAAACAGGCATTTTTAAACGTGCCATACATAAACTTGCACCTCTGCCGACTGAAAGTGAAGAAGATTCGCACACTACACCCGTAGCAAAAGCACACTTCAAACATTCGGAACCATTAGTTGATCCTGAAACAGTTGTTCATTCTAAACCAGAGATTCATTCACAGCCAAAAGAAAAAACATTTAAGGAAATGCAAGGTTCTAGTTGAAATTCCAACATTTCAAGGGTAAAACCAGACATTCCTAAGAAAAAAAAAATAAAACACTCGCTGGGTTCTACAATAGCGATGGTCCTGATGACGCTTATGATCCTTCCGTTAAAAAACGGATCACCTATACAGTTAACCCCTTTTACGTCACAGCCTGGAATTTACTTTGAAAACATTGCAAGGGCAAATATCAAAGCAAGCGAATGGAACATTATAGCTTACTTTGATATGATAAATTACAGTCAAGTACTTGAGATGGTGAAAAAATCATGTTCTTCACTTGCAGATTTATGCAAAACAATGGCGCATAAGGAACAGTGCAGGAAAATAACAAGCCAAATTGAACACTTGATGGATGACTTATCAAAGGGAAGTGAGCTATTACCACCACCCAGCCACAATCAAAGGCGAGTCAGAAGAGGAGCTCTGAACATTGTAGGTGAAATCGCACATTCACTGTTCGGTGTCCTAGATCCCGAATATGCAGCAGTTAAAAAAAAACAATTGATGGGTTAAAGGACAATGAAAACATCCTACTTACTCACTCACATCAAAAACCAGACATCCTTTCTTCAAACAACCGTCAACATCATGAGTCAAACTCAAGCACAGAATTTGCATCAATTTTGGACAGTTACATCCCAGATAGACGGCCTAACAAATCAAACCAACGCTATTTCGAAGGATCTTCATGAAGAAAATCTAGCCCAACTCTTCTTATCAAGGGCTGTCCAAACTCTAACTTCAATAACCAATTTTCAACGCGTTCAGGGGGCACTTTTAGATATCATAACTCATAGTCAACATGGAAGAATCAGTCCAATTCTTATGCCGTTAGCACAATTGCATCAAGAACTACAATCAATACGAGAAAATTTACCTCCTTCATTGAAACTTCCGGTGTCCAATGCTGGATTTTCAAAAATTTATAGTATAATGTCAATTGAAGGAAAAATTCTGCAAAGGTTTGCGATTTTCAAGATCAAGTTACCATTGATAACCCCCGAAGAATTCGAAGTCTATCGAACAATCCCTGTACCTGTATTGCAAGAGGACGGATTTGCTTTAATACAACCCTCTTCACCATTTCTATTGATCAACTTGCATCGAGACTTATACTACGCCCTATCGGAAGAAGAAATGAAGGCTTGCTCATCAAATCCTCTGGGAGGACTCCTATGCAAACAAAGAGGTCCTCTTCACCACAAAGGATCCATCGCTAATGCTTGTGAGCTAACATTGTTCAATCACAAGTTTGAACCTAACAAATGCCGTGTCAAGAAGATGGATGAAGGTCCTCATTGGATTCAACTATACAGTGCAAATTCCTGGATATATGCACTTTCTGAAGAAACAACACTAAATTTAGGTTGTGACAAAAAGACTTTTCAAATAACAATCCACGGTACGGGCATTGCCAAGTTGCAGAGTGACTGCATAATAAAACAAAGGTTTTTAACCATCCGAGGTCATAACATCTACCCATCAGAAACCAGACTGTCATATGTACCACTCCTCTATCTTACAGTTGTCAAAATCTCAACACAAGAACTTCTCACAAGAAAACAACCACATGCTTACGAAGAATATTCAACAGATCTTGAAGCATTAAAGAAAAATCTTGAAACATTTCGAGAAACTCTCCCAAATAAATTAGAACAGCATGAAATCCACCATACTATCGGACATGCTGGAATATTAATAGCGCTTTCAATCGTCATCTTTTTAATCGCCCAGTATTACTGCAAGAAGAAAAGAAATAAGATAAGCCAACCAACACCTCAGCCGAGGAAACATAGTGCAAACATCACCATCCTGAGAATGCAATCAACACCAAAAAGCATCCCATCAGAAGCTAGATTTAATGTAACTACTGAAGAATGAACACGATACTTATTTTATTTTCCTTTAATAAATAGTAAATTGTTTTCTTATTAAATTTTAAATCAAAATTTGTATTTGTATTTATAGTTCTTTTTCTAAAAACATTATTTGTAATTTGTAAAACGAATCGTTTAACGTGGGGCAGAATGTTCGGGTTGCCTTTCATTATTTTTTATGCAATAAGCAGTTCATTCACTCAATAATAAAAAACCATTCACATAATTGATTTATTTTCATGCAAAATAAACGATACACATTTTTTGTGTATTCGGGTTGATAAACTGATGGTAAACAAAGTCCTGCTTTTAATTATTTTACGAATCTCATAAAAGACAATGAAATGTGAGCTTGACCTTTTTGCCTCAACTGTAATATATATTTTTATAAGCAATCAATGTGATTAATTTTGGTTTAGTAATAATTGTCTAATAAGCAATATTTTTCTATAAAATGTTGCTATCAATAAAGAATATCATGAGTTAATTTCAAACCATCAACCAAGACTTTTAATTTTACTTCCAAGTGAGTCTGCTTGGAAAACTAACTACACAATTATAAGCGATACATGAATCGTTCTATATTAGCAAGCACCAGCAGGTTCAAGGTTTATGTACCTACGAATCCCAAATATCAACGACAGCAGGTTCTAGGTTTATGCACCTACGAATCCCATATATCATCGACATCAGGTTCTAGGTTTATGTACCTACGAATCAAGTGTGGACAAAAGAGTCCAGACTTTAAACATCCTTAGTTACCAACTTTCATATAGGAAAGCAAGGAGATCCTCGGATACCTCACCCAAGGGAAGTGGCCCATTCAACCCACCAGGCCTTATGCCAGGCTGTTAGCTCCTATATGTCTGTCTTCGCTAAAAACATAAACAGGCAGGGTGCTGGATGGCTTAGGTTATTACCGAATTTCCGTGAGATCAGTTCGATTTAGGGAAAAACATGATACCCGCAGTAGACTTAGCCCGCCTACACGGCTAGAGAAAAGGTTCCTGCAAAAATCATGTAGTTCTCTTGATCCGTATTACCTACCCATAGAAGAGGTGAGATATTGATATGGTTTGTTACGTTTTATAGCCATTTGGTTGCATTCAAAAAGCCAATGAGGTTACTAATGGTCACAGCAGTAAGTTCGTTAAGGTTGTCAATAAAGTACTGACCGAAGAATGGGCATCTTGGATTTACCAAGGCAGGGCAGCAGCAGAGATAGTGGGTCACTGTTTCCTTTTCCCTTTCATCTCCACAGCTACTGCAATGATTATTGTGCGGAATGCCCATTTTCGCTGCATGCTCTCCTATTGACCCGTGCTAACTGCAATGATCCTGGCTATGTCTGACCGAGTTCTACATAAGAGTTCATTTGTGCGGGACTTGTCATAGCTGGGCCACATATTTCTTAAGGTGGCACAGTTAGTTAGACCATACCATCTACGATTGGAGCCTAATTTTTATATGGAAAAAAAATTGTTTTTTTTTCAGCTAAGATCTGAATACCAAATTTTCTTAAGACTTACCCCTAAGCTTTGTTTTGGAAAAAATCGGCTTATAACCTGGCTTATGAATTTTTGGAACCTCCGTGTTTTTTTTGCACTTTTCACTCTTTTATTTTTATTTTGTATTTTTCTGTTCTTTTTATGTCTTTATAGATTACAGTTTTTTTTTCTTTTTTTTTTAAATGTTCTTGCAGGGAATAACTATATTTAATTAAATACATATGTAAGCAAAAATCTTTAAGAATCACCTTGGTTGACTATATTTTCACCGGTTATTTTTTTTCTCACTTGATTTTTTTTATAGTTTTGGGGCTCACACACGACTTAAACGATCATTTGATACTAAAAGCAGAGGCATCTTGGTTTTCAGGGCTATTTATACCTTTGAAGATTCATCGTGTAGATCGCCTCACACACACAAAACCGTCATGGGACACATCCAGGGTTTCCGCTTTTCTTAATATCTAACTTAATTTTGACCAATAAAATCTGGAATTAGATCCATAAATCAAATTAGATTTTTTCAAAAATAGGTGTATTAAGTTCCGAATTTTTCGGTTGAAATGTTCTCAGATACAGAATCTCGGAAGCCGTACATGGCTCTTCATGAGTGTGTGTGTGTAAGAATTTCCTTCGATTTTTTAAGTCGTGCCATGGATTGATTGATTATTGCGCCTGGGCTGAGTGTGTGAAGTTAGCCCCCCCTTTTTGAAAATTGAATTTTTGAAAGTTTTGCTAGGTTGTGCTAGGGTTGTGCCGTAATTCTTTTTCAAAAATATTCAAAAATGGGGGTCTTAGAGCAAAAAAACCGTTTTTGACCTAGCCCTTTTTCGAAAATCGAATTTTTGAAAGTTGTGCTAGGTTGTGCTAGGTTTGTGCCGGAATTCTTTTTCAAAAATATTCAAAAGGGGGTTTTAGAGCCAAAAAACCGTTTTTGACATAGCCCCCCCTTTTTCGAAAATCGAATTTTTGAAAGTTGTGCTAGGTTGTGCTAGGTTTGTGCCGTAATTTTTTTCAAAAATATTCAAAAATGGGGGTTCTAGAGCCAAAAAAACGTTTTTGACCTAGCCCCCCCCTTTTTCGAAAATCGAATTTTTGAAAGTTTTGCTAGGGTGTGCTAGGTTTGTGCCGTAATTTTTTTTCAAAAATGTTCAAAAATGGGGGTTTTAGAGCCAAAAAACCGTTTTTGACCTAGCCCCCCTTTTTTCGAAAATCGAATTTTTGAAAGTTGTGCCAGGTTGTGCTAGGTCGTGCCAGGTTTGTGTCGTAATTTTTTTTTCAAAAATAATCGAATATGGGGGTTTTAGAGCCAAAAAACATTTTTGACCTACCCCAATATTTTTTGAAATTTAACATAGTTAAAATATTTTTTATGAATTGAAAGCTTGGAACAATGAAAAGGAGCCCTAGCACAACTTGGCAATTTTTTTTTTTTTTTAATCGAAAAGGGAGATTTAATATAATTTTTTTTAATTTCCTTCGTGGGTAGGTACAAAGTGTTTTTTTAGCATAAAATCTTCAATAATTAATATACTTGAATGAAACTTTGGAAGAAATGGATTGGCATGATCATTGTATATACATTTATGTAGTAATATCATGCTCAGATGCCTTAGCAACATTCACTCTACAACCATGCAGCGCTCCTATCTTCACCTGTTTAGGCAGGAGAGCCAATTGAAAAAAAAAATATCGACTTAGAATTGAAACAAAATTATTAAAAATTAACAATATTTTTGGTTAATTTTTAATAATTTTGTTTCAATTCTAAGTCGATGGCAATAAATTACATCTTGTTTTAAAGGTTAAACTTCATACTTTGATTTTATGTTTGATGCTAGTTGATTAACCGAATGGTTTTTAATAAATAACATTTCAAAATCAATTTTAAAAAATAAAATTTTTTATTGTCTTAAAATTGAAAAAAGTTTTGCATTGAGTGCAATTTTTTTTACCAATGTTCAACGCTTTTACATCAAGGGTACCTATGTCACATTTACGTTTTTTACGTATACCTACCACTGCAACGGTGAAAGATACTTCAAATATGTATGAGAACAAGTTGTAATTAGGTATGGGTAGGTACTCAACACCTCTGAAACGGTGAAAGATACTTCAAATATGTATGAAAAGAAGTTGTAAATAGGTATAATGGTAGGTACTCAACATTTCTACAAAAAATGCCGTAAGACTTTTTTCCGTACAAAACATCGTTATAGAGTTATAACGATTTTTAACGTAGAACATTCAAATACCTATGGACTTATACGATGATGTAGCCCAGCCAGCAGTATAATGCTATGATATACTAGGTACCTTATGGTAACGCGAGAAATCTCTTCTTTTATTTTTTTTTACTTGCGATTATAGGTACTCTAAGGCAAGTTATCCATTCGTACAAAAATATGAAATATTGCAATGGTCTATCTTCACCTGTTTAGGCAGGAGAGCCAATTGAAAAAAAAAATATCGACTTAGAATTGAAACAAAATTATTAAAAATTAACCAAAAATAATATGGCAAAATAAATTACATCTTGTTTTAAAGATTAAACTTCATCCTTTGATTTGATGTCTGATGGTAGTTGATTTAACGAATGGTTTTTGATAAATAACATTTCAAAGTCAATTTTAAAAAATAAAATTATTTATTGTCTTAAAATTGATTTTTTACAAAGTTTTGCATTGAGTGCATTTTTTTTTACCACTGTTCAACGCTTTTACATCAAGGATACCTATGTCACATTTACGTTTTTTACGTATACCTACCTCTGAAACGGTGAAAGATACTTCAAATATGTATGAGAACAAGTTGTAATTAGGTATGGGTAGGTACTCAACACCTCTGAAACGGTGAAAGATACTTCAAATATGTATGAAAAGAAGTTGTAAATAGGTATAATGGTAGGTACTCAACATTTCTACAAAAAATGCCGTAAGACTTTTTTCCGTACAAAACATCGTTATAGAGTTATAACGATTTTTAACGTAGAACATTCAAATACCTATGGACTTATACGATGATGTAGCCCAGCCAGCAGTATAATGCTATGATATACTAGGTACCTTATGGTAACGCGAGAAATCTCTTCTTTTATTTTTTTTTACTTGCGATTATAGGTACTCTAAGGCAAGTTATCCATTCGTACAAAAATATGAAATATTGCAATGGTCTATCTTCACCTGTTTAGGCAGGAGAGCCAATTGAAAAAAAAAATATCGACTTAGAATTGAAACAAAATTATTAAAAATTAACCAAAAATAATATGGCAAAATAAATGACATCTTGTTTTAAAGATTAAACTTCATCCTTTGATTTGATGTCTGATGGTAGTTGATTTAACGAATGGTTTTTGATAAATAACATTTCAAAGTCAATTTTAAAAAATAAAATTATTTATTGTCTTAAAATTGATTTTTTACAAAGTTTTGCATTGAGTGCATTTTTTTTTACCACTGTTCAACGCTTTTACATCAAGGATACCTATGTCACATTTACGTTTTTTACGTATACCTACCTCTGAAACGGTGAAAGATACTTCAAATATGTATGAGAACAAGTTGTAAATAGGTATAGGTATAGGTAGGTACCTATGGACATATACGATGATGTAGCCCAGCCAGCAGTATAATGCTATGATATACTAGGTACCTTATATGGCAACGCGAGAAATCTCATCTTTTATTTTTTTTTACTTGCGATTATAGGTACTCTAAGGCAAGTTATCCATTCGTAAAAAAAAAAAGTTTTGAGATAACAATCAAACATGACATTACGATGATTAGTAGGTATAGTCAATTGAGTAGGTATAATCATCTGAGAAAAGTTTTGAAGGTCTCCAAGTTTGAATGCAGTTTTGTAGGGGGGTTGATTCTCAGTATAAAACTGAGTTTGCGGGAAAATTGGTCTGTGCAGCAGCCGCCATCTTGAATTTAAGATTTTTTCGTGGATTTGCGTTTTTCTAAGTTAGTGTGCGTTTTCCTGAAAAATCTATTAAATACTTTTCTATTGCAATTTGTGGTATCTACAAAACGGTATAAAAATTATTTTTGTAGTGATAGTGTCTTAGAAGTTATAAGGAAAAAAACGAATAAAAAATAGACCTTGTCACCTTAATTTTCGAACTGCTCCCTAATTTTAAGATTTTCGGAAAATTTCTATACCGTTTTGTAGATACCACAAATTGCAATAGAAAAGTATTTAATAGATTGTTCATGAAAACGCACACAAACATAGAAAAACGCAAATCCACGAAAAAATCTTAAATTCAAGATGGCGGCTGCTGCACAAGACCAAATTTCCCACAAAATCAGTTTTATATTCAGAATAAACTATCCTACAAAACTGCATTCAAACTTAGAGATCTCAAAACTTTTCTCAGAAAATATTTTTTTGAGAAAATATGCGCCTATGCAGACTGGGGGTGAGTAGGTATGATTTTTTTTACAGGAGGTGTTGAGTGTGTGGAAGCAAAATAAAGACCAGTAAGTATTGATGAATTTTGTTTATTCTGCAGCTGCGAAGTATCCAAATATGAGAAAAGGATACTTCTCTTACCATTGGGTGATATTTGTGGGTGGAAAGGGTATGTTGTTACCAAATCGTGATTGCCATACGCATACCAATTGCAAAATCTTGGGTAGGTACATTTTTTACGATTAGTAAACTTTTTTGTATTATATTACCTACCTATGAAAAATATGAGTATGTAGAATGTTTGCCTATATTGTGTAGTACCTATATTAGGTTATATTTAAATGTTATCACTTCTATAATAAAACCCATACCTATGGATAATGAAATATAATAATATAAAATAATATAAAACATATAAAAAAAGACTAGAGCTAATAGATTCGGTCAAAACAAACAAAACATTTTAGGTATGGGGGGTCTATCTCCACCCGTTTATAAAATTATTATAAAATATAATTGCTTTTAAAGTTTAAGCTCCAATCTTTAATTAAATATTTAATTCAAGTTGATTTAACGAACGGTTTTTGAGAAATTAAATTTTAAAGTCAAATTTTACAAACAAAAAAATTATTTTCATTCTTCAAATTTAATTCTTACAAAACTTTGCATTATAAAGTGCAATTCCAATAAAATGACAGTTACTTATATCCCAAAAAACATATTTTCGGTGTTATTAACTTATGTTTTAACTTTCGTGTCAAATTTCAAATGATTTTTTCATTTTTACATGCACACTATCAGGTTTTTTTATTTATTTAATAAGATTTCGCACAAATTTGATTTTTGTTGCATATTATGCAAATCACAGATGGCAATCATATGCCTATCTTGAAGGCTGAATGAAATGTAGTTGCAACGATTTTTCAAATCATTAGCAACATGACATCAAATCCAACAAATTACAGTGCGCATATAATCTAATAGCAATAGAAACTGCGCACACAAATCTGTTATGTACCTACCTGAGGATCCAACTCATACTCCTTTGTCATATCTCAGCTTCCTTACATAAACATATTTTTTAGGGACAAAACCTTTTTTGCCTTAATATACTTACTAATGTACACATGTGCTAAGTGCACTTTTGATTATACCATTACCATTCGATTTCGCACCATAGAAACATCGCACCATTTATTCCTTCTCTTTGAGCTTTTTTTCAAATCATTAGCAACATGACATCAAATCCAACAAATTACAGTGCACATAATCTAATAACAATAGAAACAGCACACACAAATCTGTTATGTACCTACCTGAGAATCCAACTTTTCCAGCTTTTTTGGATATCTTATTTGCCAAACTGCCTTACACAGTTCTTTCTGCTTTATCAAGGCTTGTTCTCGATATGCCAACTATACTTGCAGAAATTCTGTGTCCAGGCCAAATAACTAAATGTTATAAGTCACTTTTCGAATTTTTACATGGGAGCATATTTAAATTTAAACATATTATAATGAAAATAGGTGGTAAGAAAATAATTTGAAAAAACAATTTTCTGATTTTTTTATAGCAATCAACTTTTTAAAAAATGTTTCCACGTGAAATTTGAAACGTGACTTCAAATTTAGAGCCATCTGACCACAGAATTTTAATCAAAGAAAAAAAAACAATAATCTGTTAAACATGTTGACTACCACATTAATAATGTACCTCTATATACCTACCTGAGTATTTTGTGATTAATATGTCTGGACGTTTTTTTTTATTTTTGTGTCTTAAAATAACCATATAAGCGATTATTGCTTGCAGAAAAATGAAACAACCAGAAAGAATTAAAGATAACGAACCTCCTAAAAAGAATTTTTTTTAAAACTTAGCAATTAAAGATGTCTGAAAATTTTGTTTTTGATTCATGTATTACAATTATGTTTATGTTTGAAATAAATACAACAAATTACAAGAAATAAATAGGTACAAACAAAATGAGTTTTTTTTTTTGATAATGAAATGGAAAATAAAATTTAACAAACTTTGAGCTGAATCAGTTGTAATATGTAATAACATTTGATTTGCTAGGCAATTTTTTCATTTTATGTTTTATGTTTTGATGAAATCTTCGTCGTCGTCATCGGTCGATGAGCATGAATAATTCTTTCTTCTTCAACTTTTTGTCCACACAATGATGAAGAACATTCCACTAATTCTTCGAAAAGTGCATCTACTGTATTGTCACCTTTTGAATCCTGAATTAAAAAAAAAAAACATAAACTTGTGTATTTGATAAATTTGAAAAAAATAAGAGTTACCATAAATTGTTCCGTAAAATTATCTATCTTCTATGATATAAGGGTTAAGCCTCCCGAAACTTCAACAAAGTTCGTTGTATCTGTAAAAATATGACAAAATGCTTAAAAAAATTAATTATATTGGCTATCATCACTTACTTGATAAATTGTCTCAAAAATGTCATCTCTTCGAAATAATCCCACGAACTTCTCTTGTCGTTCGCATTTGTTGTGACAATTTGAGAAAAAGTTTTTTCAAGTGCCTTCCATCTTTGTTGACAACTTGCACCTTCTCTCACTCTAGTAATCTAAATTGGTTGTTTTTATACCTAGTTATCATTGCTCGAGTCCCAAAGAATTGGATGCTGTTTTACCACATCAATGAATTCTTCCACGGCATACTTTTCTACTGTCCATAACCCAGAGGGTTCTTTATCATCATTTTGTGTTTCCTTTAATTTTAATTATTAAAGAATTTTAAAAGATTAAATAATTTTAAAAATTTCCTCGCATAAACATGAAAAACTTGCATCTTTATCTTCTTTATTTTTCGCATCTGAGTCTTCATCTAGAATTTTTATTCCTCTGAAATTGTAAGTTAAAATTTATTATTAAAATTTTTCAATTTTGTTCGGGGTTCAAGATGTCAAAGAAGTCAGCTGTTTTTGTTTTGAGTACTACTTGACAAAACATATACATACAATGGTCAAACATTTTATTTTGCTTTTGCAATGCAAAGAAAAAAAATTATAGTTAAAGATATTTTAATGAGAATAAATAGAAAACATACAAATAAAACAAAATGTAATTTTTTTATGTTTTGGAATGAACTAAAAGCAACAAATTTCAAGTTTTTTTTAAGAAACTAGTATATTTATTTTTGTTTCTTTCTTTTTGTCAACAACACAAAACCAATACTTGCATGTTTTGTAGTTTTTTTTTATTTCCGAATGTTATATATCCCCATATAACCTATACATTATTATATACTTACCACATATACCAAACGATCACTCAACGTGATCATTAACTTATCTGTTTATGAAATGCACAAGCAATTCAATATTCGACATCCCATCGTAAATTATTAATTTCATTTGTCAACCCTTTTATCCATATCAATTAAACGAATTTGATTATGAAAGATCATATATCATTTGATTATTTCAAACAATACTCGATGATGACATCCTCATCATCTTCGATTTCGTCTCAAAAATAAACGGTTCAATTTTGAATTAATTGTTGAGTTTAATTTAAAAACATTAACACGAAACCGACTAACGAACCGACCGCACGTACTTTACCCACTGACATCTAATGACTGACTGAATTCCTAAAACAAATTAAACATCTCTTTCGCACGATTAACACAAAAAAAGACTAACAATGTCTCCTTGTCGGTGGGCGCTTTTTTCCAGTAGCCTGATGCAGAAATACCAGATGTAGATTCATGCCAATACTATAATGTTTACAATGGGCGTGATGACGCACTTGGCACAACTTTGAAATTTTCGATTTGGGGAAAGGGTGGCTATGGGGGATATTTTTTGAAATTTAACATACCCCCATTTTTGAATATTTTCCAAAATAAGTTACAGCACAGCTTAGCACAAGTCTAGCACAACCTAGCATAACTTTGAAAATTTCGAAAATGTTGATTTTTAAAAAATATGGGGTACGTCAAAAATGGTTTTTTGGCTCTAAAACCCCCGTTTTTGAATATTTTTGAAAAAAAAATTATGGCACAAACCTAGATCAACCTAGCAAAACTTTCAAAAATTCGATTTTCAAAAAAAGGTGGGCTAACTTCACACCCGTAAAAAACGGTTTTTTGGCTCTAAAACCTTGCGCAACCTAGCACAACTTTCAAAAATTCGATTTTCGAAAAAGGGGGGCTAGGTCAAAAACGGTTTTTTGGCTCTAAAACCCCCATTGTTGAATATTTTTGAAAAAAAAATTACGGCTCAAACCTAGCACAACCTAGCACGACTTTAAAAAATTCAATTTTCGAAAATGGGGGGGCTTACTTCACACACTCGCCTGGGCTGGCCAAGACATTCCGGGTTCAAATCCTGCAAACCACTTTTTCTTTTTTTTATCATTATCTCTTTTTTTTCCAAAAAAAATACTTGCCATCATGGCTTTTGCAGTTTCAATGTTTCATCATCCATATATTATGCAGCTTCATCATTTGGCATTCATATAATGTACTGTCTTTACTCCGCCGGACTGTATCGTAATTATTTCTGTAGTTTTAATTACCGTCGTCAGAAAACATCATCAACACCTTCTATAGTTTCCGTTCGCCTGCCAGTATGCAACACATTCCTAACTACATAGCTTATATCGTATTTTGTTCAAAGTTAAATTTTCTCTAAGAATTTATAATATTTGTTCTAACGATCATATAGCTTAAGATTAAGAGAAAGCTTTTTTGCTGAAGAGCAATACTTCACAGCTTCTACAATTTTGTATCATTATACAAGGAAATCTAAAGCATAGCGAAGGAATCAAGGTAGTAAGAGAATGGCATAAATAGGTTCTTGATGGTAATTTTTAAATTTATAAGAAAAATGCAGGGATGAAAAGTAATCAAATTTGCATAGAAGTTTATAGTAGTGAAACAAGAGCGAAAATAAACGAGAAGGTATTCGAAGGTAAAACAGAAGCAAAATTTACTCGAGAGAAAGTATACAAATATACAACCATAAAACTATTATGTTTTTTACAGAATTAAAAGAATATTAAATTTGTTAAGAGAAATATAACTTGAAGAATGATAAAAAAATAAAGATAATCTCGTTGAAACTAAATTAAGGTTTCCCACAAATTTTCCAACAAGCCATGGACCGAATGCTTGCTGGACTATCAGGCGCAGCAGCATACATCGATGACATCTTTGTATCAGGGACAAACTTGGAAGAACACAACCAAAATTTGCTTGCAGTTCTGTGTCGTATATAAGACTACGGATTCAAGGTTAAATTTGATAAGTGTAACTTCCTTGTCAACGGAGTAAAGTACTTGGGTATGTTATTAACTTCATATTGATCCGAAACTTATAATGGCCATCAATAATATGCCACAACCATCCAACGTGTCAGAACATGCAAAAACATAGAAGACCATTGGATGATCATTACGATCCTAAGAAAAACATCATTGTTGCAGAAGATGCATCCAATTACGGCCTTGGTGCGTGCATTCTTCACGAATTTCCTGATCAATCCGTTAAAGCAATTTGTCATGCTTCACGATCGCTCACACCAGCTGAAAAAGCATACAGCCAGATTGAGAAGGAAAGCTTCGCGCTTGTATTCGCAGTAACTAAATTCCATAAAATGATTTTTGGTCGGAAATTCAAACTACACAGGGACCATAAGCCCCTTCTTGCTATCTTCTGGAAGAAGACAGGAATAGCCCTTCATCAAGCCAATCGCCTTCAAAGTTGGGCAATTATGTTATTTGGATATCCAGATGTGCTGTCACGCCTTATTGACAAAAACATATAAGAAGCAGAGGATTTTTTGATCGTGTCAATCAAAATTAAACAGGAAGTCAATCAAATTCAATCAAAGAAATAGTTCACTACTCAGTGAACCATAGAAATGCTCAGCGAAATATTTTCTCGATTTGGACTATCAAAGAGAATCGTTTCAGATAACGGCAACCAATTCAAGAGCTTGCAGTTTCAACATGTTTGAGAATAAGTAGTTTTTTTTATGTATTTTTTCTATGACAACTGTTTGACGGACTAAAATAAATCAAGTAGGTAATTTTTTTTTATAGTTGTTGTTATTTATGAATAAGGTGCAATTAATTGTTAGTAACTAAAAGTGTCTTGTATGTTTCCATCAGAAGGAAAAGAAGTTAAAATATTTTCCACTCAATTGGGTAAATTCTAGCCCCATTGTACACTTTAGCAATGCAAAGCAACTCAGAAGCGAATCCAATATAAAATTTCTATAAGAGGATAATCAAAACCTACCTTTTGTTTTAACCACTTGCGTGAGTAAATAATGATCTCCTAATATAAAAGTTCTAGTATTAAAGAGGGTAAAATAAATTTAATTCCAGAGGATAGAATACGGTAGTAAAATATTTGAACCAGATTACACCAAAAAATAGCGGCTCAGTGGAACAGCGACTGATGGCTCAGCGGCGGCGCAGTGGCTAAACTCAGTTTAAAAGAAAAAATCAAAGTTTGACCCGAAATTTGCTTTTGTTTTCTTATGATTAAAATTCGCGTTGGGAACACAAAATGTAGTTTACTTTTGCGTTAAAATTCCCGTTCGGATCACAATATTTGCGTTTTTACGTTTTTAATTCACGATCAACAATAACTAACACTCATAACATTACTCCTTGTATATCTGCGATTATATATCCACATCAATCAATAGTACAACAATAAAAATATATAATAACACTTATAATAAAGAAACATCAAGCCTATTTCAATACTATCTATATCTCTCATTGAACAACACAGCTCAAATTTACGTTTTCTCACCATAAGGTCAAAAAATAAAAAAAACATACTGTTTTAAAATAACTCAGCCTATGAAACACTTTAATGTTTTTGAACTAATTAAATACTCTTTTATATATTGTAAATACTTATGTTCTTTGATATTATTTTTCTATTCATTTAAATTTGTTTATTCGTTTGCTTAGCATCAATTCGTTATTGTTATTAAAATATTATTTTACAAGAAATTTGGATTTAGAGAATAATTATTATATAACCGCTTCATAAGCTGGTCTTTCGGAGCATTCATTCGATCCCGATTCGATCAGTTGTCAGTGAACTTTCGTTGGGGAAGGTCCCCTCTGTGTAGTGCGTCGATCGTCTGTTGCCCGTGCGCGTCTTGTTTGAGTCTTGTGCCTAGTCGTGTTATTTGTTCCTATAAATTTCAAATGTTTACATAAAAAAAAAAAAAAAAAATATCAATAACAAAACGAAACAAAAAAAAAAAATAGCAAAAAATAGCATACAAAAACAATATAAACAGTGATGAAAAAAATCAATAAACCACGCCACACTAAAATCAATACAATAAAACAAAAACAACAAACAGCCAATAACCAATAAAAAGCAATAAATCATGAAAAGCCAGCTCAGCATAGCACAGTGAGTACCATCCTTCACTTTCCCCTTTCTCTTACAATCACATGGCTTAGCATGTGTATCAAATTGCATTGGTTTTATAACTAATGTAATTGATACACATGCTGTGTCATCGTTGATAACAGATTGTTGACAAAAAAATGTTACTGTTTTGCATTAACAGGGCCGGATTCGATTCTTGTCACTACTAAGGCTTAACACTAGTGGTGGCGTGTATCGAATAGCAATCTGTGGTTCAACTCAGTAATATTTTTCTCATTATTTTTCGCTGGAAATTTCAGGGTAGATTATTGTAATATTCGTGGGCTTAGAGCGAATTTTCTTTCTGTGTACTCCCATACTGCGTTAAACAGGCCAGCTGTATTGGCACTAAGTGAAACCCAAGTAAGTGAGGATTCCGATCCTACTGAATTCTTTATTCATGGGTATAACTTGGTGCCATTATTCTTTGGTCTCTGGTCTCTGCACCAATTCTTTTTTCAATTTTATGTTGTTAAAATTTTCCGTGAATAAGCAAATCATTCACTATTGCTTCCTTTATCGAAGCCCCAATCTAGACAGAGTGTCAACTTCTCGTGAATTTGATGCTTTGTCTGATTCCATCCAAAGAATTGTTTCGTCCTATCCTCGCACTGAAATTGTTGTTACGGGCGATTTCAATGTACACAATTCTTCATGGCTTCAACATTCGGGCCAGGCAACACCAGAAGGAGTGTGTGCTGAGATCTTCGCTGAGTTTAACCACCTAACTCAGTTGGTCAACGAGCCCACTCGAATATCGGACGTGGTAGGTCGAGCAGAAAACACTCTTGACTTGTTTAAGAGAAAGCTTTTTTGCTGAAGAGCAATACTTCACAGCTTCTACAATTTTGTATCATTATACAAGGAAATCTAAAGCATAGCGAAGGAATCAAGGTAGTAAGAGAATGGCATAAATAGGTTCTTGATGGTAATTTTTAAATTTATAAGAAAAATGCAGGGATGAAAAGTAATCAAATTTGCATAGAAGTTTATAGTAGTGAAACAAGAGCGAAAATAAACGAGAAGGTATTCGAAGGTAAAACAGAAGCAAAATTTACTCGAGAGAAAGTATACAAATATACAACCATAAAACTATTATGTTTTTTACAGAATTAAAAGAATATTAAATTTGTTAAGAGAAATATAACTTGAAGAATGATAAAAAAATAAAGATAATCTCGTTGAAACTAAATTAAGGTTTCCCACAAATTTTCCAACAAGCCATGGACCGAATGCTTGCTGGACTATCAGGCGCAGCAGCATACATCGATGACATCTTTGTATCAGGGACAAACTTGGAAGAACACAACCAAAATTTGCTTGCAGTTCTGTGTCGTATATAAGACTACGGATTCAAGGTTAAATTTGATAAGTGTAACTTCCTTGTCAACAAAGTAAAGTACTTGGGTATGTTATTAACTTCATATTGATCCGAAACTTATAATGGCCATCAATAATATGCCACAACCATCCAACGTGTCAGAACTTCGGTAGCAACATGCGAAAACATAGAAGACCATTGGATGATCATTACGATCCTAAGAAAAACATCATTGTTGCAGAAGATGCATCCAATTACGGCCTTGGTGCGTGCATTCTTCACGAATTTCCTGATCAATCCGTTAAAGCAATTTGTCATGCTTCACGATCGCTCACACCAGCTGAAAAAGCATACAGCCAGATTGAGAAGGAAAGCTTCGCGCTTGTATTCGCAGTAACTAAATTCCATAAAATGATTTTTGGTCGGAAATTCAAACTACACAGGGACCATAAGCCCCTTCTTGCTATCTTCTGGAAGAAGACAGGAATAGCCCTTCATCAAGCCAATCGCCTTCAAAGTTGGGCAATTATGTTATTTGGATATCCAGATGTGCTGTCACGCCTTATTGACAAAAACATATAAGAAGCAGAGGATTTTTTGATCGTGTCAATCAAAATTAAACAGGAAGTCAATCAAATTCAATCAAAGAAATAGTTCACTACTCAGTGAACCATAGAAATGCTCAGCGAAATATTTTCTCGATTTGGACTATCAAAGAGAATCGTTTCAGATAACGGCAACCAATTCAAGAGCTTGCTATTTCAACATGTTTGAGAATAAGTAGTTTTTTTTATGTATTTTTTCTATGACAACTGTTTGACGGACTAAAATAAATCAAGTAGGTAATTTTTTTTATAGTTGTTGTTATTTATGAATAAGGTGCAATTAATTGTTAGTAACTAAAAGTGTCTTGCTTATGTATGTTTCCATCAGAAGGAAAAGAAGTTAAAATATTTTCCACTCAATTGGGTAAATTCTAGCCCCATTGTACACTTTAGCAATGCAAAGCAACTCAGAAGCGAATCCAATATAAAATTTCTATAAGAGGATAATCAAAACCTACCTTTTGTTTTAACCACTTGCGTGAGTAAATAATGATCTCCTAATATAAAAGTTCTAGTATTAAAGAGGGTAAAATAAATTTAATTCCAGAGGATAGAATACGGTAGTAAAATATTTGAACCAGATTACACCAAAAAATAGCGGCTCAGTGGAACAGCGACTGATGGCTCAGCGGCGGCGCAGTGGCTAAACTCAGTTTAAAAGAAAAAATCAAAGTTTGACCCGAAATTTGCTTTTGTTTTCTTATGATTAAAATTCGCGTTGGGAACACAAAATGTAGTTTACTTTTGCGTTAAAATTCCCGTTCGGATCACAAAATTTGCGTTTTTGCGTTTTTAATTCACGATCAACAATAACTAACACTCATAACATCACTCCTTGTATATCTGCGATTATATATCCACATCAATCAATAGTACAACAATAAAAATATATAATAACACTCATAATAAAGAAACATCAAGCCTATTTCAATACTATCTATATCTCTCATTGAACAACACAGCTCAAATTTACGTTTTCTCACCATAAGGTCAAAAAATAAAAAAAACATACTGTTTTAAAATAACTCAGCCTATGAAACACTTTAATGTTTTTGAACTAATTAAATACTCTTTGATATATTGTAAATACTTATGTTCTTTGATATTATTTTTCTATTCATTTAAATTTGTTTATTCGTTTGCTTAGCATCAATTCGTTATTGTTATTAAAATATTATTTTACAAGAAATTTGGATTTAGAGAATAATTATTATATAACCGCTTCATAAGCTGGTCTTTCGGAGCATTCATTCGATCCCGATTCGATCAGTTGTCAGTGAACTTTCGTTGGGGAAGGTCCCCTCTGTGTAGTGCGTCGATCGTCTGTTGCCCGTGCGCGTCTTGTTTGAGTCTTGTGCCTAGTCGTGTTATTTGTTCCTATAAATTTCAAATGTTTACATAAAAAAAAAAAAAAAAAATATCAATAACAAAACGAAACAAAAAAAAAAAAAAATAGCAAAAAATAGCATACAAAAACAATATAAACAGTGATGAAAAAAATCAATAAACCACGCCACACTAAAATCAATACAATAAAACAAAAACAACAAACAGCCAATAACCAATAAAAAGCAATAAATCATGATAAGCCAGCTCAGCATAGCACAGTGAGTACCATCCTTCACTTTCCCCTTTCTCTTACAATCACATGGCTTAGCATGTGTATCAAATTGCATTGGTTTTATAACTAATGTAATTGATACACATGCTGTGTCATCGTTGATAACAGATTGTTGACAAAAAAATGTTACTGTTTTGCATTAACAGGGCCGGATTCGATTCTTGTCACTACTAAGGCTTAACACTAGTGGTGGCGTGTATCGAATAGCAATCTGTGGTTCAACTCAGTAATATTTTTCTCATTATTTTTCGCTGGAAATTTCAGGGTAGATTATTGTAATATTCGTGGGCTTAGAGCGAATTTTCTTTCTGTGTACTCCCATACTGCGTTAAACAGGCCAGCTGTATTGGCACTAAGTGAAACCCAAGTAAGTGAGGATTCCGATCCTACTGAATTCTTTATTCATGGGTATAACTTGGTGCCATTATTCTTTGGTCTCTGGTCTCTGCACCAATTCTTTTTTCAATTTTATGTTGTTAAAATTTTCCGTGAATAAGCAAATCATTCACTATTGCTTCCTTTATCGAAGCCCCAATCTAGACAGAGTGTCAACTTCTCGTGAATTTGATGCTTTGTCTGATTCCATCCAAAGAATTGTTTCGTCCTATCCTCGCACTGAAATTGTTGTTACGGGCGATTTCAATGTACACAATTCTTCATGGCTTCAACATTCGGGCCAGGCAACACCAGAAGGAGTGTGTGCTGAGATCTTCGCTGAGTTTAACCACCTAACTCAGTTGGTCAACGAGCCCACTCGAATATCGGACGTGGTAGGTCGAGCAGAAAACACTCTTGACTTGTTTCTTACCTCTGACCCTGGTAAGTACACTATTAGTGTTCTATCTCCTCTAGGTATATCTGACCATTGTGTCATATCAGCAAATTTCTCGTGTAAAAACTCTCCAGTTAAAGAAAGAGCTCCTAAGAGAACCGTTTGGCAATACGAGACAGCCAACTGGGACGGTCTCAATAATTATTTTAGGATCTTTAACTTGTCACTATGCTTCCTCGATAGTGACGTTGACGCCAGCGCTGATATGATCACAAGTTTGATTCTCCTGGGAATGAGAACTTTTATCCCGAACAGGGTTAAAAGCATCAGACCTAAGGAGAACGCATGGTTCGATGCGAGCTGTAAAGAGGTTATTAGGGTCAAGAAGGTAAATTTCCCTTGTCTTAAAGCCAATCCAACTGAGGAAAACCGGAATAAGTTCAAGCAAGCCAGGAAGGCCTGCAACGCCCATATTCGACGGACCAAATTTTTACATGACCAAACATTACGGCAAAAAATACTGCAATGTCCCAAAGGCAGTAAAAATTTTTGGTCATTTGTAAAAAATATGAGGAATTCTTCCTCTTCCTCGGTTCCTACGCTCGTTGTGAATGACACTCCATTTGTTAGCTCTCTAGAGAAAGCTAATCTCTTTGCTAGGCAGTTCGCCGCCAATTCAACGGTGCCAGTGAGTGTTATGACTCCGCCTGTACTTGAGCGAGTTAGTGATTCTATGGGGCAAATCTTTTTTCGCACTCGTACTGTAGCGAGAGTCCTAAAAGATCTTAACACACATAAATCCGCTGATTCGGATGATATCCCAGCTATTGTTTTAAAGAGGTGTTCTTCAACGCTGGCAAAACCACTGCGTAAACTTTTTCATCTGTCCTACTCCTCAGGTCTCGTTCCGAGCGGATGGAAAACTGCATTTGTCCAGCCTATTCCCAAAAAAGGCGAATCTTCCTCACCTTCTAATTACCGACCGATTGCACTTACGTCCCTTCTTTCCAAGGTCATGGAAACGCTGATGAACTATCAGCTCAAGAAATATCTCGAAGATGGAAAGCTTCTTAATGACCGACAATACGGCTTTCGTAGCAATAGGTCCACTGGTGATCTCATGGTTCATCTCATCGAACAGTGGAACAAATCTTTACATCGTTTTGGAGAAAGTAAGATTATTGCACTTGATATTTCAAAAGCATTTGATAGGGTTTGGCATCAGGCTCTCTTATCGAAAATGCGTGCTTTCGGGTTTAATGAATCCCTCCTTCATTGGATTAGTAATTACCTTTCGAATCGTTCAATACAAGTTGTATTGGATGGATTCAAGTCTGAAAACCACAAAATAAATGCTGGTGTGCCCCAGGGCTCTGTTCTATCTCCAACACTCTTTCTCATTTTTATTAATGATCTCCTGTCTGCAACTTCTAATCCAATACATTGTTTTGCTGACGATAGTACTCTTAGCTTTTCATATTCCTTTTCAGATTCACATCCCTCTTCTTCGGATGTGGAACTGCAACGAGAAAATATGATAAGTTCATTAAATTCCGACCTAAACAGCATTGTACAATGGGGATTAAAAAACCGCGTGGAATTTAATGCTTCGAAAACCCAATGCTGTCTTGTATCGTTAAAGCGAGATATACCCCCTTGCTATTATCCATAGATGGCACTTGCATCGAGGAGACTGAACATCTCGATATTCTCGGTATGTGTATCACCAACCACCTTTTGTGGAACGATCACATACGCGATGTCGCCAAAAATGCCGCATGATGTTTGGGTTTTCTAAGGCGATGCAAGAAGTTTTTCTCCCCCTCTGATCTGGCTATTATCTACAAGACTTATATACGTCCAAAGCTTGAGTATAACTCCCATATCTGGGCTGGTGCTCCTGTAACTTACTTAAGCCTCTTGGACAGTATTATTATTGGTGATATTACCATCATAAGATCATTTACGTCGCTTGTACATCGTCGAAATGTTTCTTGTCGCACCCTCTTTTACGGTTATTTTAATGGTTTTTGCTCTAGAGAAATAGCCAGTTGCATTCCTCCCCTTAAACAGTTCAACCGTAATACTCGCGCTTCTAGGAATGCTCATCAATATACCCTCAAGCCCAACTTCGGTCGTACTGTCAAGTACAGAGATTCGTTCTTTAGCCGTACTATGCGAATGTGGAATGCCTTGCCACACTCTGTCTTTCCCAGCCATTGCAATATTCAGGAATTCAAAACTAATGTGCACCGATACCTCCTTTCAACCCCTCTCTCCCTTTCCTAGTGCTCACACTGTGTCTACATCATAAGGGTAGTATTATCCCTTTGAGTGTGCGCTTATTATAAAAAAAAAAAAAAAAAAAAAAAAAAATTTTTTTGGTCTACTTCGAGGCGGATTCTTGGACTTTTTAGGACATTTCGGATAATTTTCGTCGCTCATCGCTCCTTGTTATTACAATTCATCACGCATCGTGACGCATCGTGACGCATCTTGAAATTCTATAGAACATCTTTTCTGTTGAAAATATCGTCTTTTCTGTTGAAAATATTGTTGGACTATCATTTGGATAGTCACCTTTGGACTATTCGGACCATTTTCTGGAAGACATCGTTGGATTCTGCTGCTGATTGGAATTTGGAAAACATTTTGGATTTGGAAAAATGTTTGAGTATTGGTAAAACCTCATGGACATGTATGTATTTCTTTTTGCATCTATTATTAATTTTTTCTTAAATCGAAACATAAATTAAGTGATATCTTGTAATTGCATAGACATTTAAAGAAATTAAATTATCCTTTCGGCACATTCTTATTTTAATTTGATAAAACTGAACAATAAATTATTATCGTGATAAAAATGGCTTCCAATCAAGATCTATCGGTTCTTCGGAGTATTCGTTGTAACATGAAAAGTTTGCTAACAAAGACAGCCTCCTTTACGGAAAAAATTACGGATACCGAAACTAAGGAGATCCTTGATGTGCGAATGGAAAAATTAGATGAAATTTGGTCTAAATTTAATCAATCGCAAGAACAGATTTACAAATTTAAAATTGAATGACCCTGAAGAAGAATTAGAATATTTTGAAACTAAATACATCAAGGCAAAATCGGTCCTTTTTGCGGAAATTCGTAAAAGACAAAACATTACATCAAATGATTCTAATGTGTCTCCTGAATTAAAAACAATTCGTGCTTCTCACAAAATCATCAATTGAGCATCTTCCTCAAATTTACATAGAACCGAACCTTTCAATGGTAACAGTTATCAAGATTGGCCTGGGTTTGGAGATATGTTTCTTAGTGCAATCAATTGAAAGTTCTGCCAAGGGGGCAATCATGCGTTTCGCAAAAGAGGGAACTGGAGTAGGTAAGTGTATATGATTGAAGGAATTAACTTCACTATCCAAATATGCACCCCTACTTGACATTCCTAGAGACAACATGATTAAAAAATACAACTTCGCATACAACTTCGTATACAATACAAGAAATAAAATAGAATGCGTAGGAGAAAATGAGAACTACCTTTTAAATACTAAAGCCATCAAATGGTACACTGATAGAAAAAATATTGCCGAAGGGACTGGCGCAGGGATTTTTGGACCAAGAACCAAATGCTCTGTTCCAATGGGTAAGACCTCTAGCATATTCCAAGAGCAAGTAAACGCAATTAGAATATGTGCGCCGATAAACATTGAAAGGAACTACCGGAAACAGAATATAGCCATAATATCAGACAGCCAAGCTGCACTCAAAGCACTAAATTCCTGCGTAATCAGCTCGAAGCTGGTTTGGGAGAGTGTAAAAGAACTCAACAAACTATGCAAAAACAACAATGTAACATTTTACTGGGTCCCAGGACATGTTGGAGTTGAGGGAAATGAGGAAGCTGATGTTTTGGCAAAGGCAGGGGCAATGGCATCCCTGATTGGGCCGGAACCCTATTACGCGATAGGTGAAAATGTGATAAAAAATCAAATCAAAGTGGAAGAGGAGGCAAAAACATCCAAAAACTGGAAAGAACTCCCTAAACTGAGACAAGCCAAAATGCTTCTTGGGAACTATAACCAAAAACGATCGAAAGCTTGTATAAACCTGAGTAGAAACAAACTTAGAATCTTTACGGGTTTCCTCAATGGTCACTGTAAACTTAAAAGACACCTTAAAATCCTAGGTTTATCCAGAAGTGCAACCTGCAGATTCTGTGACGACCAAGAAAAAACGCCAAACCACCTTCTATGAAAGTGTGGGGCGATAATGCACAAAAGAATAAAACATCTGGGAAGTTACTAAATAGAGGAGAGCGTACTACCCTCTCTACAAGTACTCTAGATACTATCATTCCTTTAAGATATTAAGATGGAGGAAGAGCTGTAGAATGAGTCAATCATCCAGCAATAGTAAAGGGGGCACAATAGATCTAAAGGTCGCAGCGCACCAAAACCCCTTAATTTATTCATTAATTCATTCATAGTGTAATCCATAAAAAACAATCTTTAACGCCAATGGAAAATTTGTATTTATTTCGTTTTCATCTTCGTGGTCAAGCACTTAATTTAATAACTCAGATACCAATGTCTAACGTCACGTATGAACAGGCTTGGGAAAGATTAGAAAAGAGATACGATCGACCAAGATTCATTATAAGCAGTCTTATAGAAACTTTTATTCATCAGCCAACTCTACAAACATCGAATGTTAAAACACTTCGAAAAATATCCGATGTTTCTGATTAAATCGTTCGTAGTCTCGACTCGTTTAAGTCTGTCATTTTCACATCATTTTATTTACATCAGAATGTGGTTGTACAAAAAGAATATAATATTCTTATAATTAGTACTTAACAACATAAAACTCGTCAAAAAGGGTTGCAAAACTTGAGGAATAATAAAAAAATAAACCTATGTATAATAGATAAGTATAATACATGCAATAAAGATTGGTATATGAAAAAAACTAAGTTAAATTAAAAAGAGTTTGTTATTCAAATTACTAAAATTCTAAGTTATTCATATACATAGGTAACATTATGTACAAACTAAGAAAAATAGTGTTATTACTTGCGATGTATACATATAGAGCCTGTCGTATGGAAAACCGTAATGAATTCCATAGTCCAGTAGAGTGGAACAAAAACAACCTCTTGCTTTCTAGAAAATTAAAACACGGTACAATAATATTGTTTGTCCTGGCCGAAGAAGCAAAATTAGTTTTTTCATATAACGGGTGTTTTTTTCAGAGGTATAGAACTTTAAATTGCAATAAAACAACGATGGAATATTCGATTGACATGATTTTTTATTTATTCGAAAGATAATCTTGTGTCATTACATTTTAAATATGATTTCTGGCATATGACTGCCACGGCTGGCTCAGATGTAGTCCAATCTGGATGTCCAATTTTCGATGACTTTTTCCAACATTTGTGGCCGTAATCGGCAATAACACGGCGAATGTTGTCTTCAAAATGGTCAAGCGTTTGTGGCTTATCCGCATAGACCAATGATTTTACATAACCCCACAGAAAATAGTCTAGCGGTGTTAAATCAAAAGACCTTGGAGGCCAATTCACAGGTCCAACACGTAAAATTAGGCGGTCACCAAACGTGTCTTTCAATAAATCGATTGTGGCACAAGCTGTGTGACATTTTGCGCCGTCATGTTGGAAACACAGCTCGTGAACATCATGATTGTTCAATTCAGGAATGAAAAAGTTAGTAATCATGGCTCTATACCGATCACCATTGACTGTAACGTTGTGGCCATCATCGTACGGACCAATGATTCCACCAGCCCATAAAGCGCACCAAACAGTCAGTTTTTCTGGATGTAACGGTGTTTCGTTATACACTTGAGGATTAGCTTCACTCCAAATGCGGCAGTTTTGTTTGTTGACGTAGCCATTCAACCAGAAGTGCGCTTCATCGCTAAACAAAACTCGCTTATGAAAATCGGGAACAACGGCCATCTCGCTTTGGGCCCATTAAATACAATTTGCAAGCGTTGTTCAGGCGTGAGTCTATTCATGATGGATTGCCAAACCAAACTGAGAATCAATCACTTGACAGCAGTTAAATCCGTCGCCATCTTGAAAAGTAATGCCAACTTAAAATTCTATACCTCGAAAAAAAACACCCTTTAGGTACAGAGGTTGCTTATTGATTATCACATTAAAATAAAAAACACAGTTTTTAAAGTTCAGGAATTCTTTAAGAGACAGACTTGTTATACTTTTGCTATAACTAGATATATGATCAAATCTACAGTATTATATGTGGAAAACATATCCTATTGCAGTATTATACGCGACCTGAAGCTTTCTCATAGAGACTGAATTTAACTTACTATAGATAACAGCGCTAAAGCTAAAAATTGGTAATAAGAGACTTTTGACAAGCCTCAATCGAGGTGCAAATGGTGTTACAAATGCAGATGCATTTAACTGTCTTACTCCTGCATAAATTGATCTGACGGTCGAGTTCACGTTATCCCTGGCAGAGAGTTTTGTATTTAAAACTATTCCTAGACTTTTTACACTTTCGGAATATGGTATAACTTTAGTCATTAGGTAAATAGGAGGAATCAATGCGGTATCGACATTATGTTAAGACAATATTATACTTTGGGTCTTTTCTGGGTTGTGTTTGAGACGATTTAATGATGCCCAGTCAGAAATAGATTGAAAACCTTCGTTTAACCTGTAAACAGAGTCTTCTATATGCTCAATGGGCGGGATAAGTAAATTTGTACATCATCAGCGTAGAGGTGTATTGACACGTTTTGGCAAACATCATGGTAAGTCGTTAATAAAAAGTGAAAATAGCAGGGGACCCAGTCGAGCGGAACTCGACTTTTAAGGGTCAAAAATTCTGAGCAACCTAAACTTGTGTGAACACTTTGCGTTCTTTCTGTCAAATAGCTGTTTAATAGTTTAACAGAAAGATAATCAAAACCAAATAAATTCAATAATTTTTTACATAAAATTTCGAAATTAACACTGTCAAACGCTTTGGAGAAATCGAGAAGACAAAGTATGGATAAATAGTTCCTATCAAAACTTATCCGTAAGTCACCAAGAATTTTGATTGTCGCAGATTGACAACTGTGATTTGCTCTATATGTTATATATGTTATGTTTATTTATCTGGTCACGAAGAACGATTTCAAAGATTTTAGAAAGGCATGGTAATATACAAATTGGTCTAAAATCTTCTGGGCCCTTACATATTGACTTTTTTGGTAACGGAATAACTTTGGCTTTTTTCCAAAAAAATGGAAAAGTAGAAGTAGTTATACATGAATTAATTATATGCGTTAAAGTCTGAAGAATATAAGGCAAAATCAATTTTATAAATTTTAAAGGCGCTCCATCTACTCCAACTGCCTTAGATTTGATATGTTTTATTGCATTTAATACTTCTGCCTCCGAAGCACAAACAAAGCTCATTGAACAATTTTCAGACTGCCTGTCAAATGTAATTGCAGATTCCGATATTTCATTGACTGTAGAACTTTTCGACATGAAATGCTTATTTAATTGCGTTAGATCAAGTTCGCACACACTTTGACTAGATTTCGAAAATACACCAAACTTTTTAATATTTATTTTTATATTTATTTTTAAAACTCCACTTGGCAATGTCGCATTTAGCTTTGAAGCAAAGTACCTGGTTTTAGCTCGTTTTACTTCAGCAACAACACGATTTCAATTTATTTTAAAGATGTTCCAATTTGTCTCACTCTTAAAACGTTTCCAGCGTGAAAAAGATTAATTATTATGAGACTGATTAAAACTAAATTTTATTATGAGACTGATTAAAACTAGATTTTAATCAGTCTCATAATAATTGTAACATTGAACCAAGGTATGCGAAAATCAACGATGTTCATAGACCTTAATGGAACATGCTCCTGGAACAGATTCATGATCATTGATTCTAAAAGATCAACTTTTATATCAACATTGGGTGTGTTCCAGCATGAATTCCACGGTTTTGACACACAATCTAGAATCATTTCATTATTATCAATATTTTTATAATCCCTAAAAGTAAATTGGTCTGGCACTGTAGTGTTAATAAAATATATATCATAAGTAATGAAAATGAGATCATGGTAAGATGGAATTCCAATCAAGCTTAATTGTTCAAACAGCAAAACTTTATCGAGGCTACTAGTCAATGATACATCAAGTAAAGTAGGCGTTAAGTTGCGACAAAAATGTGTTGGAGAAGATTTGTTCATAACTTGAAGTCCACTCATTGCACAGTCGTCGAAAAAACAGGACTTTGAATCAGGTCTATTAGTCGATATATCCTTTTTAAAATCACCAAAAATAAGTATGTCAGTGTAATTACAACTATAATCCAAAAAACTATTGAAAAAAGAATCAAAAGAAACGCTTTTATGTGGATTTCGCATTATCAAAAATTTCAACAAATATGTTTTCAACTACCTCCGAGGGTTTGGATAGATAAAGATCGCGACAGGAAAAAATTTCTTTGCAGTAAATTGCGAAAAAATACGAAAAATTTTGTAACCGGGTATGTCAGTGAGTATATTTGATACTTCTTTTTTAAGCCAAGTTTCTGAAACACACAAAGCATCAAATGATTTATTTCTTATTTCATCTATATGTGCTTTAATGCTTTGCGCGTTGATGTGGCAAACTTTGAACCCATTGTACTGACTGGACAAAACATTCAACAACAGTCTGCAAGAATTGTATTCCTCACTTGAACCACTAGAATAACTCATTACAAAAAACGCGAAAGTACCGCTTCGAAAATTGAAAAAGAAAATAATGTGATCGCTTAACAATTTTAAAATCTATAAAAACAATACTCAACAGTAATTGAAGAAAAGAAAGAAAAAAAAAAGAAATAAATTGATTGTAAAATAATATGTACGACGTATGTATCATCATCATCGGCTCGACAACCGGGGTCCGATCCTGGCCTCCTTCAACAAGTCTCTCCACCTATCCCGGTCTCGTGCCGACGCCATCCAGTTGCGCACCCCAAGGCTCCGGGCGTCCTGGTCTACGCCATCTCTCCAGCGCAAGCATGGTCTACCACGCTGTCGTCTGCCATAGAATGTACCACAAAAAACTTTCCGAGCAGGTTCCTCTTCGCTCATGCGAGCTAGGTGCCCTGCCCACCGAAGTCTACCGAGCCTAATGCGGTATCGACATTATGTTTTATTAATTGAAGAAAAGAAAGAAAAAAAAAAAGAAATAAATTGATTGTAAAATAATATGTACGACGTATGTATCATCATCATCGGCTCGACAACCGGGGTCCGATCCTGGCCTCCTTCAACAAGTCTCTCCACCTATCCCGGTCTCGAGCCGACGCCATCCAGTTGCGCACCCCAAGGCTCCGGGCGTCCTGGTCTTCGCCATCTCTCCAGCGCAAGCATGGTCTACCACGCTGTCGTCTGCCATAGAATGTACCACAAAGAACTTTCCGAGCTGGTTCCCCTTCGCTCATGCGAGCTAGGTACCCTGCCCACCGAAGTCTACCGAGCCTAATTTTTGTCACTATATCTGCTTCAAGGTAGATTGCGTACAATTCATGATTGTACTGTCTCCGGAATCGTCCTTCCTCACATATGGGGCCAACAATTTTCCTTAAGACTTCTCTCGAACGCGGCTAAGAGGTCAGAGTGCTTTGCTAAGCACCCAAGTCTCGGATCCATATGTGAGTACTGGCAGGACCATGGTCCTGTACAGCAGTAGTTTTGAAGTTATGGTGAGATTTCTGGATTTGAAGAGCTTTGACAGACTGTAGTAGACTCTGTTGGATTTGAGAAGCCGCCCGCGTATTTCTCCTTCTATATTGTTATCGGCTGCTACTATTGACCCAAGGTATTTAAAGGATTGCACCACTTCAAATTCGTGCTCCGCTACCTTGATTGTTTGACCAACTGTTCCTCTCGCATTCGACTTGTTTTACCTTCACTAATGTGCAGCCCCAGATTTTATGCCGCCCGCTCGATCTGGATGAAGGAATTGTGTACAGCTTGCTCGGTTCTTCCGATGACGTCGATGTCGTCTGCGTAAGCCAGTATCTGGCTGGACCTGTTGACGACGGTCCCTCTTGTTGCCGTGCCAGAGTCACGGATTGCTTTCTCCAACGCCAGGTTGAAGAGGAGGCAGGCCAAACCAACCCCTTGTCGGAGTCCATTAAAAATGTTGATTGGTCTGGATAGCAATCCGGCTATTTTTACTTGGCTTGCTACGTTGGTCATGGTCAACCTACATACTCGTGTCAATTTATTTGGGATGCCGAATTCTCTCATGGCTTTGTAAAGTTCTACCCTGGCTATGCTATCATAGGCGGCCTTAAAGTCTATAAACAGGTGGTATGTTGGGATGTTAAATTCTAGACATTTTTCCATCGCCTGCCTAAGGGTAAAGATCTGATCAGTTGTTGATTTGCCTGAAATGAAACCACACTGATATTGTCCGATGATGGTTTTAGCGTATGGGGTTATCCGGTCTTGTAGGATAGAGGAGAGTATCTTATAGGCGGTACTCAACAACGTGATACCTCTATAGTTGCTGCACGTTGTGACATCTCCTTTCTTATGTATGGGGCATATTATACCTTTTCGCCAGTCTTCTGGCATTTCTTCATGTTCCCACACGTGCACTATAATATCATGAATTGCCTGACGTAGAGCTGGCCCACCGTGTTGAAATAATTCGGCTGGTATACCATCAGCTCCCGGGGCTTTGTTTTTCTTTTGCCGGTCTATAGCCTTCTCAAACTCTTCTATGCTTGGTGACGGCAACATAGGGTATTCGTCTTGAAGCAGTGGAGCCTCCACTTCTGCAGTGAGTTGACCATTTAGCAATTCATTAAAGTACACTTCCCATCGCTCCAGTATGCTTTGTGGATCGGTGATCAGATTTCCCTCTCCGTCCTTGCAGTATGTGCAGCGTGGTGTGTACGTCATGTTTTGGACGGATTGGTAGAACTTCCGCGCCTGGTGCGGACCTCGCTCTCGGCTTTTTTCTATTTCACAGATTAAGTTCTTCTCCCAGGCTGATTTTTTCTGTCTGTGAAGCCGTTTTTCTATTCTTCTGAGCTCTTTATATTCTTCTTCGCGTGCCCGCGTTCTATGAGATTGTTGCATTGCTCGGTACGCAACATTCTTACGTTCAGTCGCTAGCTTGCATTCATCATCAAACCAGTCGTTCCGATTTCTACGACTGCTGCCTAAGATGGAATTGGCAGTACTAATGACAGTATTCTTAAGGCGTGTCCACTTCTCATCTACGCCCAGCATATTGGCCCCAGGACTTACTCTCCCTAGATCAAGCGATTCTAGGGCGAGTCCTAACGCATTACCAAAGGTGTTACTGGCATTTTCATTGCGCAGGGCAGCCGTGTTGATTCGAACTTGATCGGCGGATGCAATACGTCTTCGCAAGGCAATCCGCCCTCGGAAGACCATACCAACAAGATAGTGATCCGAGTCGATATTGGCGCCTCGGTACGTTCGTACCGTCATCAAGTTCGAGTAGTGGCGACGGTCTATCAACACGTGGTCTATTTGGTTACGAGTGACTCCATCAGGTGATACCCAGGTGGCTTTGTAGATATCTTTTCGCGGGAGCCTGGTACTCGCAACGACCATGTTTTTCGATGCTGCCAATTCTAAGACTCGAAGTCCATTGTCATTAGTGTTCTCATGCAAACTATGGGTGCCTGCGTAATGCCTGAATACCGGCTCCCGACCTATTTTTGCGTTCAAATCCCCAAGGATGATTTTTACGTCATACCTTGGACAGGCATTGAGGGTCCTCTCGACTTGTTTGTAGTAAGTCTCTTTTTCTTCGTCTGAGGACTCCTCCGTAGGTCCGTGAACGTTAATGAGGCTAATGTTCGTAAATTTGACTCGCACGCGAAGGGTGCATAGCCTTTCGCTTATAGCGTTAAAGCCGATGATGGTAGACTTCATTTTTTCGCTGACTAGGAGCCTACCCCGAGCACATGGTGTTTTGTATGACAGCTGTAGTATACGTCATATTCTTTCTTCTGTAAAACACCATTCCCTGTCCATCTGATTTCTTGTAGTGCTGTTATGTCAGCTCTATATTTTGACAGGGCATCGGCTAGCTGCTGAGCAGCTCGAGCTCTATAGAGCGATCGTACGTTCCATAAGAAAATTCGTAAATAGTTTTGCCGTTTTCGTTGCGTTGGTTGTCGTCGTGAGATCAGTCCATTTCCGAGGCTTGTTGTCGGGTTCGTAATTCTAAATTTTACGGAACAGGGAATTAACCTGTTGCCAACCTGAGGAACAAGCCTGATCATATTAGCCAAACCTTTTTTAAAAGGCTTGTTACTAGCGGCCGCCGCAAAGAGGCTATGATCACACTTCCACCAGTCCCGAATAGTTACGGCACGTGCATGTTTTCATATGCTACATGTTATTCCCCCTATTCGTCTGATGGCTGACCGCCATCAGACGACGTATGTTTAGTATATATAAATAAATTGATATTTAGATAAATAGTAATAATACAGAAATTAGTAGAAAAATATAAAAAAAAAAATTTATTCAAACTTTGTATAAAAATTTTAGTGGAGCTCCGAATCGTAACAGCTTGGACCTGTGATACTAAGATCTTGAAAATAACGTGTTTACTAGTTCCGTCGTCGTCGGCTTCGCTTATCAATTTGTTTATTTCTTCTCTGCTGTTTACCATTGTTTTGTCAACGCTTCCAGTTTTTTTTACATAGACTAATCCACCAACAGTTAAGACAGCTGCAATTTTATCTTCTTTTTTTAATGAGTAGGCGTAAATGAATAAACTTGTTTGTGGGGTGCGAGGCTTTCCGTGATAAAGAACGCTTGCTTGCTTTCCCTTAATCCGATATTTGATAAAAGTAAAGCTTTCTTGTTGTTGGTTGATTTAATATAGCTAAAAGTGACTTCATCAATGTTTTCCTCTTGAAATGGTTTGGGAGCTTAACAATAATCGATGCATTGTGAATTTAGGTTAGGTTAGGTTTATGTGGCTGTCAGGAAGACTACTGACACACTTAGACCTCAGATAGGTCCGTTGTGATACCACGAAACGAGCGAGGGAGTACCTCTTTAATTAAACCAGTTGGAGCTTGATATAAAGCGATGTAAAGATAGAATATCTTCGTTCGACAGATCGCTAGGATCGTGGAAAAAGAAATTACCCAGGTGTAATTTACGTCTTTGGGAGAGAGCTGGGCATGAGCAGTGAAGATGGGGGATAGTCTCCTCCTTCTCCTAGTCCACGCAACTTCTGCAAAAACGTAAGAGAATACGCCAAGTCTTGTGGCGTATCTTCCTATGAGGCAGTGTCTGGTTATGACACCAATCACGGAGCTATGATGTAATCTGCTCATAGAAAACAAACATTGAGTGCGTTTCAGATCCAATTTGGGCAAAATTTAGTAGTGTTTCTACATCTTAAATTTGTTTTCCCTATGGCATTTTGTTTTAGCATGAGTTTTCTTGTAGCGATAGGTATATCAATGTTCACCTTGTTAGGTAAAACTGGCATTTCTGGCGAGTTCATCGGCTTTGCACTTTCCCACAATGTCTCTGTGCCCCGGCACCCAGAAGAGGTGAATGTTAAACTATTCTGCCATCTCCATGAGAGGTGATCGACAGTCGCGGGCAGTTATTGAGTTTGTGGAAACAGCACAGATTGATTTAAGGGCTGCCTGGCTGTCTGAAAAGATGCGGATATCCGATGCAGATATCACGTTTTCCCTTCACCAGGATAATACCTCTTTAATCGCCAGAATTTCCGCTTGGAACACACCACAATGGTCAGGGAGACGGAAAGAGAGTCTTAAATTTAGTCGGTCTGAGTACACGCCACCATCAACCCCATCTTCATTTTTTTAGCCATCAGTATAAAAATGAACTGATTCATCTTTCAAGAATCCTTCATTTTCCCAATTGGATCTTGGTGGGATGGTGACTTGAAAATTCTTATCAAAAACTATCTAGGGTGTAGAGTAGTTGGAGTGACTTAATTTTGGTCCGAATGCAGTCAGAATAATGGAGTGACCAACTGAGTTATCGGTCCATTGAGAGATGCCTTTGAGACGAACGGCTGTGCTTGCGGCCGTTTGTTTGCTAAAAATATCGAGGGGTATGAGATTAAGTAGAATATCTAGGGCAGCTGAAGGTGTCGAACGGAGAGCTCCGCTAATACACATACAGGCTGACCGTTGGACTTTACTTAACTTGTCACGATATGTAATTTGGTGTACACGCTTTTGTTTCGAGTTGACGCGGAAAATGTGTATAGGTTTTAAGTTGGTACAACCAATCAAGCTGCTTTACTGGAATAAGTGGAATCCCAGTTATGATTACATCTAAAAGAAACTGGCACCTTATTTGTCGAGACGATAGTTCTTCTAGAGCTAGAGTGTTTTCTTTTATGGCCTCAATTTCTTGTTCAAGAAGTTCATTTTTTTTGGTTAGAAGTTCCACATCATTATGGAAGTCAGTGATGCGTTGTTCAAATTTATCATGCAAAAGTTTTTCCAAATCTTCGAACTTCTTTTCGATTAACTGAGTTATTGTTAGTTTCATTGTTTGCATAATATTCGTAACATCAGAGGACAGATCCGACTTCAAGTATTAAGTTTTCCTTTTTGGTCGTATGCTTTTTAATTCCGAAGCTGCCGCACTAGAAGTTGAGGTTAAGTCATTAGAAGACATTTTTAGTTAAAATGGATTTTTACACAAATAAGATAAATTTAATTTGTTGTGAAATGTGGTGATGTTATTTAATATGTTGCTTTTATATGATTTGTGAAATAATTTTGTAAAAAAATAATGGGAGTATTTATATATATTTTGTAAATTAAAATTAAGATGGAAAAATGGATTAACAGAGCAGATAAAAAACTAATGCACTCTCTGATATCTCAAATGTCATACATGTGCTTATCAACAAAGTAGATCAAGATACAAGATAATCGTCAAGCATGGTCAACTGAAAGTTTAGACAATGAAAGTCCCACCATCAATCAATTTTTAACCTTTTTGGAACGCCGCTGCGAAGCTCTAGAATCATGCAAAACAAACGTTCGTGAATCAAAAGATAAACCATCTTCTTTTCAAACTTTGCATGTCACATCTTCGAACCAATGTCCAAAATGTAAATCAAACCACCTTTTTTTCCAATGCTCAGAATTTCTTTGAATGTCAACTGAAAATAAACGTGAATTTGTTAAATCTTATTGACTCTACTTCAACTGTTTGCGTAGTGGACACAATTCCGCATACTATCAGTCGAAGTCCAGATGTAAAACATGCAATTCAAGACATCACACCCTCGTGCATATTGCTATACCTAATTCTAGTTCGAACTTAATTAATCAAACGACTCAATCTCCCTGCTTTAGCATTGTCTCAAACATTGCTTCCAACTGCAGTTGGTAAAATTCTTGATGTCAATGGAACATATCAATTCGTCAGAATTCTCATTGATTCAGGTCGCAAGTTTCTTTCATCACTGAAGCGTGTGCTCAAAGACTTGGACTTAAAAGAAGAAATGCTCGAATACCAATAAGTGGAATAGGTGGATCTAATACAGGAAAATTAAGAGCTTTAATTTCAGTTAACATCGCTTCGTGTTGCTTCGTGTTATGACTCAGTTAGCATCGCTGTAGAAACATTCATTTTATCCACTATTACTTCGCAACTAACTGCTATTTCTTTCAACGTCAACGATTGGGAACATATTTCCAATCTAAATTTAGCTGATCCGTTTTTCTATTAATCTGCTGACATAGATATTTTGCTTGGAGCGAATAAGTTTTGGGGTATCTTAGACTGTGAGCTAATACGAAGCAACAGAGGTCACCCTGTTGCCCAAAAACTAGATTCGGTTGAGTGTTGGCAGGTAAGTTTGTTTCGCGATCAAATAAAACATACAATCGCATCATACAATCCTTCTGGACCATCGAAGAAGCAAATTCGAAGGTAAAACGTTCAATCGAAGTTGAAGATATCGAAGATCATTTTTCCAAAACGCATTGAAGAAATACTGATGGAAAGTATATTATCAAGCTTCCATTTAAAAATCCTCCGGTTGTTTGGTGATACTCTCAGGGGTACAATTTCGCGGTTGACAGCTATGGAAAGAAAGTTTTCGAAAGATGAATCTCTTTTCCCAGCGTATTCCAAATTTATGGATGAATTCCTTTCACTAGGACATATGATTAAAATTCCACAATCAGAAATTTCAAAACCAAACGTTTATTATCTGCCATTTATTTCGTTTTGAAATTAGACAGCCCAACAACAAAACTTCGTGTCGTATTCGACGGTTCTTTCAAAGATACAAATGGATATTCAATTAAGGATTCGCTTATGATAGGGCCTCCTATCCAATGCAACCTTTTCTCTATTTCGCTGAGATTTCGCCGACATGCATTAGTTTTCACTGCTGAAGACAATGACTTTCAAAGAATCGTGTGGCGAAGATCGCCAGGTGATCCCATAGAACACTTTCGGTTATGCACGGTTATCGCAAAGACTTTCCCGTCACGGCAGACATTTTATCAAATGATTTATATGTCGATGATGCTGCTTCAGGTGGAGACTCACTCCCGGATGTACTATTTAAAGTAATTAACCTAATCGAACTTCTTCATAAAGGTGGATTTGAGCTAAGCAAATGGCAAAATAACTGCAAACAGCTACTTCCATCACACGACTCTAAACTAAAAGAAGACATATCCCTCGGTTGTGAATCAGATCGGTTTGTACTGGAACTCTTGTTTGGATACCTTTTCGTTTCGCTTGAATATAACACAAAATTATCCTATTAATAAACGTCAAAATCTGAAAGACGAAGAACAAATTTTCGATCCCCTTGGTTTTTTAGCCCCCTCCGTCGTGCAACTAAAAATAATTTTTCAAGAATTGTGGCATCTAAAACTCGATTGGGATGATCCTCTCCCGAATTCCGTCTCTCCAAATTATGTAAATATCGCGACGAACTTCCTCTGCTAACAAACATTCAAACACCTCGTTTTATCGGTGAAATAAACTCTTCCTTTCAACTGCATGGTTTTTCAGATACTTCATCTTCCGCATACTCAGCAGTTATTTACGCTCGCTTCATTTCGTCAAATGAAGAAATCAAAACAAACATAGTTGCAGCTAAGACTCGAGTTGCTCCTTTAAAACAACTCACCATCCCGCGCCTGGAACTATGTGGAGCGCTTTTGTTTGCCCGTTTGATGGACTCAGTTCAAAAATCATTAAATACAAAATTTACCAATGTTTATACGCCTGGTGCGATTTGAAGGAAGTTCTATCATGGCTCTCATCACCACCTTCACTATGGAAAATCTTTATTGGAAATCGCTGTTTGGAGATTCTAGATACAAATACTAGAAACGGGTGGTTTCACATTAAATCAGCACAAAATCCTGCGGATTGTGCTTCGCGTGGTATTACCCCATGTAGTGATCCACTACATGCGACTCATCCCTGACCATTAGTATATCCATTTTCACTCCCAAGCCACCGCATAGAATTTCATGTTGAAGATATTCTTTTTGTTGCGCAAACGATCCTCATGATCATCATATCCAGAAACCCACAGCGCCGCCTAAACACTGCAATTAATTAGTTGTCGCCTGTTGTCATCTGAAACCACTGCGCCAGATACACAACTATATTGGACAGTGCATGGCAAACTCAAAGGGAAAGCACGAGCTTCATTAATATGTCATCACCCAAAATTCATTGATACCTTACACTGCAATTGTCAATCGCTATTGTCGCTCGTTGTGTATCTGAACTCGATATAGCTATGGCTATAGATACCGATAAGAGATACACAACAAATAGAGCATGTGTGAAGTGCATGAGTTATTATTTAATGGTGTAAATGACCGAAGTCTTTTTAGCTACGTATGGATATGTATATATGATATGATATTTGGGTATCGATATCAATTGGCAATAAAAATTGATATTTTACGATGAAAACGCATTTTTATGAAAATGCATGATAATGCATTTTCATAGGACAAGTGTTAAAGTATGGTTTGTGGTGGGGATGGAAATGGACATGCAAATGATTTGTATAAATAGGCAAAGGATGATGAGGAATATTTTAGAATTTTGTGAACCATTAACTCGAAAGGCCGCAGCTAAAAGCATTGAGAGAGCGGGTCCAAGAGTAAATAAATTAAATCATCAAAACTAATACTTACTGTTCTTTTTTCACAAATTCTCCCCGTACAACTCTTCTCCTTTGCGACAAAGGAAAGCACGGTTGCATTCGGGTCATAACATGGTGGCAGCGGTGGGATTGTTCTAAAAATCCTCTACCGAAAACAAAAAAATAGAATTCTTTAAAAAAAAAAAAAACAAAAGCCTTGCCATATCAAGAGACCACTCTTGATGTGTTCAGGGGCTATACACCAGAGAAAAAAAAAGATAAGAAATACAATTTTTTTTTACTGTGCTAGAAGACCTGCGACTGTAAGACCTTGCTAGCTTTAGTGCGAAAGCATTTGGCAAACGGCAGGCAGTGAATTAAGACCCAGGGTAGCATTCATCTTTAGGGCGTGAAGCTTACTGGGCATTGGGCAACAACATCAGGAGCAGCAACAACATCATCAGAAGCAGTAACAACAACAACAATAAAGAGCAACAGCAGTAACAACAACAACAATAAAGAGCAGCAGCAGCGACAACAACAAAAACAACAACAACAACAAAAACTAAAAGCAGCAAATTATTTAAGTAAGAATTTAAAAAAAAAACATATATATATATTTTGGGACATGTTTTTCTTCTTCCTCCACTCCCCCAAATAATTTTTTTTTTCCTTCAAAATTGTCAAGTCACGACGAGGCCTACAACGGTTAGAAAATTTTCTTTTTCTTCCTTTTAATCTAATAGAATCCGAAACAATGGCTTTTCAGGTCAATATTAGTGACATTTTTAATAAAGTGCTCACCTTCAATGGTGACCCAAATGAATTAAACAAATTCGTCGCATGTGGGAACATCTTGTTCTCGTCATGTAAAAAGAGGAACATGCAACATTCCTCGAAATTGTAAAAACTAGGCTACAAGGTCCGGCCTTCGAACTAATACAGTTCAATTCTTTTACAAAGCGGAGGGAATTAGTAATAATTCCCTCCGTAATTAGGGTATAAAGAAACCAAGACTCGTTTTGTCGCCCAAAGTGAACTTCTGGTGGCTCAACAAAACACCAAAAAGTCAGTTAAGGAATTTGGGTACAAAATATCAAAACTATTAACCTCCCATAACTCGGCAACATTCGCAGATACTAGTGATGCATCCATCAGGAAGTACCTGGTCAACGAGAATGAAAAACTGCCTATTCAAACATTTGAGGATGGTCTCTTGAATCCAAATTTACGTTTAATGGTTCAAGCTCACGGGGAAAAGAGCTTGAAATATGTAATAACTTTCGCAGAAAACCATGCTGCAAGAATAGATAGGCAGATGCCTACCTATAGAAATAAACCAACCTTACAGCCAAATTCACCCTCAAACTTTTCCTTCCGACCCACCTGTCAGATTTGCGGGATCTTGGGACATTCTGCCCAAACCTGTTACCACAACAAGACTGTTACGTGGCCAACCATCAAATTTGCAATGCACAAACTAACGAAATTTCTTATTTAAAATATTTCTTCGATTCTGCGAACCTAAGTCGCGAAAAAATCACACTTATTCCACACACTGATTCCACGATCACAAACATACGACTTCAGAGTCTTTGATAAGATTGTGACATTGAAAACATCTGGCATTGATTTTAAACTTCAATTTGCAGAGAACATCTACGACAGCAAGACTTACGATCTTGGAGTATTGATGACAACACACGCTCTCGACTACAATTCTAAGAGTATGTTTGAACTCGTGCATGAGGTCCTGTGCAATTTCAAAATGGATGACGTGAATATGCTTATCGAGAACTATATTTCAAGTATTTCTGTCGACATAACCAGCTCAGGTCATCTTTATGCTATGCAGAGCTGTAATGGACTGGTTACGGACTCAGCAAAACTTAAGTCAGAACTTGCTGGATTGGAACATATTGAGTTGATGAAGAAACTGCTCAAAGACTACACCCTCGAAGAGATTCAAATAAAGCTCGTCAAATTGGGAAACAAATTATTCAATGCAAAAACAATGCGAGTTGCCATAAATACATCTGATGAGAATTTGCCAAAGTTTTTGGAAAGACTATGAAGAATTTCTCAAGAAATTCCCCCGAAACAGCAGCAAAAAGACAGAGAATAAAGTAAATCTAATGCCGCCGGCTTGTCAGCACTTTGTTTTGAATATTCCCGTCAACTATTGCGCGAAAGCATTTTTTTGTTCCCTACATCCATCGAGATCATCCCGCTTTGAGAGTACGAGCTAAAATGATTTCTGTTAAATATTTGCTGCCGGTAGTGAGAGAACATAATGGAGCATATCGCACGGCTAGGCTCGACGCAAATAGGGTAGGTTCTTGCCACTTCTACAAACACCTCCTGCTCCACAAACAAAAAAATATCGTACCAGGAAGATAATAGACAGAAAGATAGTGTAGAAAGCCAAAATTGAAAAGATAGAAAAGTGACTCTACGTTAAATTATATTACGTTAATAAAAAAAAAAAAACACAAATCTTAGGACCTTAATATCACCCAAGGGAAAGGCATGAAAAGTGCTCAATAAAAAAATTTTAATCTAAACTAACTAACTATCTATCAAAATAAATAATTATCCCATCACCAAATAAAAAAAAATAACTCACACCACCAATTAATAAAAAAAATTAAAGCTCCCACCACTATTGAGATTCAAAAATTAAACCAAAAGGTATAAAATAAATTAAAAAAAGTAAGTATTTACTTTTGTATTTATCTTGAATATAACAAAAAAAAAAATAAACCAAAGCCTAAAATTAACGCACTCTTCTTTTCATCTCCCTTAGATGATATTCCACCAAACTTCGACCGCTCGCCTGATGGTATTGACGAAGGTCAGGCCGCCCACCCAAGTATCTTGAGATACTTCCTATTTAGCTTATTCCATGGCCATATACTTGGAATAAGCCCCTGAAGTGACCTGCCAGTCACAAAAACGTCAGTAGAGAAAATGTCAGTCAGTCACGTCCGGACGGCTCTGCCAAGCCTCCACACACCTTAAGCTTCGAAATTAGTACACCATGTCTATATTGATTTTCGACTCATACAAAAAATTTTATTATTTAAAAAGATCATTTAAAATCGAGCTCTCCTGCTCGTTCTTCTTAGGATAAAAGACTTCAAATAATCCTGATTAATAAAAAAAATTAAAATATAAATAAAAAAAAATTCACTAGTTATTCAAATCTAGATAAAGGATTGTTCTGACCTTAATATAGGTACCTAATATAATATAGGATTTTTAACCTTAAAAAAAATGACTTACAGTTTTCCTTGTATCTCGATGTCCTGCCGGCAGCACGTCGTAGAATAGGCACAGTATGTAGGTAATGCCTTACTCTTTAAATCTTTAAAATTATTTCACTTAATATTAAAATCAGACACTACCTTACTATATTATCTCAATTCTCTTTTAAGAATATCAATAAAAAAAAATTTAAAACTCAAAAATAAAATTAAAAATCAAAAAAAAAAACGTTCTATAGATCTTAATCTTTCACACAAAAGAGAATCCAATTAGGTACTTAAATTGAAATGAAAAACAAATCTTTAAGTTTAAACTTCACTGAATTTCCTATGGTATAATTCCACTTCTGCTTTCTTTGGCTGGTCAGCGGAGCTCCTAAGTACTGCCAATTAAATTTGGTCCTTGTTACAATTGTTTTATATATATATATATTCATATATATAATAAATTTGCAAAAACCTTATGGTTATTGTACCAGGCCTTTTGTTTTTATTCACCTCGAACAAAGAAAAGACTCCAAAATGGATGCCCCACTGGCAAGGGTGAAGTTAAATAAAAAAAATCTCAGCAGAGGCTTAGGTCGTTGCCAGAGGTTTTAAAAATCTCACTAATTTGAACCCAAACCTAATTTAAATTCATCATTAGTTATATGGTTCTGCCAAATATTTGAGTTAAACTACATACCTCTGTTTAAAATCTGCTTTAAATTCTATATATGATAACCTATATACTAGGTTTTGTATGCCAAAGTCTTCCACGATTTTTCCTTTCTTCCTGTTAGAACTTTAACAGCAAACCCAAAAAAAATTTAGGTATTTAAATAATTTCCACTTATCACAAATTTAAACTGATTAGTTTTACCTCTTTGATAATTTACTATTTAATTATAATTATTCCAACAATAGAACAAAATTTTTACAATAAATTATCGCGAAGTTGGATGTTGAAATTTGATTTTCAATTTAAATTGTAATTCAAAACTTTCAGCGGCTAAATCCTTAAATAATCACTGTTTGATCTAAATGATAAAATGATTATAAAATCACTTATGGCGGTCCCTGGTCTTTGTTATCATTATTTACTAATAAGTAAATAATAACCTCTACACCCGAGTGAGATGGTCCATTATTCCTCTTCAAACAAAAGCAATTGCTAGTGTGGGTGTTATCTCCCGTCCTTATCTTGGAAATCTGCCCCCCTTGATCATTGAGCTAACTAGAACATCACTCACACATCTACATTCCTATCAATCTTTAATTTATCATATCCTAATTCTAATTCAAAAAATTAACGTCTTACATAAATACCCCTACAATTTCCTAACATTTCCTACTTCCTCATAGCTATTTCCGCTGAAACAAAATATCTTTTAATTCAACATTTCATTTTAGAAATAATTTCCCTTACATAATGTCGGTAACATTTCAATAGCCATAAATTTTCGAAATTCGAAACATTAATACTGAAGCCGATGGTTCCCTTATCCCTTTCCAATTAAAAGGAGAAAGAACCATAAGCGCATGTGCAAAAGAAAAGGCAAACTAGATTACATAAAAACATAATTCGAACTGTCAAAATGAAACCAAAAAAAACCCGTGCAAAGCTGCAGAAAAACACATCTGGTAAACAAAAATGTAAGTATTTAATATAATTACTAATAGATTTTTAATTATATTTTAGATATTTTAACGTCAACATGAAAATTAAATTGACACAAATCTATAAATTAAAATCTAAAATTATTTAAGGCATTCGTTCACAGCAATACACAATCACTGTATTGGACACATACATTTTACACAATAGTTTTCCATTGATCGTCGCCTTTACCTGCAAGATCCTTGCTTTCGGGACCCAGAATACACTTTCCATAGTGTTGTGGTTTGTCCCTGAAACACCCCTCGACCACTCCGTTTAAATCAGTTAATGTTACGTTCAACATGCGCTGTCTATACCCTTAAAACAATTCCCGTGAAACACCGTACAAGAAGATATCAACTCCCAAACTACCAGGTGCCGTTGGTGAATCCAACTGCTGCAGAACGCCCAATTTGGCTTTATATAGTGTCTGCTCTGTGATTTCTTTCTCGCTTTCTTTTAGCCATTCATAGGTGTTGTCGAAAGCTTCGAATGTTTTTGTTGAGTTCGGATCGCGATAGCTATAGAAACTAAATATTCCATCAGAACCAAGCTTCGCTCCAGCACCATATGCTCCATTTTGTTCTCTCACTACACCGGCAGCAAATATTTAGCAGAAATCATTTTAGCAAGTACTCTCAAAGCGGGATGATCTCGATGGATGTAGGGAACAAGAAAAATGCTTTCGCGCAATAGTTGACGGGAATATTCATAACAAAGTGCTGACAAGCCGGCGGCATTAGATTTATTTTATTCTCTGTCTTTTTGCTGCTGTTTCGGGGGAATTTCTTGAGAAATTCTTCATAGTCTTTCCAAAAACTTTGGCAAATTCTCATCACATGTATTTATGGCAACTCGCACTGTTTTTGCATTGAATAATTTGTTTCCCAATGTGACTAGCTTTATTTGAATCCTTTCAGGGGTGTAGTCTTTGAGCAGTTTCTTCATCAACTCAATATGTTCCAATCCAGCAAGTTCTGACTTAAGTTTTGCTGAGTCCGTAACCAGTCCATTACAGCTCTGCATAGCATAAAGATGACCTGAGCTGGTTATGTCGACAGAAATACTTGAAATATAGTTCTCGATAAGCATATTCACGTCATCCATTTTGAAATTGCACAGGACCTCATTCACGAGTTCAAACATACTCTTAGAATTGTAGTCGAGAGCGTGTGTTGTCATCAATACTCCAAGATCGTAAGTCTTGCTGTCGTAGATGTTCTCTGCAAATTGAAGTTTAAAATCAATACCAGATGTTTTCAATGTCACAATCTTATCAAAGACTCTGAAGTCGTATGTTTGTGTTCGTGGAATCAGTGTGTGGAATAAGTGTGATTTTTTCGCGACTTAGGTTCGCAGAATCGAAGAAATATTTTAAATAAGAAATTTCGTTAGTTTGTGCATTGCAAGTTTGATGGTTGACCACGTAACAGACTTGCTGGAAGTGACTGAGTGGTCGCGAGGCCACTTACAGCGCAAAAACAAGAGGTCAACCAAAAAAAAGATCTCGTTAGCATGTGGTTGAGCCCACTTCACCTGAGATCTCATGCTATAGTTAATTTTTTCAGTTTTTCTTAACAGTTTCTTTTTTCTATTGCACATTATTTTACGTTTATATTAAAATTTAAAGAATTACTTGTTTTCTTTTGTTATTCCACAATCGTTTTGACTTTATCTATGAGTATTCTTTCATGGATATGAGGTTTTTTAAGGAAGTGCTTGGATTAATAAAACCTGATTATATTTTCCCATTTTCAAACATAACACCCTACTAAAATTCGACGCTTCATTCTAATCAATAAATAAAAAGATTTAATAAAAAAAACTCTGAGTATGTTAATTAAAAATAGGTGCTGACACTAAGGAACTCAATGTATAGTATACACTATATAAAAAAAATAACTGAAAAGTATTTTAGCTACCTGGACTAATAAAATATATATCACAGATAAATTCAATAAATAAATGTAAACTTTATAAGCTAATATAAAATAAACTACTATAACATTAAAATCAGTCAACTATCACAGATCATAATAAAGAATTGAAACTATAAATAAAACTATGCTCAGGTACATACTGTAAATATCACATTCTATATCAACATAAGTAAAATTAAATAAACTCTGATACAAAACCTCTATTAAACTATCAAGGTACAGTGATTTAAATAAATATCACAGAATTAAAAACAAAAATTTTAAAAAATCACAGATTATAAAGTAATAAATAAAACTATACTTAAATAACATAAGAAATAAATATCAACTAAAAAAATACTTTGTAAATATCACAGATATGTATATAAACAAAATAAATATAATTTTAGATAAATTAATAAACTAAAAAAAATATCACAGATAATATAAAAATAAATATAAATATATACAAACATTAATACTGAAGCCGATGGTTCCCTTATCCCTTTCCAATTAAAAGGAGAAAGAACCATAAGCGCATGTGCAAAAGAAAAGGCAAACTAGATAACATAAAAACATAATTCGAACTGTCAAAATGAAACCAAAAAAAACCCGTGCAAAGCTGCAGAAAAACACATCTGGTAAACAAAAATGTAAGTATTTAATATAATTACTAATAGATTTTTAATTATATTTTAGATATTTTAACGTCAACATGAAAATTAAATTGACACAAATCTATAAATTAAAATCTAAAATTATTTAAGGCATTCGTTCACAGCAATACACAATCACTGTATTGGACACATACATTTTACACAATAGTTTTCCATTGATCGTCGCCTTTACCTGCAAGATCCTTGCTTTCGGGACCCAGAATACACTTTCCATAGTGTTGTGGTTTGTCCCTGAAACACCCCTCGACCACTCCGTTTAAATCAGTTAATGTTACGTTCAACATGCGCTGTCTATACCCTTAAAACAATTCCCGTGAAACACCGTACAAGAAGATATCAACTCCCAAACTACCAGGTGCCGTTGGTGAATCCAACTGCTGCAGAACGCCCAATTTGGCTTTATATAGTGTCTGCTCTGTGATTTCTTTCTCGCTTTCTTTTAGCCATTCATAGGTGTTGTCGAAAGCTTCGAATGTTTTTGTTGAGTTCGGATCGCGATAGCTATAGAAACTAAATATTCCATCAGAACCAAGCTTCGCTCCAGCACCATATGCTCCATTTTGTTCTCTCACTACCGGCAGCAAATATTTAGCAGAAATCATTTTAGCAAGTACTCTCAAAGCGGGATGATCTCGATGGATGTAGGGAACAAGAAAAATGCTTTCGCGCAATAGTTGACGGGAATATTTATAACAAAGTGCTGACAAGCCGGCGGCATTAGATTTATTTTATTCTCTGTCTTTTTGCTGCTGTTTCGGGGGAATTTCTTGAGAAATTCTTCATAGTCTTTCCAAAAACTTTGGCAAATTCTCATCACATGTATTTATGGCAACTCGCACTGTTTTTGCATTGAATAATTTGTTTCCCAATGTGACTAGCTTTATTTGAATCCTTTCAGGGGTGTAGTCTTTGAGCAGTTTCTTCATCAACTCAATATGTTCCAATCCAGCAAGTTCTGACTTAAGTTTTGCTGAGTCCGTAACCAGTCCATTACAGCTCTGCATAGCATAAAGATGACCTGAGCTGGTTATGTCGACAGAAATACTTGAAATATAGTTCTCGATAAGCATATTCACGTCATCCATTTTGAAACTGCACAGGACCTCATTCACGAGTTCAAACATACTCTTAGAATTGTAGTCGAGAGCGTGTGTTGTCATCAATACTCCAAGATCGTAAGTCTTGCTGTCGTAGATGTTCTCTGCAAATTGAAGTTTAAAATCAATACCAGATGTTTTCAATGTCACAATCTTATCAAAGACTCTGAAGTCGTATGTTTGTGTTCGTGGAATCAGTGTGTGGAATAAGTGTGATTTTTTCGCGACTTAGGTTCGCAGAATCGAAGAAATATTTTAAATAAGAAATTTCGTTAGTTTGTGCATTGCAAGTTTGATGGTTGACAGACTTGCTGGAAGTGACTGAGTGGTCGCGAGGCCACTTACAGCGCAAAAACAAGAGGTCAACCAAAAAAAAGATCTCGTTAGCATGTGGTTGAGCCCACTTCACCTGAGATCTCATGCTATAGTTAATTTGCCAGTTTTTCTTAACAGTTTCTTTTTTCTATTGCACATTATTTTACGTGTATATTAAAATTTAAAGAATTACTTGTTTTCTTTTGTTATTCCACAATCGTTTTGACTTTATCTATGAGTATTCTTTCATGGATATGAGGTTTTTTAAGGAAGTGCTTGGATTAATAAAACCTGATTATATTTTCCCATTTTCAAACATAACACCCTACTAAAATTCGACGCTTCATTCTAATCAATAAATAAAAAGATTTAATAAAAAAAACTCTGAGTATGTTAATTAAAAATAGGTGCTGACACTAAGGAACTCAATGTATAGTATACACTATATAAAAAAAATAACTGAAAAGTATTTTAGCTACCTGGACTAATAAAATATATATCACAGATAAATTCAATAAATAAATGTAAACTTTATAAGCTAATATAAAATAAACTACTATAACATTAAAATCAGTCAACTATCACAGATCATAATAAAGAATTGAAACTATAAATAAAACTATGCTCAGGTACATACTGTAAATATCACATTCTATATCAACATAAGTAAAATTAAATAAACTCTGATACAAAACCTCTATTAAACTATCAAGGTACAGTGATTTAAATAAATATCACAGAATTAAAAACAAAAATTTTAAAAAATCACAGATTATAAAGTAATAAATAAAACTATACTTAAATAACATAAGAAATAAATATCAACTAAAAAAATACTTTGTAAATATCACAGATATGTATATAAACAAAATAAATATAATTTTAGATAAATTAATAAACTAAAAAACATATCACAGATAATATAAAAATAAATATAAATATATACAAAAAAAATATCTAAAATAACAAAACTATACCTATCAGGTACCCATAATATCCTAACATCACAGATTTAAGCCAACATCATCTGAGTGCGTTAAAAGTAAATGAGGAAATTTATGCGTGGAGGTGCGTGAAAAACTCCCACTTCCTGTCCATTTAAATTTCCTACCACGTATAGGGAGTTCCCTTTTTGTTTTAAAATTATTGATTTGATAAATTTTTGACCTAGTTTAGCATTATAATGGCCTATTGCACTACTCTGTTTAAAATTTCTACGATAAATTACTTGTCCTACCCTATATTGCACGTCCCTACTTCTTAAATTGTTTACTTTTGAGCTTTTTTGATGAGCATTTTTTAAGTTTTCAAATATTTTTGCTCTAATTAGCTCCAGTCTATCTTCTCTATTTAGGATCTCAATCTGAGCTTCCTTTACAACATTTAATTTCCTCAACAGCTAATAAGTTTTTCAGTGCTATATCATTGGAGTGCCGAAAACAGCATAAAAAGGCTCAACTGTGATTGCGTCGTGGGCAACACTTCGCAAAGAAAATGCCACATTGCTCACATGTTGATCCCAATGTCTTGGGTCATTACCTAAATAAGATCTTATCTTTGATAACACAGATTGGTTAACTCTTTCTGAGGCGTTGGCTTGTTGCAATAGATTGCAGTTCTAACATGTTTTACCCCATACCGAGATAAAAAACTTGAAAACAGTTCGGACACAAACTGTTTACCATTGTCAGAGTGTACAAACTCAGGTACACCGAAGACATGAAAAATGTTTTCCTCTAGAAATCTAACTACCTCAGATGATGTTGCCTTCTTTATTGCTTATAAGAATACTTACTAAAGTGATCAAGAGCTATAAATATGTGAGTGTTTCCATTTTTAGTTCGGCGGTAAGGACCAAGAAAGTCAATATAAATGCGTTGGAACGGTCGTTCTGTCACAGTCTGTTGGCCCATCGGCGGCCGAGTCGTCAAGTGAACTGACTTACTTCACTTACATGTATCACATGCCCTAACCCATTGTTGAACCTCGGTGGCCATACCTGGCCAATAGTACCTTTGCCGTAATTTCGCCAGAGTCTTATTAATGCCACCATGTCCTGACGCTGGAGAGTCATGAGCAGATTTCAAAAGAGGTATGTAGTTTAACTCAAATATTTGGCAGAACCATATAACAAATGATGAATTTAAATTAGGTTTGGGTTCAAATTAGTGAGATTTTTAAAACCTCTGGCAACGACCTAAGCCTCTGCTGAGATTTTTTTATTTAACTTCACCCTTGCCAGTGGGGCATCCATTTTGGAGTCTTTTCTTTGTTCGAGGTGAATAAAAACAAAAGGCCTGGTACAATAACCATAAGGTTTTTGCAAATTTATTATATATATGAATATATATATATATAAAACAATTGTTACAAGGACCAAATTTGATTGGCAGTACTTAGGAGCTCCGCTGACCAGCCAAAGAAAGCAGAAGTGGAATTATACCATAGGAAATTCAGTGAAGTTTAAATTTAAATATTTTTTTTTTCAATTCAATTTAAGTACCTAATTGGATTCTCTTTTGTGTGAAAGATTAAGTTCTCCCGAAAGTTTTTTTTTTTGGATTTTTAATTTTATTTTTGAGTTTTAAATTTTTTTTATTGATATTCTTAAAAGAGAATTGAGATAATATAGTAAGGTAGTGTCTGATTTTAATATTAAGTGAAATAATTTTAGAGATTTAAAGAGTAAGGCATTACCTACATACTGTGCCTATTCTTCGACGTGCTGCTGGCAGGACATCGAGGGACAAGGAAAACTGTAAGTCATTTTTTTTTAAAGTTAAAAATCCTATATTATATTAGGTACCTATATTAAGGTCAGAACAATCCTTTCATTTATATCAATAATTTTCTTTTATCTAGATTTGAATAACTAGTGATTTTTTTTTATTTATATTTTAATTTTTTTTATTAATCAGGATTATTTTAAGTCTTTTATCCTAAAAAGAACAAGCAGGAGAGCTCGATTTTAAATGATCTTTTTAAATAATAAAATTTTTTGTATGAGTCAAAAATCAAAATAGACATGGTGTATTAATTTCGAAGCTAAAGATGTGTGGAGGCTTGGCAGAGCCGTCCGGACGTGACTGACTGACATTTTCTCTACTGACGTTTTTGTGACTGGCAGGTCACTTCAGGGGCTTATTCCAAGTATATGGCCATGGAAAAAGCTAAATAGGAAGTATCTCAAGATACTTGGGTGGGCGGCCTGACCTTCGTCAATACCATCAGGCGAGCGGTCGAAGTTCGGTGGAATATCATCTAAGGGAGATGAAAAGAAGAGTGCGTTAATTTTAGGCTTTGGTTTATTTTTTTTTGTTATATTCAAGATAAATACAGAAGTAAATACTTACTTTTTTTAATTTGTTTTATACCTTTTGGTTTAGTTTTTGAATCTCAATGGTGGTGGGAGTTTTAATTTTGTTTATTAATTGGTGGTGGGAGTTATTTTTTTTTATTTTTTTTTTATTTGGTGATGGGATAATTATTTATTTTGATAGATAGTTAGTTAGTTTAGATAAAATTTTTTTTATTGAGCACTTTTCATGCCTTTCCCTTGGGTGATATTAAGGTCCTAAGATTTGTGTTTTTTTTTCTATTAACGTAATATGATTTAACGTAGAGTCACTTTTCTATCTTTTCAATTTTGGCTTTCTACACTATCTTTCTATCTATTATCTTCCTGGCACGATATTTTTTTGTTTGTAGAGCAGGAGGTATTTGTAGAAGTGGCAAGAACCTACCCTATTTGCGTCGAGCCTAGCCGTGCGATGACAAGCGTGCCACCGCCACTACTACAATACCAAAGTACGTTCTCTGGGATTCCTAGCTCGCAACAAGACCTTACCTAACATTACCCCAAAAACAGAAGTTGTGAAATGCAATTATTGCAACAAAAATTATCATACGGAAAGTGAGTGTAGGCTTCGAAAACTACACTCACAAACAAACCAAGTAAATCCAAATAACCCTTTTAAAAATGACAGAAAAACTGGTGAGCAACGACAGGTGAACTTCCACCACGTAATGCCAGAAAGCCATTTTTCTTATAATAATGCGGGAAACGACACTTGTCGGGTCGGTCGAAGAGATCGGCTATCCTTCCCGACAACAAGTTCAGGCCGACATACACCAAACCCAAGAGAAGTGGCAAGCATAATCATCGAATTGCTCCCCTACAATGATTTGACCATAATTAGAATTCCATTCACAGATGGTAAGAATAGAAGTCTTGTTATCGACACTGGTGCTGAAATAAGTATAATTAAAACACCTACAGCCAAACCCATTAAAAACAATAAAAATAACATAACAATTTCAACCATGGGCGGTCATAAGGTAATGAGTACCAGTGTTGTGAATGAGTCTCTAGGGGTCGGCTGTGATAATGACAAAATTATAATTAACCACCCCTTTCATATTTTCATATTCTAGATGTATGTACCGACATGGATTTTGACGGCTTAAAGGAAACGATTTTTTAAAAAAATATTCATGCGTACTTATCTACGATCAAAATGTTATTAAGATCTTTCCCTTCATTGATGATCAATCTACCGCTATGATACATAATTTTGGGAAAGTACTGAGTACTATTCCTTATCATAAGCGGGTGTTTCCGCTAATGTTTCAAAAGCAAATAGAGAAATCCATTCGGTACCCAAATCTGTAACATTTAATGGAACTAAAAATTTGCACAAAGATTACTCAATTCAAGTCAAAACTGACCTTCAAGAAGATTGTACAATCGAAGGGTCTAACCATACTGGCTCTAACTCCTCTCAATTTCATACAGACAATAGTGTAGGGGGTACAGAAAAAGTAGTGGAATCGTTGAATGATACCGCCTGCCTTCGGGCTTGCCTACGGGTCGGATTAGACGATTCATCAAAACAAGACTACGATAAAATTGTTAGCGAACCACTTCCTAAGGAAAAAGTTATAAGTACAAAAATTAAAAAATAAGCCTATGGTAACAGAAACCATAGCACAAAATGATATAAACCCAGCAGAAAGTAAGACTGGGATAGCAAAAAATACATACATAACACTTGTGCAACGTAGTCAGCAAATGATAGAAGTTACATTTAATTCCAATAAATCACGTTATATAGTAATAAAGAAAAAAGAAATAATCCCAGGGGTGTATGTAGGTGAAACTATAGTTAAACCTGAAAAAAATAAAATAAAAATATTATTAATGAATACTTTAGAAGAAAAAAAAACCTTCATCCAAACGACTTAAATTTAGAATGGGATACTCTTGACAACTATAATATTATTTCAGTTGATAGTCATAAAGATCGTTTGCAGAAGAGGCTATCAGATTTACAAACATTTATAAAACTGGACCATTGCAATCAAGAGGAACAAAAATCAATATTGAACATCTGTAGAGAATTCAATGATTTGTTCTTCCTCAAAGGTGACCACCTTACCTACACCAATGCAATGTAACATAAAATAATAACAAAAAAGAAAATGAATAAAAATAAAAATAATAACAACAACTATTACTTGTTGTTAAGTTTTATTTTTAATTTTAGTGGAGTATCAAATGAATGAAATTCAAATAAAAAGGTTAAGTAGCCTTTACTCCGATGTGTTTCGCCTGAGTGTGAACGGTAGGCATCATCAGTTAGGCCGTCCACACTCTCCTAAGACACATAATTTTATTTTGGTCGATGGAATGACCATATAAAACGCATTGCAAAGCAGCGTTGCGAATTATATATGTATAAAGGAAAACTTTGGTCAAAGTCGAACCTTTATGAAAAATTGTAACCCGTGGCTAGGTTGTATACAAAAAAGAAAATGAATAAAAATAAAAATAATAACAACAACTATTACTTGTTGTTAAGTTCTATTTTTAATTTTAGTGGAGTATCAAATGAATGAAATTCAAATAAAAAGGTTAAGTAGCCTTTACTCCGATGTGTTTCGCCTGAGTGTGAACGGTAGGCATCATCAGTTAGGCCGTCCACACTCTCCTAAGACACATATTTTATTTTGGTCGATGGAATGACCATATAAAACGCATTGCAAAGCAGCGTTGCGAATTATATATGTATAAAGGAAAACTTTGGTCAAAGTCGAACCTTTATGAAAAATTGTAACCCGTGGCTATGTTGTAAACAAAAAAGAAAATGAATAAAAATAAAAATAATAACAACAACTATTACTTGTTGTTAAGTTTTATTTTTAATTTTAGTAGAGTATCATATGAATGAAATTCAAATAAAAAGGTTAAGTAGCCTTTACTCCGATGTGTTTCGCCTGAGTGTGAACGGTAGGCATCATCAGTTAGGCCGTCCACACTCTCCTAAGACACATATTTTATTTTGGTCGATGGAATGACCATATAAAACGCATTTCAAAGCAGCGTTGCGAATTATATATGTATAAAGGAAAACTTTGGTCAAAGTCGAACCTTTATGAAAAATTGTAACCCGTGGCTGTAGGTTGTATACAAAAAAGAAAATGAATAAAAATAAAAATAATAACAATAACTATTACTTGTTGTTAAGTTTTATTTTTAATTTTAGTGGAGTATCAAATGAATGAAATTCAAATAAAAAGGTTAAGTAGCCTTTACTCCGATGTGTTTCGCCTGAGTGTGAACGGTAGGCATCATCAGTTAGGCCGTCCACACTCTCCTAAGACACATATTTTATTTTGGTCGATGGAATGACCATATAAAACGCATTGCAAAGCAGCGTTGCGAATTATATATGTATAAAGGAAAACTTTGGTCAAAGTCGAACCTTTATGAAAAATTGTAACCCGTGGCTAGGTTGTATACAAAAAAGAAAATGAATAAAAATAAAAATAATAACAACAACTATTACTTGTTGTTAAGTTTTATTTTTAATTTTAGTGGAGTATCAAATGAATGAAATTCAAATAAAAAGGTTAAGTAGCCTTTACTCCGATGTGTTTCGCCTGAGTGTGAACGGTAGGCATCATCAGTTAGGCCGTCCACACTCTCCTAAGACACATATTTTATTTTGGTCGATGGAATGACCATATAAAACGCATTGCAAAGCAGCGTTGCGAATTATATATGTATAAAGGAAAACTTTGGTCAAAGTCGAACCTTTATGAAAAATTGTAACCCGTGGCTAGGTTGTAAACAAAAAAGAAAATGAATAAAAATAAAAATAATAACAACAACTATTACTTGTTGTTAAGTTTTATTTTTAATTTAAGTAGAGTATCATATGAATGAAATTCAAATAAAAAGGTTAAGTAGCCTTTACTCCGATGTGTTTCGCCTGAGTGTGAACGGTAGGCATCATCAGTTAGGCCGTCCACACTCTCCTAAGACACATATTTTATTTTGGTCGATGGAATGACCATATAAAACGCATTGCAAAGCAGCGTTGCGAATTATATATGTATAAAGGAAAACTTTGGTCAAAGTCGAAACTTTATGAAAAATTGTAACCCGTGGCTAGGTTGTATACAAAAAAGAAAATGAATAAAAATAAAAATAATAACAACAACTATTACTTGTTGTTAAGTTTTATTTTTAATTTTAGTGGAGTATCAAATGAATGAAATTCAAATAAAAAGGTTAAGTAGCCTTTACTCCGATGTGTTTCGCCTGAGTGTGAACGGTAGGCATCATCAGTTAGGCCGTCCACACTCTCCTAAGACACATATTTTATTTTGGTCGATGGAATGACCATATAAAACGCATTGCAAAGCAGCGTTGCGAATTATATATGTATAAAGGAAAACTTTGGTCAAAGTCGAACCTTTATGAAAAATTGTAACCCGTGGCTAGGTTGTATACAAAAAAGAAAATGAATAAAAATAAAAATAATAACAACAACTATTACTTGTTGTTAAGTTTTATTTTTAATTTTAGTGGAGTATCAAATGAATGAAATTCAAATAAAAAGGTTAAGTAGCCTTTACTCCGATGTGTTTCGCCTGAGTGTGAACGGTAGGCATCATCAGTTAGGCCGTCCACACTCTCCTAAGACACATATTTTATTTTGGTCGATGGAATGACCATATAAAACGCATTGCAAAGCAGCGTTGCGAATTATATATGTATAAAGGAAAACTTTGGTCAAAGTCGAACCTTTATGAAAAATTGTAACCCGTGGCTAGGTTGTAAACAAAGAAGAAAATGAATAAAAATAAAAATAATAACAACAACTATTACTTGTTGTTAAGTTTTATTTTTAATTTTAGTAGAGTATCATATGAATGAAATTCAAATAAAAAGGTTAAGTAGCCTTTACTCCGATGTGTTTCGCCTGAGTGTGAACGGTAGGCATCATCAGTTAGGCCGTCCACACTCTCCTAAGACACATATTTTATTTTGGTCGATGGAATGACCATATAAAACGCATTGCAAAGCAGCGTTGCGAATTATATATGTATAAAGGAAAACTTTGGTCAAAGTCGAAACTTTATGAAAAATTGTAACCCGTGGCTAGGTTGTATACAAAAAAGAAAATGAATAAAAATAAAAATAATAACAATAACTATTACTTGTTGTTAAGTTTTATTTTTAATTTTAGTGGAGTATCAAATGAATGAAATTCAAATAAAAAGGTTAAGTAGCCTTTACTCCGATGTGTTTCGCCTGAGTGTGAACAGTAGGCATCATCAGTTAGGCCGTCCACACTGTCCTAAGACACATATTTTATTTTGGTCGATGGAATGACCATATAAAACGCATTGCAAAGCAGCGTTGCGAATTATACAGGGTGAGTCATGAGCAATGCGACAAAATGCTAGGGCGTGTAGGTTGCGTTGAGACAAGAAAAAAATCGGGAGGGGGGTCTATTCCCCTCCGGGAGGGGGGGTCTATTCCCCTCCGTTTAGCCGGGAGGGGCAATTTTCGAAAAAACTGACTTAAAATGGGAAAAAAATTATTTAAAATCAACGGCTTCTGTGTTTAAATAAATCTATTCTAAGAAATAGTTTTTGAAATATTAATTTTCAAAGTCAAAATTTTGAAAAAAAAAAATTGAAAAAAAAATTTCAAATTCATTTTTTTCAAAATTTTACGTATTTAATTTTAATAATTAATTTTAATAATTTTAATTTCAAAATTCAATGCTGTTATTAATTTTAAGTCTTAATAAGAAAACCGGATGCAAAAATTTTATGTCGTTCTCAAGAAATAAAAAAAAAACCAAAACCACCTTTTTCTAAGAAAAACATTTATTTTTATTGTAACGAAGCAATTTATTTATTTATTTAGCATTAATCTTAGTTTTTTTACTATAGTTTTATGTTTTATGAGAACGTAATAAAATTAAATAGTATTGGAATAACCCTGGATTAATATTATTTTCATTGATAACTTCTGAAAACTGACCTGTCAATATTTTTGCCTTGGCCTGCCCGCAGCCCATGGGTTCTACCTGTTATGGGGACAATAGGGACAATAAAACCGCATTTTTTTTAATGAAAAAAAAAAAGAAAATTGCAACGCAAGATAAATAAAAGGCATTGCAGTTTTGCTTAGTAATTATTTCAAATTTGAATATTAACTCATTAACACGTAACGACGTCAAGCTCATACACCCGGGAAGAATTAACGGACATGCATTTCTGCTACGGTTTAGCTAATGGTCGAAGTCGTGAAGCCGAAAGACTGTACGCTGAAAGATATCCCGATAGGAGGTGTCCCCATCATAGCACGTTTCCAAGAATCCACCGATGTCTAAGAGATCATGGAGTGCTGGAGCATCGACGAAGCGAAAGGCCAGTTTCTGATGAGTCAAGAATCTTAGATGAAAGAATTCTGGATTTAGTCCGAAATAATCCCTCCGTCAGTACAAGAAGGATATCCACTATGCTTGGAGTGTCCCAATCTAGAGCATGTCGAGTACTTCGGGCGGAAAATGGTACTTTACGCCTGTTCAGGAACTCACCTCAAACGACAAGTTATTGAGAACCGAATTTTGTAGAACATTACTACTTAGAAATGAAACCGAACAAAACTATTTGAGAAGAATATTCTGGACGGATGAAGCACAGTTTACTAGGGATGGGGTTACTAACTTCCACAATTTACATTATTGGAGTAGCGCCAATCCACACAAAAAAAAACAAAACAAATCACAACACCGCTTTAGTTGTAATGTTTGGCTTGGTATTGTTGGACACACTGTGATCGGGCCCCGGTTTTTGAATTCCATTATTAATGGAGAATCATACCTGTAATTCCTACGAGACCTTTTACCCGATTTATATTAGACAGCGTTCCATTGGTTATAGCAGATACTTTAATCTACCAACAAGATGGTGCTCCAGCACACTACAGCTTACAGGTGAGAAACTGGCTGGATGATCATTTTAGTGACCGTTGGATCGGAAGAAGGGGCCCCACGGAATGGCCGCCTAGGTCACCAGATTTAACTCCCCTAGATTTCTATGCATGGGGATTTATGAAGAATTATGTTTACGAAGTGGAAATAGTATCATTGGAACAACTGAAGGAACGAATTGAAGTCGCTGGAGTCAAATTGCAGGAAAATTTGTCAAGCATAAACTTATGTGAAGGCATTACAAGGAGATATAATCTTTGCCTTCTAAACAATGGAGATCATATCGAGAATTTTTTATAAGTACTTCCAATAAAAAACATAGTAAAAATAAAAGTTAGGCCTAACTGATGATACCTACCGTTCACACTCAGGCGAAACACATCGGAGTAAAGGCTACTTAACCTTTTTATTTGAATTTCATTCATTTGATACTCCACTAAAATTAAAAATAAAACTTAACAACAAGTAATAGTTGTTGTTATTATTTTTATTTTTATTCATTTTCTTTTTTGTATACAACCTAGCCACGGGTTACAATTTTTCATAAAGGTTCGACTTTGACCAAAGTTTTCCTTTATACATATATAATTCGCAACGCTGCTTTGCAATGCGTTTTATATGGTCATTCCATCGACCAAAATAAAATATGTGTCTTAGGAGAGTGTGGACGGCCTAACTGATGATGCCTACCGTTCACACTCAGGCGAAACACATCGGAGTAAAGGCTACTTAACCTTTTTATTTGGATAAAATAATAACCAACGACAGTAAACCCCCATTATTCTTAAAACCATACAGATTTCCCTAAAGTCAGAAGCAAGAAATTCACAAGCAGGTAAACGAAATGATTGATGATTCAATTATACAACAATTGATGATTCAATTATCGCTAGCGTCAGTAGTAACAATGAATTCTTTAGAAAAGTCAGGATAAGAAAGTATGGGATGTTCTATAATTTTTTTGTTTTAAACTTCTGAAAGATTCGTCGCAGAAGGCATCCCATTTAAATATAGCGTCTTTTCGTAAAAGTTTTGTCATTGGTTTGGATAAATTTGCAAAATTGGGAATGAACTTTCGATAGTATCCCACAAAACCTAAAAATGATTTAACATCTTTTGGCTTTTTGGGCACGGGGAATGTTCTAACTGCCTTGATCTTTTCGGGATCAGGCTTGATTCCTTCTTCTGAAATAATATGCCCCAAGTAAATTAATTATTTTTTAAGAAAGTTTCACTTTTCTGGTTGGAGTTTCAAATTATGCTTCTTTAGACGTTTCAGAATGTTAACGAGCTTTCGGTTGTGGCTATCAAGATCATACCCATAGATGACGATGTCATCTACATAAACAAAAAATTCGATACCCTTCAGTCCCATGAGAAAATTATTCCTGAGGCATTGTAACGTTGCGGGGCGTTTTTCAAACCAAATGGCATACGGTTATATTCATAGTGACCAAATGGCGTGCTGAATGCGGTTTTTTGTTTATCAGCTTCGGCTAGCCGATGCTGAAATATTTTGCCTGACCTAGCTCGTAGAAAATGTCTGTGATATTTGGCAATGGGTGTGCATCTCCGATTGTTCGTTCATTTAATTTTCTGAAGTCTACGACTACTCTCCATTTTTTTTCGCCATCGTTACCAGATTTTTTCGAAACCAAGAGGAGAGGTGAGTTTCAGGGACTGAAGCTCAATGGACGAAAGTTCACTATTTACACAGACAATAACAATTTACTATGGTTAATTGGACAAAAAAAAACCACATCCAGATTGTTACGATGGCGCATCTTGATGGAAGAATACGACTTCAACATTATGCACAAACAAGGTAAATGTAATGTCATCGCAGACGCTCTCAGTAGGGTAAAAATTAACAACGACAGTAAGGTACTCATGACAACCCGCAACCAAGCTAGAAATCAAGTAAGCCAAGTAAATATACAAGATGATGAGGTAGAAAATATAGAAGTCTTGTCAACCTTCACTCTTGTGGAAAATAATGGATCAATTTTCGAAAACAAAACAACTAAAATTAAAGTAATAATATTACCAATAATAGAATCAGTAGACGAAGAATTTTTAAAAAATAAATGTCCAAGTTTTAATAAACCAAAGATAGGAGAATTTTCCACATTTTCGCATAATAATGAAACACTCTTTATAACTACTTTACCCATCCCAATCAGAACCGACAAAGATATGAAAATAATTAAAACATGTCTCACTTCGGTTAGCGACCTTAATACTGATGAACAGTCTATCGGATTTTCGTTACCTCACATGGACACTGAATCAAAAATTAAATTAAAAACAATCTTAACATACATTTTTCAAAATCAAAACAAGGTCGTTTACGTTTTTACCAATGAAAAGATATTTTTGGATAATATCGAGTCGATAAAAACGGTACTTTATGAATTCCATGACTCCCCCCTTGGAGTTTACCAAGGCATAACAAGGACTATAAAGAAAATTATGCAACAATATTATTGGCCAACAATGAACAATGACATAAAAAACTACCCAAGTAACATTTTAAGCTCGTTGTAAGTTCTAACAGCGATTGTAAAGCTATTTTCCGTAGCTACATGTTTCACAATTAACTCTATATACGCTTCTAGCGCCACTGTACGACATATTTGGAGTCAATTTCATGAGTTTGAGAGCACTATTTTGCTCCTTATCAACTCTAGAAAAGCAATTTTATTGTCTGTATGCTTTAATGTCAGCTCTAGAAGTGCTTCTGAAGCCGGTGCCTTGCTTATTTAAAGCCATATGCATATTTGACAGTTGTTGTTTACCTAGTTCTTTTCATCATTCGTGGTACCTATGTCGCGTCGTAAATAGAAGTTTACAGTGTAATAAATAATTTGTGTTAGTATATGTATAAACAAAGATAGATTAATTATCATCGTCTGTGAAAAAGAAGTTATTTGTGTTTGTGATAAAATTTACCATCTATTAAATCGATTTCAAATTAAGACATAAAGTAAATTAGATATTAATAAAAATCACAATACAGATTCTTCCAAGGTGATTTCTCAGTGCGGTTTTGATTTTTCCACAAATGTTTGTAAAGTACTAAGCAAAACATATAATAGAATTCTACAAGAAGCAAACTTTCAAAACGTGATTGTCGTGGGAGATTTCAATGTACGAATAGGAAAAAGCCAAATGCTAACGGAAGAACAAACCGCAAATCTCAATGTTCTGCTTAAACCTGAACGAAACTCTAAGGACAAGGTACTAAACAATAAAGGAAAACGGTTCATTGAGACGTGCAACGATGCGGGTATTGTCATACTAAACGGACGTGCACCGGGTGATTTTGAAGGAAATTTCACCTTCATAAACTCAATTGGTTGCTCAGTTAATGACTTATGTGGCGCCTCTTATAATGTGCTTAGCCAAGTGAAAGAACTAAAAGTAGAAGAGATGGTCTACTCAGATCATATGCCACTGGTGTTGACTCTGCAATTATCAGGTTTTCCGCCTTCTGAAGAACTAAGTCTACTTCCCAAGCTAATATGGTTAGAACAAAATGAAAACAATTATAAAAGTGGAATTCAACAAATGATTCTAACAAAAGAAGTGGGTGATTTTGGGTCGGACAGTTGGACGGCAGAAGGTATAATAACAATAATCAAAGAAGTGGTGGGCGAGCAGAGAAATTTCTCTAACAAAAAGAAATTTAAAGAAAGCTGGTTTGACGCAGCGTGTATGGCCGCAAGGAAAAATGCTTTTAAATGGCTTAATAGGTTGATAAGGGATTCCTCCGAAATTTTTAAAAAAACATATCTCGAAGCCAATCGAATATACAAACAGACCTGCAAGAATAAGAGAAGGCTATACTATTAATCATTATGTATCAGTCTTAGAAACGTACAAAACACAAAGGATTGGTGGGATATTGCAAACAAACTAAGAAACAAGAACCACAAAATAGGACCTAACATAAAAAGTAGTGATTTTAAAGACCACTTTTCACGGGTTTTTAACCCTCCACTTCAGTTAAATACAAGATTGGAAGATATGCTAGAAGATTCCTGGGACGAACTGCTTGATGGCGAGATTACGAACCTCGAAATCCTAGAAGTTTTGAACAAAGCTAAGACAAACAAAGCTGCCGGATACGATCGGGTTCCGTATGAATTTTTTATCCATGCTCCAGAGATACTCTTAGACCGTTTGGTTGGAATATACAACAGGATCCAACTCACAGAAAGGGTTGAACCTTCCTTTAAGAAGTCATTGATCTTTCCTATATACAAAAAAGGCGACTTAAATGACGCACAAAACTACAGAGAAATTTCCTTTATGGATGCAATGGCGAAAATGTACACAGGCATACTACTCAAAAGGCTACAGGATTGGGAAAAACGAAACAGCATTCTGAACGAATATCAAGCAGGGTTTAGAGAGGGATACAGCACATCAGATAATTTATTTAATCTACTAAACATTGTCAAAATAAGGATGAATGAAAGTAAAAAAACATACTGCTTCTTTGTAGACTTCAAGGCAGCGTTTGACAGTATTAGCCGGAACGCGCTTTTTGTCAAGTTAAAAAGAATGGGATTGTCAACGAAATTTCTAAATATCGTAAAAGATCTCTAAGCAGGGACAGCAAGTGCAGTATGGGACGGAAAAAAGCTTTCGGAGTGGTTCGATACAGAAATGGGAGTGAAACAGGGGTGTCTCTTAAGCCCTATGTTATTTGCACTGTTTATCAACGACATGCATGATTTCATAGGTGGTGGAATACACATAAATGAACAAGTCATCCGAATGTTGCTGTATGCAGACGACATTGTAGTTTTTGAAAACACGCCAAAGGACTTACAAGTTATGATAAATAAACTTGAGGAATATTGTCAAATGTGGAACCTCAATATTAATCTCGATAAATCAAAAATTATTATATTTAGAAAAAATGGTGGGAGAAGAAGTAATGTAGAAAGATGGACCCTTGGAACTGAAGAAATTGAGGTAGTCGACAAGTATAAATACTTGGGTTTATGGTTAACACCAGGGCTGAGTATGACCGAACACTTCAAGAAAAGAACGCATCAGGCGAAAACGAGCTTAAACTTTACTTGGCATACTTTTGTTTCGAAAAAGGACATCAGTAATTCATCAAAACTAGAACTGTTTGACGCAGTTGCTAGATCAATTCTGGGATATGGTGCACAAGCTTGGGGACATCAGAAATACGATGAAATGGAAAAGGTTCAGAGATACTTCCTTAAAAAATAATGAAAATTCCAACATCAACTCCGAACTACATGCTTACCCTGGAACTTAAATGAAAACCTCTTTTTAGCTATACTATGAAATGTCACATGGCCTATATCAAGAAAATACTCTGTGTGTATAACGAGAACCGTCTGCCACTTATTTTAGCGAATATAATTGTATCAAAAAATATACACTGGATCACACAATGGTCGAGTGTGTTAGAAGGAAGATTTATTCATGAGGTTGTTGCTAACAGTAGATTGTTCCATAATGCAATTGATTTGCCTGATACACAAATAATGAAAAGAGAATGGGATGTGGCAGTTCAAAGAGCGCAAGTGACAACATCACATGGACTTTACAATTCCCTCAACTACATCGAAGGAAGAAGATACATTCAGGAAGAATGGATCTCATCCAAAATAGGATGGATTTTTAAGGCAAGAGGAGGTCTTATTTATTTGAACGGTACATTTTCGTCAAACAACCGGAATACTGAATGCACTCTATGCAATCTGCGAGAAGATGAAACATTTATCCACTTTTTTGGAATATGTCCAGTGTTAAGAGAACTTCGTCTGTTATACTTTGGAACAAGAGAGCTCAGTACGGAAAGCATGGTGAACATACTGAATGGCGATGTGAATTGGATCTCACTTGTAAAATACCTTTCTACCGCTATTAAATATCGCGCTGAACTTGTAAGGGAATGCACGTCATGAAACAACAACAGCAAAGAAAACTAAACCAACAAAAAACAACAGCACGCCATCAATACACCAACACCAACACCAACACCAACACCAACACCAACACCAACACCAACACCAACACCAACACCAACACCAACACCAACACCAACACCAACACCAACACCAACACCAACACCAACACCAACACCAACACCAACACCAACACCAACACCAACACCAACACCAACACCAACACCAACACCAACACCAACACCAACACCAACACCAACACCAACACCAACACCAACACCAACACCAACACCAACACCAACACCAACACCAACACCAACACCACCACCAACACCAACACCAACACCAACACCAACACCAATACCAACACCAATACCAACACCAACACCAACACCGACACCAACACCAACACCAACACCAACACCAACACCAACACCAACACCAACACCAACACCAACACCAACACCAACACCAACACCAACACCAACACCAACACCAACACCAAC
>CATNUY010000209.1:330000-336448 GCA_951217065.1 Baccha elongata
CAACAACAACAACAACAACAACAACAACAACAACAACAACAACAACAACAACAACAACAAACGCGCTTCACGCCTTTGCTCGTTATTTGATCCCAAGCACAACCGCGACCGACTGCAGTTTGCATGGGAAGTTCAAGGCTATTGCAATTCATGGGAACTGCAATTCAGCAGTTCAATATTAAGCTAATTTTAGGTGAATAGGTATTAAGTATGAAAATGCAACGGCACTTGCGGTTGTACTCTAGTAACAGAAAGTCATATCAATTGTAATAATTAAATCCATATCAATTATAATAAATAAATCTTTTTATATTATAACGTAACTTGGTCTTCACATATAGAACCAGTGGGCGGTTCTCAAAATTATCTTTTTTTCAATAACCGCGAGAAAAAGCTCGTAACTGGCGCCCGAGCAGGGACCTGACGATAAGGTCCTTGAGAAAAAAATAAAAAAGTGAATAGTTAAAACTTAAAAGAAAAATTGTGAGAAAATTAAAAGAAAGTGTAAAGGAAGGAAAAATAATACCTTCAGGGAAAATTGAAAAAAGTGAATAGTTAAAACTTAAAAGAAAAATTGTGAGAAAATTAAAAGAAAGTGTAAAGGAAGGAAAAATAATACCTTCAGAGAAAATTGAAAAAAGTGAATAAAGAAAAATAAGATCTTCAGGAAAACTGAGATTATAAGTGTGAGAATTATATTGAAATAAATTCCAACAAATTAAAGAAGATCCTGTGAAAAAAACAAAATTGTTAAAATAAAAAAATTGTGAGAAAATTAAAAGGAAGTGTAAAGGAAGGAAAAAGTAATGCCTTCAGAGAAAATTGGAAAATAAAGTGAATAAAGAAAAATAATACCTTCACCAAAAAACGAAATTATAAGTGTAAAGAAAAATAAGACCTTCAGAAAAAAATGAGATTATAAGTGTGGGAATTATAGTGAAATAAATTCCAACAAATTAAAAAAGATCCTGTGAACAAACAAAAATTTAAGGACAAATACTTGAATTAAAAACTTTTAAAATTTGAGAAGGAAAACTGTGGTACTAAACCCTGAATTGTGAAATACCATAAGAAGATAAATCCAAGACGTCTCCAACATGAGCTGTATTGCTGTTTTGTAAGAATCATTTTAATAGTATTAATTAAAATTTAAGTTCTTTACTCGATAAAATTATGCATAAAGCAAAACGAAATCAAAAAAAATAAATTGAACCTCAGAAATTGAGAATTTTATTGTTTAAGGAAAAAATTATTTCCTTTAAGTTAAGAAACATATAAAGTGCAAAGAAAAAAACAGAAAAAAGAAAAAATTCACTGTTCATTGAAAACCTAAAAAATAACGAAAAAGATAAAACATTTCCTTTTAATCAAGATAAATCTAAATTAAAGTTAATAAGTCGTCTCTCTCCTCTTAATAATTAAATTGGAAAACTTAGGGGCTCTTTTTAAAGTCTAATATAGATAAATTATTACTATGGACGAGATCCAAAATTCGATAACGCAGCTCACAGGAGCAGTCAATAATGTTCTCGATCAGCTTAGGTCAATGGAAACTCGCATCGCCCAAGTTGAGCGAGCGAACCCTACACGGGACATCGAAACCGTTATAACACGATTAAATTCCTTAGAGAGTCGAATTTCAACGCCACCGACTGAAAATCCTGAACCACTACGAGGACCAAGTACTGAGGCAGACCTGAGAGATATTTCCAAGCTCCCTGACTCAGTCAAGGAGTTACAGGTCTTTGATGGAAACCCCATCGAGTTACAGGTCTTTGATGGAAACCCCATCCATTATGTCTCATGGGTCCACAGTGTAGAAACAGTGTTGAAGGATTATGAGATTGTTCGGACCAAGCCCATTTACAGGGCAATCCTTCAACACATTCGACAAAAAATAAGGGGAAAGGCCGATTCTGCCCTCGTTTCGTATAATATATTCGATAACGAGTGGGCAGAGGTAAAGAAAATCCTGTCTCTGCACTATGCAGATAAAAGGGATCTGGCAACTCTCGAACATCAACTTAATCAGTTGAGTCAAGGGTCTTCACGGATGGACGATTTCTACGCCACTGTGAACCACCAATTCTCTCTAATCATCAGCAAGATAAGGGCAGAGACATATTCCACTGAGACTATGAACGCCTTGGTGGAAGGCTATCGTAATCGGGCTCTTGACGTTTTTGTGCGGGGCCTAAACGGAGACCTCTCTAGGCTCCTTATTATTCAGAAGCCAAGGACGCTTCCAGAAGCCTATTCGGCATGCCTACAGATGCAGAACCTTACCTATAGAAACAGTTCGGTTCACATCCAAGCATCGAATACCATTTCTTCCCCAATACACTATGCCTTCAAAAATGAAAATAGATCCTCCTATACAAGAAATCCGAACAGATTCGAAAATAACCGTAGTAGAAAAAATCAACAACCTCACACCTCTTGGAGGTCAAACTTCCAAGGGAGACAATATTCGCCACCAAGGCCAACTGGTCCTAAGCCTCCAATTAAAATGGAAGTGGATAATTCCATTCAAACAAGGAACGTGAACTACATGAATAATCCCAACCCATTCAAACGAGAGGCTGGTAGTTCCGACAACTACCGCGGCAAACAACAACGCCTCTACCACATAAATGCAGATGTCCCGGAATCAACAGAAGAACCTGAGGTCAACCTCAACTTGGCGCATTCGGGAAGAGAGGAAAATTTTATGGAAGGTGCCTCGTTTCCAGCGTACCATACCTAGAGTACGCTACACGAGACGGGGAAATCTTGCATTTCCTTGTAGATACTGGTGCAAATAAAAATTTTATTAAACCTAGGCTAGCACCAGAGCCACAATCAGTCAGAACGCCATTTTTTATAAACAGTCCCGCTGGACGCATCTGCATAAAAAATAAAATATGCGGTAAGTTTTTCTCCTTTGTTGGTTGCGACTTAGAAGTTACCTTTTTCATCCTTCCAAGCCTTGAATCGTTCGATGGAATAATCGGCGATGACACGCTTAAGGAACTCAAGGCAATAATCGACAGGGAGAAAAATGAATTAATTATTAAACCAAATATAAAAATCCGTCTAAAATATAAAACCTCTGACACAGTCAATAGCTTAATAATCCTCAACAAAAACACTTCCGAAAAATCCAAGATAAAATTGGAAGCCCTTTGCAACAAATTTATTGACTTATTTGGCCCAGTTAGAAATGAAATGGTAAAAACCAATGTAAGGGCCGAGATAAAGACGAACACAGATGAACCCATCTATACGAAGAGTTATCCTTACCCTGCTTGCATGCGTCAAGAAGTTGAAAGGAAAGTAAGTGAACTCCTAGATGAAAATATCATCCGCCCTTCGAAAAGCCCGTATAACTCACCTGTGTGGGTTGTGCCAAAGAAACCTAAGCCCGACGGCGAAAAGCAATACAGAATGGTCATAGACTATAAGCGATTAAACGCAGTGACCATTTCTGATACTTATCCGATTCCGGACATAAACAACACTCTAGCGAGCCTCGGAAATGCCAAGTTTTTTACTACCTTAGACCTTACCTCAGGATTCCACCAAATAGCCATGAACGAAAAGGACATTCCTAAGACTGCCTTTTCCACTATGAACGGCAAATTTGAATATGTCCGACTACCCTTCGGGCTCAAGAACGCCCCTGCCATCTTCCAGCGCATGATAGATGACGTTCTTAAAGAGCTAATCGGGAAGATTTGCTACGTTTATATAGATGATATTATCATTTATAGCAACTCTGAAGATGAGCATCTAAGAGACATAGAAGTTATCTTCTCCAAAATTCACGAAGCCGGATTGAAAATTAATTTGGAAAAAACACACTTCCTTGACACTAGTGTAGAATTTCTAGGATACCTAGTCACATCCGACGGTATCCTTCCCAATCCTGAAAAGGTAAAAGCTATTGAAGGTATTCTCCCTCCAAATACCTTGAAAGAATTGAAAAGCTTCCTAGGACTCACCTCCTACTATAGAAGGTTTATAAGAGATTATGCCAAGGTAGCGAAACCTCTGACGAATATGACACGCGGAGAGTTTTCTCAGGTAAGGGCCAATCAATCCAAAAAGGTTCAAATTCAACTCGATTCGGAAGGACTCAAAGCCTTCGAAACCCTTAAACAGCTCCTAACTTCAGCAGACGTATTGGCTTTTCCTGATTTTGAAAAGCCCTTCAATTTAACGACAGACGCTTCAAACTACGCCATCGGGGCTGTATTGTCTCAAGGCGAGCACGGAAAGGACAAACCAATTTCGTTCATCTCCCGTTCTCTGAATAAAACAGAGGAGGGATATGCAACAAACGAAAAGGAACTCAGAGCCATTGTTTGGGCTCTCGATAACCTTAGAAATTACCTTTACGGTGCAAAATTGATAAGGATCTACACTGATCACCAACCCTTGACTTTCACATTAAGTAATAGAAATTACAATGCGAAGCTTAAGCGTTGGAAATCAAGAATCGAAGAGTATAACTACGAGTTGATTTATACACCTGGTAAATCGAACTCTGTGGCTGACGCTCTCTCACGGCTCCGAACAGAGGTTAACCATCTCACAAGTTCAAGTTCCCTTTCATCACGGACAAATACTGCAAACGAACAACGAACGGACACATCGACTGACACTGCGAATGAAGGACAAAGCAACAGGACATACGAATTTGAAACTGCAACTGCTGAAGAAGGTTTGTGCGAAAGATCCTTCGATGAAGAGTCTGGCACGATGCACAGTGCTGAACAAGACAGCTCGGACCTGATACCACACGTGGAAGCTCCGATTAATGTCTTTAGGAGTCAACTTATTATTAAAATTGGCATTGATCTTACTTCTCATGAAGAACCACATGCTGGCTACCATCGCCATTATGTTTCCATGAAAAATTTGGACAAGAAAAATCTTTTTGAAGCTCTTAGGGAAAATCTGAACCCTAATGTAATAAATGGGTTAAAAATTCCAGAAGATTATATTGGGTTACTCCAGGATTTATATTTAGAGTCCTTTAGCAAATATAAAATAAGAATTACCCAGAGGGTGGTCGAAGACGTGGCTAACGAGGAGCGGAGATTCTCCATAATAGAAGATGAGCATAAAAGAGCTCATCGCGCTCCTAGAGAAAACAAGGATCAGATCCTTGAAAAATATTATTTTCCCCAAATGATGTCTCACATTAGAAGATTTGCTACTTCTTGCGACACATGTAAAATCAGCAAGTATGATAGACGTCCCCACAAACCCGAATTACAAGCTACACCTATTCCTAGATATCCGTGCGAAATTATTCACATGGATATTATGGAGATTCAAAATGAAAAATTCTTAACTGTTGTAGATAAATTTTCAAAATTTAGCAAATTCTTTCATATCAAAGATAAATCGGCAATTTACATTAGAGAAAAAATAATAAAAATCCTGCACTACTTTACAGTCCCTCTTATATTAGTTACAGATAACGAGAAAGGATTTCTGAGCCCAATTGTGTTAAATCTGATTAAAAACCTAGGAGTAAAATTGTATTTAACTCCATCATACAGAAGTGAGGTCAACGGTCAGATTGAAAGGGTCCACTCTACAGTCCTGGAGATTTATAGGTGTCTCAGGTTAGAATATTCAAGTATGAAAGTTAAAGAACTTGTTTACGTGGCGGTCGATAGATACAATAACACCATCCATTCAGTCACGGACAAAAAGCCATCAGATATCTTTTTCAATAGGTCACAACGAGTCAATTATCAAAACCTCTTGAACATCCGCTCTAAGATCAACAAAGACCTAAGGGGAGTAATAAGAAAGAACATGATGGCTAGAAATATTAGACAGAACTTGAAAAGAGTGCCCCCAAGGAAGTACAGTCAAGGTGACGCTGTATATGTTGCCATAAAAGGCATAAAAAGCAAAAATAAACCCTTGTTCAGGAAAGAAATTGTGGCCAAAGATAATCGCGTTACAATAACGACATTAAGCGGGAAAAGAATTCATAAGGCCCATTTAAAAAATACTAATTAAGATACAAATGTTTTTTCTTTTTCAAAAAGTTTAGGTCAAAAAACGTTTATATAAAAAAAAAAATATATAGAATTGCACATACAAAAAAAAAAAACACAAAATGATTATGACAAAGAACAAAAATATACAAAAATCAATGCACTAAATATTGCTTGGAGTTTGCTCTCACGAAACAAGGGACTGGTTCACGTTTACAATTATTTAACCATAATTACGGTGGTGTTGATCTTCGTACCCTAGTAGGCTGTTTGCTAACCTTACAACCAAAGCGGAACAATACGAACCTTCCGATCCGGCGTGACTATCCCGAAAATTTAATGGAGAGCAACTCATCGAGCATTTACAATTTCTAAAAAAACAAAAAAAAAAGAAGAATGTGATTTCATTCAAAAAACTATATGAAAGCCATGTTAATTTAATTAAG